>OX438769.1:14367363-14794589 GCA_949316455.1 Acleris holmiana
TCTGTAGAAATAAAAAACAGACCTTTCAATTATCTTGTGTAAAAGAAGTCGGATAGTAGAACTAGACAATATAGTACTTACGATATTTAGTTTTCTTGTATAGGTACTCGTATTAATAATTTTAATGAACTCGTACAAAAAGTATTGTTCACTATAGTGTCACTCAGCAAGCTTCGTGGCCTAAACACGATACTCGACGAAAAAGCTCTCTATTATAACACGATTGTGAAAAATACTATTTTGTTTTACATGACATCTGTTTTTTTATTGTTAATTTTAATCTTTATATGTTCAATTTTATATTATTACTAGCGACCCACCAGCGGCTTCGCCCGCTGCAAATTTTTTTTTGTTTCTTGTCACTTAGGGGTATGAAAAATAGATCGTAGTCGATTCTCAGACCTTAATATCCATATAAAATTTCATAAAAATCGGTCTATCCGTTTCGGAGGAGTATGGTAACTAACACTGTGATACGAGAATTTTATATATTAGATGTTTAACTTAACTTTCACATGCCTGACTCGGCAGAATATATCTTGGGAAACTATGTGAGGGAATGGTAAAAATATTGTACATAATTAAGGACCTAATTGATGTCAAAGTTTAATCGAAACAAATTATTTGGCCTTTGTGTAACAAAGATTAACCAAACGATTGTATGACTAATTTTCGTTACATAAAGGTTATTTTTTAGTTTCAATTAAACTTTGACTTCAATAAGGTCCTTAACTATGTACAATATTTTTGCAATTCACCCATGTATATCAATGTTAAGATCTGTATTATTTACCATAGTATGTTCTTGTTCATAAACGATTCATTCATTCATTCAAGAGTAAAAAAATTGAAAACTTCAAAACGCTATGAAATATGAATAGCATCGATAAAAAACTGTTGTTTTTGCCCGGCGTTTCTATAACGGTTGTGTCCTCCCCGCAGCGTACGACCGGTACATAAAGCTGTGGGACACGGAGTCCGGCGCGTGCGTGTCGCGGTTCACGTCGCGCAAGGTGCCCTACTGCGCCAAGTTCCACCCCGACGAGGACAAGCAACACCTGTTCGTCGCCGGCACCTCCGACAAGAAGATCGTTTGTGTAAGTATCAACATTATTTGTTTCGCTTAGCGGCAAGTGTTGTTCAACCTAGGCTTGCTAAAGTAAGAAATGGAATAGAGCCACGAATTCGTAACTTCCTGAAGAATACTGATCCATGAAGATATATTTCAGGAAAGTTCAATTAAATTCATGTCATAAAATGTAGGTAGTTAAGTTCAATTTTGAGCGACATGAATGTGGTCGATGAAATGTAACTATGCCTGGAAAAGGGTTAAGTGGCGGGACCTTGTACAGGGTCCGTCCGCATAGACGTTTCTTAAGACTACAATCGTATTCTTAAGAATACAATCCTAAGACCGTAAATGCGTTGCCAACCCTGAGGCCTAAAAATGTCTCCATGCTAGTTATTTCAAATGAAAAGGTTGGGAAACGATACATTGGGTCAAAAAATATTTCGGTAAAAAGGCATCATCCCGTCAGACCCATTTACTATCAGTGATCTGTACGCTCGCATGGCTTCTCAAAACATTAAAAAAAACATTTGTGATAGTATCAAAATTGACAAGGTATCCAGTTCCGGATGTATTGTTTTCGATCCACGACTGCACGCGCCACCAGTCAAACATACGTTCAGCGCCTAATTACAACAGTAAGGGTAACATTTCTAAGCATGTCTGAGAAAATAAGTTTTATGGTGTTCATCTATTTAATGTAGTATTGAAGTGTACACCAGTTAACCATTGTTCCCCCCCAGTGGGACACGCGCACGGGCGAGGTGGCCCAGGAGTACGACCGGCACCTCGGCGCCGTCAACACCGTCACCTTCGTCGACGACAACCGGCGGTTCGTCACCACCTCCGACGACAAGAGCCTGCGCGTCTGGGAGTGGTGAGTGGGGCGACGTCACGACACCCCGTCCTTGGTTATTGGATATATTTCTTATAGGAGGCATAAGAGACCTCAGTTGTACCAAAATAGTTATTTCCTGAGGTACGAGTGCCGAGGTTAGAGCGCGAGCGACAGCTGGGCCTCTATTCAGGTGCGTTAAAACGATATCGTGTTTGACACGTTTAAGAATCGTTTATGTCACAGTCGCCATTATTGTAAATGACATAAGAGTTATCAAAACGTTGACAATACGGAAACAGGTCAAAAACGATATCGTTATTTACCTTGTAGAATTCCAGCCCTGAGCGAGCGCTCTATTGACAGACCCGACTTTCTTTAGAGTTATTTTTTTTTCTAATGAACGTATGTACAATTTTTGTACGAGAGGCCTAAGGAGGATAATTATGTGCCATTTCATACATAAGTTTTTCTACAAGCTTAAAATGATAATGACAAAAATAAACAATGGCTACCTTTGCTACGAAACGCCATTGTTCATATCTATATTGAGCGCAACCATGGTAACCAATTACTAGTCAAATCATATCAATCTTCTTTTTTAGTGATTTAATAAAAAAATATTTTCTAACACATTATTAAAAAAAGTGGAAAATCACTTGGTATCTATATATTTTGTCTGCAAATGATCTCTACTATGCCCTCCTAAAACAAGGTATCGAATAACTGAAGGCCTTGTTTTTCCTAAACCGGGACTTTAGAAAGAGTTAAACAAATAATTAAACCCTTAACTTATCAATTTGACACGTGATGATAACGTGCACGAATGGAGCGAGTGCTATAGTTCCAGTGTGTTTGTGACTTTTATTTGTTAGTAGATATCTCTCTCACTATCTCACATCATTGTCTATGACTGACATTTTTACGAGCGATTGCAGATGAATTATCCTGCTAGAGGCGAACTTTAATAGGCCACGTGTATGCTTCAATATCGGTAGTGTTCCTAGATCCAGATCTTAAGAACCATAACGCCTTATAGGGTTCCCTAATGTTTTACCAAAATGAAATCATCAAGTACGGACCCCGCCTTATAGTGTCTGTTCTTTGGATACGTTAAACTTGTTAATTATTCCCAGAAACTGTTAAACGTGAAAACACGATTAGGAACAAAAACCACGATAATATTATTTCTCCAATATGATACAGTTTCCACATGTTTTTGGTTGAATCATCAAAACCCTGCGGTCTTTAACAAGGATTTTGATTTTAATAATTGAGCACTTATTACAGTTATAACTTCTTACTGCTGGTAAACCTATTTTTTTAAATAATTGTCGTGGTTTTATAGTTAGCTCGCAATCTATCTCCTTCTCACTTCTCTCACGTTTTTCGCGCGGAAGCACATTAAGCCATCTCTTTTGTTTCTTGAGTGGGGGTGGCATATGTGGCCTCTTCATGTACCTTGGCTAACTATCATCACGTTTCCAGGGACATTCCAGTCGACATGAAGTACATAGCGGACCCGTCGATGCACTCGCTCCCGGCCGTCACGCGGGCGCCCAACGGCAAGTGGCTGGCGTGCCAGAGCATGGACAACAAGGTCATCGTGTTCAGCGCCCTCAACCGGTTCAAGATGAACCGGAAAAAGACGTTCACGGGACACATGGTGGCCGGATACGCGTGCTCTGTGGATTTCTCACCGGATATGAGGTAAGTTTAGTTTTCAGGGTCTGTTACCCGTCCGTCCGCCTGCGGGATGTACATCATGAACCGTAATAGTTAGGAACTTTCACAGAGTCTGTCTATAGCCGCTATAATATAATACAATTGAGAGCAAAGAAATCGAGCCACTTAGTACTGAATTTCCATAGAATGTGGCTCGATTCCTTTGCTTAAAATCAAATTAAACATTAAAGGCGTCAAAAAAAAAATTCAGCGTGGCACGGAACAGTTCGTTTGCAAATCCGTCACGCACTTAGCCAGTTTTTTAAGCTACACGATGAGGTGTTGTGGGTTTGACTGAATCCTTTGTCTACACCAGAGGTTCTTAAACTTATTTCGCTTGCCGCTCACTTTGAGGGCCTATTATTTTGTAGCGAAACCGCCATTTATTATAGTCGTATCTTTTTCTTGGCCTTTTACCACCACTTTGTAGGCCTCCACTGCCTATAAGAGGCGATATTGCCCACTTTGAAGAAAAGAGAAAGAGTCCTCTTCACAGTGCCTTGTATATAATGAGTGATCAATTGTGACATCTGACGTAACTGAGTAAAACTGGTTTCTCATCATCGTTTCAATGTCACCGTTTTACTATGGTAATAAAGTTGATTTATACATATTTTTGCCAAATTTCCGCAGGAGTTTGTTTTCTTTGTATTATTTGACACAGTCTCGGACTTTAAAGTTATTCATTTGGCTCGTTGGCATTATAAATATCAGGGGACAGGGGACAATCTCACACAAATTGACCTAGTCCCAAACTAAGCTCTAGGCTTGTACTATGGGTACTAGACAACGATAAACATACTTATATAGAGAAATAAATACATAGAAAACATCCAAGACTCAGGAACAAATATTCACGCTCATCACACAAATATCTGCCCTTACCGGGATTTGAACCCAGGACCGCTGGCTTCGGAGGCAGGGTCACTACCAACTAGGCCAACGTGTCGTCAAATTCAGTCGCATTGTACTGTTACTCAATAGAAAATAAAGTAATTCTCACTGTATTAGCACACAATGTAAATCAATTCTGATTTCAACATTTTAGTTCAAAGTCCAGTGGATAAAAGTCAAATTGATCAGTTAAGAAAAAATAAACAATGAGGCAAAAAGCAACAAAATGCGATGTCATACCAACAACAGATTAGAAGATAATGTAGAAAAAACAGACTTGCGAAATGGCCTTCACAATAATGATGTATTATAACTTATAACTAATAATCGGAGAAGACAAAGCTTTCGTTATCAACTACAGTGAGCTGTTAATAACACTTATGCGTAAGTGAGCCAAATATACATTTTTTGTACGTATGAAATGTTATACTTAAATACAATGACTATTGAACACAAATCCGCAGAATTTAATCATAAATCATAAATAATAATCATAAATATCAGGGGACAATCTCACACAAATTGACCTAGTCCCAAACTAAGCTCTAGGCTTGTACTATGGGTACTAGACAAAGATAAACAAACTTATATAGAGAAATAAATACTTAAATACATAGAAAACATCCAAGACTCAGGAACAAATATTCGCGCTCATCACACAAATATCTGCCCTTACCGGGATTTGAACCCAGGACCGCTGGCTTCGGAGGCAGGGTCACTCCCAACTAGGCCACCGTGTCGTCGTGTCGTGTGTCATTTGTTTTAAATGTTAAGAAATATTGCAATGCAACATGACTAGGTATTTTTAAAGCAAGTCATTACAACATCGACGGCCATAAAGAGGATTGTAAAGTGACGCTGAGATCACGTAGCTGTCAAAAATGTTCCAAACAAATTTAGCTCCGGGTGATTACGTTGCTCACCCCCTAAATCAATTCCGATTTCCACGATTTTTGAATATGTTGTGGTTATTATGAAAAACTAGGTCCTTACGTTTCCGAATTTTTTTATTTTTGTTTCTTTTTAAGAAATATTCCTTGGGCAGATATACATACATACACGCCTTCATTCCAAGAGTGGGGTAGGTAGAGCTACACAAAACTAATTACTAAAAGATTTGTTTATGATTATGTAACCACATTTTGTTATTAATTAGTTTGAAGGACATAGTGTTTCATAATATGTACAACATATTTAATAACCGTAAAAATCGGACTAAGTTTAAGGGTAGAGTATTGCATGTTGTATGGAAATCGTCAGTTCCACAATCCTCTTAATAGTACAACCTTGACGGCTCACTTCCATATTGGCACTTTACTGTAAATCACTGGCCATGTCCATCGAATAAGTCAAATCAAATCTAAACATGGAGGTTAAATTGTGGGTATTTCCGATATTACCCTAATCTAATTTTAATTATAAATGATTTATCAGTTTTTCAAGGTACTATTGTAACTAGACAATAGGAAATAAAAAAGAGAGATTAATAAATAAAATACAGGAGCCATCTTCATTTGTCTTAAGATATGGTAAAACTATTTCCCAAATGTATTTTTGTTTTTAAATCTCGCAGTTTCGTCTTCCACGAATGAATATCCCTGCAAATATACAAATTATATGTGATGCAGTCTTTTTCACTGTAATCACTTTACTTAGTTGTCATAAAATACGATTCCGTTACCTACTGAAAAACACGTAACGCACGGTAAAATCACTGTTTTGGTGTAATTTTGGTCGTCCTTTTACTTGGTCTATAATTTTAGTTTTAGGAATACAAAGTAATAAGTAATAAGATAGCGCTAGTAGATTCACTCCATATTACCGACGTGCAAAAGGGCCAATTTTTTTGACGACATGCTGGCCTAGTTGGAATTGACCTTGCCTTCGAAGCTAGCGGTCCTGGGTTAAAATCCCGGTAAGGGCGGATATTTGTGTGATGAGCACGAGTATTTTTTCCTGAATCTTGGATGTTTTCTATGTATTTAAGTAATTTCTCTCTTATAAGTAAATTTATCGTTGTCTACCAATAGTACAAGCGTTTAGTTTGGGACTAGATCTATTTATGTGACATTGTCCTGTGATATTCATTTATTAATTTACAGTTTTTTTTTTTTTTTAGTTGTCAGGATGATGAAGGCCAGTGTTGTTTTCACTATGATTTTCAATAACCTCTTTTTTATATAACCAGCTTTTGCCCGCGACTCCGTTTACGTAGATATGTAGATCGCTATTCTCTCGAACTGTTCGTTAAAAATTACAGACATACAGACACACATAATATCACGCCTTCATTCCCAGATTGGGTAGGCAGAGCCAGTGTATTAGTGACAAGTTGCAAGCCCATCGCTTAACAGTACTACAAGCCCTTATTCCCTTAGTCGCCTCTTACGACATCCACGGGATGACATGGAGTGGCACTATTCTTACCCGACAACCACACAGACACGTTAAAAAAAAAACAGAATAAAAAATACCCTGGGTAAAGGCTACAAACCAAATTTTATTGAAATCCGTTAAGCGGTTTAACTGTAAAAACGTCACAAACTAACAACCAAAGTTACTGTTACATTTATATTAAAGGTAAGGAGTATGAATGTGTTCATAATTTCTTACTTAAATTATTGTAATTCTATCGTTTCTGTCACTTAGAACGTACTAGTCAGTCTAGTCACATTATGATATTAATGTTTTGCCAATTTGGATCTAGGCCACCAGAGTTAAAGATCAAACTTTTATGACGTAAGCATATGCATCATCTGACTAAATGTAATGTCTAGAAACCAGTTTCATCTGGTTTGAGACTATCAGTGGTTCGCATATACATACTAATGTAAAATTAATTAGCGACGTCATAATGGTTTGCCACTTTGTTTTGAATACTTTCCATCATCCATTACCTAACGGACTGTTTAAAATGGCTGACGTTAAAATAAAAGTAATTAATCGTTGTTTGACAATACTGATCTTTGTGCGGCGTGTTCGTGACAACTCATTTTAGATACATATTAAATAACTATAACTTGAAAAAGAAACCTCTACAACCACAGAAATATACACCATGTTTTTTTGTTAACATTATTTAAAATTTATAAATACGAAAGCAATATAATTGCCATAGCATGTTAAATAAGGGCATTACCTAACAGTCCTGTGTATTATTTTATATATACACTCGGCGTCAAAAATATCGCCCCTCCTCGGAAAATAATTACAACCGACTTTAAACCCTATTTGATCAAGGACAACAATATGATTGTTAGGTATCATTTGAAAGGTAATAAAGTGTTTTTTTAGGAAAATTAAAAAAAAAGGATTTTTCCTTGGGGTCAAAAATTAAAGGAAATGACATTGCGAACAGTTGAAAAATGTTTATTCAAGTTTAAATTTACAACAATAAATGGATAACAAAATTTTACAAAAAGTGCCTAAAATTAACTTAAAACCTAGTGTTACCCCCCCTTGCCCTTATCACTGGCTCTAAACGGTCTTTCATTGATCGCACCAACTTTACGATGTCCTCTTTTGTGGAATGTTGCCCCATTCTTCGATGACTGCGTCCTGAAGATCTTGCAGGGTGGCAGGGGCGGCATCTCGTGACCGAACCCGTCGCTTCAGCTCGTCCCAAAGGTGTTCAATCGGGTTTAAGTCAGGACTCCTGGCTGGCCACGGCAAAACGGGAATCCCGACCTCCTCCAGATAATCCCGAACAATTAATGCAGTGTGGGAGCGAGCGTTGTCGTGCATTAATGTGAACCCAGAGCCGACGTAACCCGCATATGGCATCACATGCTCTTCCAGGATCTCGGCAATGTATCGGCGAGCATTCAGGGACCCTTGGCCGCGAGTGCCTCCAGTCCTGGAGACGCAGACAAGGTCGGTTTTGCCGTCTATAGACATGCCCCCCCAGAACATGCAAGAGCCACCTCCGTAGCCCACTGTCTCTTCAATACAGGCTTGAGCAAATCGTTCGCCCGACCTTCTGTAGACTCTGGCCCGCCTGTCGTTGCAATAAAGACAGACTCTCGTCTCATCGGTAAAGAGAACCTGCCTCCATTGCTCAAACGTCCAATCGACGTGGTCGCGGGCAAATTGCAAGCGATCTCTGCGATGCTGTGCGGTCAACATAGGGCCTGTAGCAGCCCTGTGAGCCACGATATCCTTCTCCCGCAGTCTTCTTCTAACCGTAAAGATGCTAACTGATCTTGTCCGAGCTTCTCTGAGGCGTTGTTGCACCTCAACAGCACTAGCGAAGCGATTGCGTAGAGATGATGTCACGATGAAGCGATCATCTCTTTCGGATGTGCACCGTCGCCGACCAGCCCCACGTCTTCTGATGTAGCCCCCAGTCTCCTGGAACCGCTGAAATACTCGGCGGACAGCATGACGGCTTAAATTGAGTTGCCGAGCGACATCACACTGCCGAACTCCTGCTTGCAGTAGTGCAACCACTTGAGCTGATTCAGCAGCGGTGGTCTCCATGTTCGAGGGTTGTTTTCTTGCTTGAATTCCTTAGTGTGTGTTCTCTTCGACGTCTGGATAGTGAATGATTGACATTTGACTTTGTACAGGCATTTTATACCCCTGAAAAAGGGCACAACTCGCGACCCTTCAAACGATTATTTGTGCACTTTTTTTTCGAAACGCTCTGATTCACAAGCCATTACGTTTTGTTTAAATTAAACATTATTAATTTAAAACACATTAAACGTGCTTTTAATTGATACTTATATTAATTATGTAACATAATTTCGCTAAGGTCTAGATTAGCTTGAATCTGATTTTCGCGGAGGGGCGATATTTTTGACGCCGAGTGTAGTAGGTATTCATAGTTCTCTGAAATCTTCGGTTTTCCATAAACGACGAGCGACTAATATACTGTCAGATCCGAGTGCGAGTGGGATAGCGATAGACAGTGGGTTACTACCTCACGAGACCCGGTGTATTAAACTATATTTTAATGAGCATAAAGTTCATTGATTCAAAATTGACAACGGCCCTTAAATAAGAGCAAGTGTAATTGAACTTTCTTACTTTGCTGGTAGATTCAAATTCCCACTCACAAAAATCTCCCTGTTTGTAGGATGGTGAGCCTCATGTCACGAGGTTATTACTCTGGTATGTCTATTGTCTTGTGACCTTTTAGAAACTAAATCGGTTGATATATTCTGAAATGGTTTTGGCTGGGTCGGATTTCATCGAAGGAGTGTAATTTTAGCATATTTGGAACGGATCATGTAAAAACTTTTTATCCATATGTCAAGGTTTAACTTACGAGTATTAATTAACCTTGAGGTTTTATTCCCTTATACGGTTCTCAGTCAAATTTTCACTCGAGCGAGCGAAGTCACACGAGCGGAGTCACTCTACGGGTAAAGATACCTAAGTAACTGAGAATGCGCGCCGAAAAATGCTGTTTGTATGCTCTTGCGGGACAACTTTAACTCGATGGTTAATAATTATTTTGTCGATTTTTAGATTTAGTTGTTTAGTCTCGTGAGGCCCATCATTCTACAAACAGGAAGATTTTTGTAAATGGGGATGGGGATCTGCCAGCAAGAAAAAAAAGTTCAGTTACCTTTGCTCTTAAATACGATTTACAAATTTGAAACATTTAAAAATGAACTTTATGGTTATAAAATACAAGTTTAAACTAAATTGCCTTGATTAACCTTCTTTGGCACACCGGTGTCACGAGGTCACCTTTCTGATTCTGCAAAGATCAATATCATTATTTTAAAAAGGCAGACGGGTTTTAAAAACTTATTTTTCTTCGATTTGTCCTCAATTATTTCTGTTTCCTCTCATTTAATTATTATTGTGAGGGTTTTCCGTAAATTATGAGGATTTATTTAGATGTAAACTTCTATTACCTAATGACTCAAAAGGCCATTCATAATTGTGTGTAATGCCTGAAGCTGTTAATATCAGGATTATATAATTTTGTCAACTGTTTACTGTTTTGTTTGGGCTTGCAACCTGTCACTAATACACAAGTTCAAGTTAAATTTTTATATATATGGCTACTGTTCAGTGGGACAATTCTGCCAGTGTCAAGGTTGGAAGTTACAAGTGATCGGTGAAAATGTTTTACCAAAAGCAGATGCAGATTCACAGTTGGGGAATCTCAAAATAAATAGATTATTTAAAATAACTACAAATACTAAATCTAAAATGGCATTTTACAACTTAATATTAAAGCACTAATACACTATAGTGCCCGGCCGTTGTGAAGTAAATCCTGACACCTGTCATTCCAGTACAAATTATAACCTCAAACCTAAGAATAGGCTATAAAATTGTACTGCGATGACAGGTGTCAGGATTGACTTCTTATCGGCCGGGAACTATAGTAAACTGGTTGGCCTGATTGTGCAAAATGTGGCTTTAGTATTTATTATAATCAAGTCTTTTTAGATTTTTTTGCATTTCTGTAGCTTTGCCTACCCATTGCCAGTGGGCAATGAAGGCGTGACGTTTTATGTACGTATGTATGTTTACAGCATGTTAAAGCGAAGTCACGTGATAAATTCTAACATTAAAACACCCCCCGTCGTCAAAACATAGTATTATAATACATATTTGGGTCAACTTTGTGAACGAGTATGTACTAAATTCAGAGTCGATTGAACTGTGAAAAGCGCTCGACCTGATTTCGAACTTCATGACTTTCGAACAGTTTAAGAAGTCCAATCAAATTCCATAAAATATGAATATAAACTACGTCGGCTAAACTAGCTATCAAAATGGTCCCTGTAAGATTATTCTTACGTTAAACGTTCGCAGGTAAGCGCTAGTTGGTGCCAAAAGTTGTCTATAGGTAACTATTTAAACAGCATTAACACACTTATTTCACCAAAAGTCAATCACCTTCGATGCAAGTGAAGCGAGCTTGGCTGATGTAACGACCCATCACGTGCAAAATTCAATGCAAAAACAAAAAGAACACAACACTACGTGAAGTTCAATAACTTATAACGTTTTCAATTTGGGCGTGTAGTATTAACTGTAAGTACCCATTTGATGTACAAGTCTGTCTTGTAAAGACACTTGGGATAACCGATGAATTAATACCGCAATGTACAGCGAATCTGTTGGGTTACTTAGTATTTACACCACATGCAAAACTAAAAAGGAACAAGTCTAAAAATAAATGCGTTCCAATAAGGACCTTTAATGTATAGTAATAAGTTTAAAAATTGGATAACCTATTTGTTAATAATGTCCTTATAATTTGTATTGTGCATACTTTCACTATGCAAGACCTTGTTTTGAGAACCTTATGTCGATTCTAAGGTAAACTAGGTCCATAGGCCATCCATTATGGTTCTTTAGCGGCATAAGTAATGTGTTTTTCTTAAAGATAATAATGAATGACGGTAAAACCTGTGCTAATGCAGTTGAGATGTTTTTCCTCATTAGGATTCCTTTCCTGTTGCGAGATGTTGCATTTGAAAAACCGGTTAATAATTTATTTCGCGGACGGAATGCTGTCGGGAACGCGGGAGTTGAAATACGAATAAAGTGCGGCTTAATTTTAGGGGAAGATATTACGGGGGAATTATGGTCTTGTGTGTTAGTCGCTGAATAGTTATTGGCAACTTTATTGTACTTACAGACAGATATCTAATTAGATCTAAGTATTTTCTTTAAAAGATAAGCCTAGCGTAAAATTTAATAATGACCTCGCAGTATTTTCGGTGTAAAATCAACCGATAGGTAAGTTCGTACACTTAGCCCCGGGTCGACCAAACTTTTTACATGGGGGTAAAGTTACTCTGAGATTAGTAATGTCAAAATGCCCATTTCGACATAACTAATCTCAAAATAAGCGTTTACAGTACGATTACTGTAAGTTTACCACTGACAGAGAGTTTGCTTTTAATTAATTTTCAACTTTAATTTCATATAAATAAAGCAACTTTCAGAATGCTGTTACCCACGTCTACCGATTTGGTAATAAATATTTTATTTGTATGTGATTAAAGCTGGAAATTAAATGAAGGCAATCCATCTGTCAGTGGTAAACTCAAAATAATTCTACTGTACCCAGGTATAAAACTTTGGTCCAATCGGGCCTAAGTTACAGATAAATACACTTTTCGATATTTGTTTCCTAAACTAGTAAACATTTGCAGTTTTGTTTGCGAAATTGAATACCTACTTACATTTTAAATAAAGGGCGGACAATGGATGCAATATGGTGACGAAAGTATAAGATGGATAAGA
Source organism: Acleris holmiana (assembly GCA_949316455.1). Taxonomy (NCBI): domain Eukaryota; kingdom Metazoa; phylum Arthropoda; class Insecta; order Lepidoptera; family Tortricidae; genus Acleris; species Acleris holmiana. The sequence continues at coordinate 14,380,113 of OX438769.1, forward strand.
CTTTTACTAAATTTCGAGTAATGCTTATGTATAAAAATATATGCAGATTTTTGTAGTCATATCCATATTACTTATATTGTTTGACATGATTTTGACGTAATTTTCATCCGTTGTCCGCCCATTAATTATAAAATAGTAGCCATATTGTATATGGGATAATGATCATATTATCTTTGACGTGTTATGGTATTGTTTTTAACTCGGCCGCCATTACTGTCGAGTGAAACGGAGCTATCAAAACGTTGATAATGCGGAAGCATGTCAAAAACAATATGGTTATTAATATGCTAATTCTAAGGTTAAGGTTAATGCTAAATTCAGTCACGATTCTACTCAATAAAACTTTATTTCTTTTTGACATGTTATCGTATTGTCAACGTTAAGATAACCTTTATTTACTTGACATTAATGCTGCCCTCATAAGCAAATGGGCAGTATATCAAATTCAATAGCCAAAGCAGATTCAATCATATCCCGTTAGTAATAAAGTTGCATTTGCTACAGGAGTTTTTGTCCAAGATACTGCGATTTGTTTTAGCAGGGCAGAATGGTGGCTGAGCTAAAAACAATGCGATAACATGTCAAAAGAAATATGGTTTTACCGAATACAGAATAGAGCCCCAGCTTTTCGGATTAATTTAGGTTTAAAAATGAAGCTTAAACTATAAGAACGTATTCTTTTTCATTCACTGTCTTCTTGGTTTCTTACAGCTCTATTATTGCAGTTCCCTTTTCAAGTTTCAAAATTAACGATAAGAATTCTTCCCTGCTAGGACAAATCGCAGTATCTTAAACAAAACTCTTGTAGCAAATGCAACCTTATTACTAGTCTCATAGGATTGAATCTTCTTCGGCTATTGAATTTGAGATACTGCCTACTGGATTATGAGGGAATATTTTAAAAGCCATGTCAAATAGAGACGGCAGCTCTAGCGCCAAACAGTAATTCTCTGTTCAACATATGGTTGACTGGTAGAGAATGCCTTTAGGCATTTTTTCCGCCATTTGTACTTCTTACATTTATTTGTATTGTTCAAAGAAGATTAAATAAATAAATAAACAGTTAAAAAGTTCCCCAATTACCTACATTTCACAAATAAAGGTAATTTGGACGGATATACATAACCGAATAAGAATCCGTGATACGGAAAGGTATAATAAGCATTACCGATGTTAAGGTTAGTTGCGTAACGTATTTCGCAAATGCAAACAAGTTTGACCTTACATTTGTTTGGGTCTTCGAGAATTCGTTACGAAATCTCGGACTAAGCTCGCTTTTTCGCTTTAACCTATAGAATATTAACACGTAGAAACTTAGAGTCACTATACGAGTATAATGCTTCTCAAACCAATCCAGACCAAACTTGGTCTGCCCAGTAAGACATTAATTATATGCACTCGTGTGCGTATGTTACACAAATATTACGCCTACATTCTCAACTCCTGTGTCTTTTACGCGTGTGTTGCCAGTCGGGTTGAAGTTAAAAGGGCAAGGTTAACGTAGGAAGGATAATACAATATGATTTTAGCCGTTTCACTCTAAACAAGATACAAAATAAAGCTTTCGTTTTTACAAACACCGTCGAAGATCGATGGCCAGTTTCTAGGAAATAGATACAAACACTTTTAATGTGGATGAATGGACGACAAAAATTTAGTTACTGTATGTTTATTATCTTACACATACTGTCGACCAAAGGAAAAACGCAGTTACGTTTATGGACTCTATACTTTTATACTGCCCTTTTGTTCTAGACTGCTTGTAACGGTGATTTATCTGTTCGAATATGACATGAATTGGCGCTCGATATCAGCTTAATATCAGATAAACATGTTATGACGCAACGATACGAAATTCATAACGTGTTATATTATGAGCTATTCTGTGACCGTGACTTCGCGAGTTTTTACTAAGCTCGATTTATAAGCGAGAAAAAAAGTAAAAACAATTGAATTGTCAGTGTTGAGATCCGACGAGGGTCTATTATCAAGTTCACTGTCCCCATACAAAACGATCAGACAATGTCACAAACTTACAGTTTTATGTCCATTCAGTATGGGGATGTGACCCATAGTGGAAGCACAGACTCCTGAAAAAAAGGTTCATGACCCCGCATTGGGGGCATCGGGACAGGGAACGTGTTAAGAACTGATAGAATGGCCCCAACTATTATTCCTGGTGCTTTTTTTATTTGCAGCCAGCACTTACTTAGTAGTTACATAGCGGTCTCTAAGGCTCGTGGATATACCTATCTAATCGCAAGACTGCATATTCGTTGTTGCCAAGCCAGAGGTCTAAAATGGATTGACAAAATGCTAGTAATTTATTTGCCGTCTGACCCCCATGCCACGCAGAAACAGTGTAGGTATACACTGCTGCTTAGTGGCTTGTTGTTATTCTGTTTTTCTCGGTAACTAAGCATAAACCGTTATATTATTATAATGAAACAAAACCAAATTTGATGCTTGAAGAATAGATAGAATATTCGAGTACTTATAGGTAAGTTTTTTACAAGAGAACCATAAAAACCGTACAAGATAAAATGGTACATGCTCTCTGTCTAAGTTATGTTATTCGTTCACTGCCTTATTTGATGCCCTCGCAGCTTACAGTATTTTGTCATTAATGATTTGTAGAAATACGAACAAGGCCGAGAACTAACAATAGTTAAGGCGTAATGTACCTATGTCACTTTACGGCTCTTTAACTAACTTTCGAAAAATCACGTTGACTTGTTCCGTTTCTACCCTAGCAAAGCGGTGGCAATCCAAATAATTTAAACTTATTTTGAACTGGGGGATAATCAATGCACATATTTGCCGGGAGGCTGACGTGTTTCCCGGCTCTTGGCCGGCGTGACGCGCGTGGAAACTTGGAAAGTCATCGTATAATAACCTAATTAAGTCGTTCAAAAACCATTAGGCGGGGATCCGATTCACGGTCAGTCCGTCGTGTCAAGTAGCGTAATTAGGACCAACAGTTATGCGCACTGCCAAATAAACACAGAATCATTTCACAAAACTTGCTTGTTTTGTTTCAAGTTCATAGGAGATGTATTAAAGTCGATTTTTAAATAAAGTTGTATTTTGAGTTAATGCTGTGTTGATCTAGCAGTGCGATATAGGTAGGTATTGCTTGTTTCGTAACCAACATTCAATTATTCTCGGGAGCAAAACGTAAAGTTATATTAAAAGAAAAATTGAGGATATATCCGTAATAAGGTCCCGTAATCCAAAGGGTGCCACCGTATTACTAAGCCACCGCCGCGGTCCTTCCGTCCGGTCTATCAGTGGGCTGCACTGTATCTCTTGAACCGTAATAAATAGATAGTTTCTCTGAGTTTTTGAGTGTGTATTTCCACGCTATGATAATAAACAATAAAAATTAAAATTAAAGAGCGCCCCCCTTCGTGCGTATCCGAGTCCGAGTCGCACTTGGCCGTGTCTGTATCTTTCCGTTTCTAAAATGTAAAGAAATAAATCTGTCCTCTTTTTAGGGATCCGTATCCAAAGGGTTAGAACGGGACCCAATTACTAAGACTTCGCTGTCTGTCTGTCCGTCCGTCTGTATGTCGTCTGTTGTCGTATCTCAAGAACCGCGATAGCTAGAAAGTTGAAATTTTCACAAATTATGTATTTCTGTTGCCGCTATAACAACAAATACTAAAAAAAAAAAAAAAATATTTAAGGGGGGCTCCCATACAACAAACGTGTTTTTTTGTCTTATTTTGCTCGATATTAATACAGACAACTTGGTTGTATAGATAATGATACGGAACCCTTCGTGCGCGAGTCCGACTCACACTTGGCCGGTTTTTTTGAACTCTCCTTATTCTACTTGCCCATACAGGAAGAAGTTCCTGCCGTCGCTTTCAACTATAAACAATTTGTAAACAAACTTCCGTATAGTAGGTTAGGTATGTTTTTGTAGATGCCACATAAAATATGTTTCTTATATGTATACATTTTCTCATCTCATTCCACACTATGTAGATGGATCTACCAGAAGGATATATTTACATTTTAATATCATGATACTTTTTTTCAGCGGTACCGCCGGCACACTCACATTCTTCTTAGATAATTTCCAGTTAGTTTCCTTGTTGTACAATCAACTCGACAGTTATTTTGATCGTATCTCCATTGCTATATCTCTCATTTTGTTGAGTTGAAGTGTCTGTCTGACGTATTTGATTGATTGCTAGTGATGGCTAGTGTTTCATATCAAATAATCAGAGCAAGTTATTATTGTTATGCTAACGCATCAGACAGGTGTTGTTTTTAAACTACGAAACTAAACTTACTTTGTGGTGTCCAAACTGTCACTTGTCATCACCAAACACCTGATTGACGGGGGCAAAAACTAGTACGACTGTTAGTGGATCATTAAATATCGACTAAGTTTATCGACATCGATAATAATCAATTTTTAATCATCATAACCATAACTAACAGTAAGTAAACAAACGGTGTCAGTCATTGTCCCTGGACTCGGATCACTTTTGACAACCATTGAAATTACATTGAATAACAATTCATTCGGTACAGCAATATGCTTTAGCATTCCGACGAATTGAGAACCTTTTTGGTTTTTTCAGTATGTTAAAAATGCCTCGCATGGAAAAATATCGTTTATCTTCATGGAAAGCTGATCATTAAGATATAAAAGTTAAGGTACGACTTACTTATGCAAGAGATGTAAAATCCATATTATTATGTCACGAAAAAAGATGTCGATAAACTTAGTCGATATTTAATTAATCACTAGCACTAGTATCACTGGTGGTTGACGACACGTTGGCCTAGTTCGGAGTGACCCTTCCTCCGAAGCCAGCGGTCTTGGGTTCAAATCCCGGTAAGGGCAGATATTTGTCATGAGAGCGAATATTTGTTTCTGAGTCTTGGATGTTTTCTATGTACAGGGTTGGGCAGATTAAGTGTCCTAGTTAAAAAGAGCCATTAAATTAAAACAAGACAGAAAATTTTAAAATGTATCATGTTTTTATTTTTAGCGTACTCTATACTTAAAAAAACTAATTCATAAGTTCAAATCGCTCGCCATCAGCTTTAATAACTTGACGCATTCTTCCATAGAATGCATTGCACGCGGCACGCACTACCTCGTCTGGTATTTCATCCCATATCTTGACTAATCGATGCTTGAATGAGTTTAGATTCATGCCCTGTGTGCTCCCAATCTTGCTCAGCATGTAACCCCATATCGAAAAGTCCAAAGCATTCAAATCCGGCGATGATGCCGGGGCATTCTTGCCAAGGTATAAAATCTGTCAAATTTGTTCTACACCAGTCTTGAGTGCGTTTAGCTTTGTGAGATGGGGCACTATCTTGTTGGAAGCAGTAATAGTCGTTTCCATATAATTTTTAAGCATTTTCTAGCAAATGACCCTGTAACACGTTCTGGATGTAATAGTCTTGGTTAATTTTGACACCTCGATCAATAAACAGCAGCGGTAACTTGCCTCTAGGCGATATCGCACCCCATACCATGACAGCTGATGCACTCTGGAACCGTTGTACGGCTAATTTGTCCACAGGAATATCCTTCAATGAAGCACCATAGACACGATGCGATCGTTTTGTTGGTTGTGACTGTCTTGTAACTGGAACATCTTTTCATCGGAAAAAATAATATATTATCATCGCCGTCGTGCCAAGCTAGCAATTCCCTACATTTTTTCACTCTAGCTTTTTTCTGGGCATCTGTTTAGCCATGAATTTTTTGTTTTTTGTAGGCCTTTAGCCCAAGATCATATTTTAAAATACGACTCATTGTTCGACGGGATATTTTCATATCTTTAGCAAGTTTGCTTGCACTTCGAGCTGGATTTCGTCTAATACGCTCACGAATATTTTTAATGATGTTTTTGGTGCGAACTGATGGCTTTCTCCCAGGTTTGGGCCTGATTTGTGAAGATCCCGTTTCTTTGAATCGCTTGACGGTCCGCGATATAAACCTTATATTGATATTTAAATGTTTCAGCGTCTTCAATATCTCACACGGTCGGTATTTTTTCTGGTACAAATCGCACACAAGCTGGCGTTTCGCGTCCATTGTTGAAAACAATATAAAAACAAAATATATCAAGCTGACGTGTAGAAATCATAAAGAAGGTTAAATTGTCAACAAAAAAAAAATACGAAGTGAATAAGAAGTTTAGTTATACTTAAGTAAAAAAGCCATACACAACTAGGACACTTAATCTGTCCAACCCTGTATTTAAGTATGTATTTGTCTATATAAGTATGTTTATCGTTGTCTAGTACCCATAGTACAAGCTTAGAGCTTAGTTTGGGACTAGTTCAATTTGTGTGACATTGTCCCCTGATATTTGTTTTATTTATTTTTAATTTTACTGGTACCTTTTGCCCCTTTAATCCGGCGTGTGGTCATCACACGTGAATAACAAAGGGATCCACAGAAAACCAGCGTTGTAGCAACAAGTGCTGCAACACATGCTGAGGATTCCTTATTGGTGTCACATTCCACCGATTACATTATTATACGTTGAGGCTTATCTTACTTTCTTATTATGTTGGTGGAAGTATGTTATCAACAAAATGTTTTTTTCTTCTTTCTTACAGTGCGATAGCTCCTAAAAAGTATTTCGGGTTTGGGTATAGTTGGTTAGACTTACCCAAAGAAGTAGAGGAGGAGGAGGTCATAGTGCGAGTGAAAGAGAAGTACAAACCCGAAGGTTGTTTCAACAGTAATCCCACTGTAGATTATGTGATCTCTAACCATAGTAGAATAGCTCTTTACGATAATCGCTTTTTACACAGTAAACCCATAGTGCCGATAATAAATGGTAGAATCACGCCTACGAAACTACCCTTGTAACTTTGTAGAATCGTCGATATAACTGTGACCTGTTTATCAAACGCGTGTAACTTGTTATTTAAGTGGAAGTCTCTTTTTAATGGGTCTACTTCGTTAGGCCAAAATATGTTTGGTCAAATGTTTCATTTCCCAGATTGTCATTTTCCAACCCGCTTTATTTTCTGTAACCGTAAATATTTCAGGACTTTATAAAAGATACCTAACCTTACCTATAGGGTTCTACACGATGGTACTAAAATAAATTCAGACAAAATTATTTATGTAACATTGGTTTGGCAAATGAAAAATTTGGGAAATGATACATTCGACCAAAAATAATTTGGGCAAACGGCAGGCTCCCCTTTTTAATACATATTGTTGGAAAAAGATTTCCGCTTAAAATAAAAGTTACAAGCTTTTGGGGACTTCTGGTTGTGTCAAAAAGAACGTAATCATCACGACACATGACCATTCAAATTTGAATATACAATTATTCCGATTTTTCGGGTTTGACCGAGATAGTCCATAGAACAAAGCTCACTATTCATACAAAGGTTATTTCTGTATCGTTCTCGATTATTTGCTCTGCATAAATAAAAATCGGTAGTTGTCTTTTGCTTCACCGACACTCATTTCATAGAACGTATCGTTTCACCGAATTTCACTTCATCGAAAGCTATTTCCTGCGAAAATCCTGTTGTTTTCAGGATATCTTAAACATTAATTACGTAGGTTAGGTTGGTTTAGATTTGTGACTATCAAAGAACCTAAACCCCTGCACCTGTTAAAGCCTGTCTATGAAAATAAAATTCTGTGAAGTTATACGTTCTATGAAATAAGTGTTGATAAAACCAGGTACAACCAAATCGGAGTTGCTATCGCTACTACAGTTAGGCCAACGAGTCGTGTTACTAATAATTACAAATACGGCTGTTGCAGGTATAGAGCAATCATTTTTGAAAACAGTGTAAAAGTATTAACTGAAATGCAACCTAAATTAAAACAAATGCAATTACGGACAACAAAGGTCAAGGATTGTAAATTAGAATTATTAGAAACTTAATTGATATCTGATTACCTACACGATATGATTAATAAAATCAATGATTACCTCGCGTTGTGAATTACGTTATCGTGTGTAACAGACTAATTTAATTCGGCGAGGTTTTGTGTTCCGAGCCACGCTCGTTAAGTGCCCAGGACTCCATTACTACTAATCCTTCGTCATAAATAGATGTTTTTTTTTATATGGCTTTAAAAGACTTGGTGTTTGCGAGTTGTATTCTGCCTACTCCAAAGTAGACATATACAAAACGAAAAAAAAAAGTAAAATTAAAAACTCGGAAAAACTTGGTAACTTCGTATGGCAGTTAAAGGGACAAAATAAAAAAGTTTTCTCAAAGGCCGACAGCGCAGATACGATTCCTCAACTAGTCTATGGCGGTTTTGGCGGCTGAATATTCCAATATTTAATATTATATCAAATACTTTAGTTTTTTTTTTTCAAATTTATGTTTCATCCAAAGTGTGGTAAGTTAATTAGGCATTTTAATTTAATCTCATTTTCGATATTTATGTAAATATTGGAAAAAAAAGTTGACCCTCCGCTATAAATTTATGTAGTATTTGTGTGTATGTATTTATGTGTTTGTGAATGTTGTTTTTAGTTTAGTATCGAAGACTCATGGACAACTGAGTAAATAGTTGAGGACTTTATTTATGAGTGCTAATATACTGTCATTATAAAATTCATCTGAAATACTAAGTATTTTTTATGGTAAATGCAACCTAATTAGTAGGTAAGGCGAATTTACTTTAACCATTATCTTACAGATAAATAATTTTATTTGGGACAGAATATGTGCAATGGATTAAGCTGATTTACATATTAATAACTGTGTATTCTGTTAACTGGAAAGTCCTAGTTAATTTTTTCAATTTATTTTTTTAATCCAATATCGTGTGACAGCAGCATTTTTTGTAATAATTACAACATCAAAGTTAGCTTCCCATAAAACAACAAACTCAATTTTTATGTTGTTCTGAGCAGTCAATCAATTATTAATATTACTTCCGCGTGATTAATCTACACAAACATACATAAATACAGTCTTGAGTGCGTTTAGCTTTGTGAGATGGGGCACTATCTTTTTGGAAGCAGTAATAGTCGTTTCCATATAATTTTTGAGCATTTTCTAGCAAATGACCCTGTAACACGTTCTGGATGTAATAGTCTTGGTTAATTTTGACACCTCGATCAATAAACAGCAGCGGTAACTTGCCTCTAGGCGATATCGCACCCCATACCATACAGCTGATGCACTCTGGAACCGTTGTACGGCTAATTTGTCCACAGGAATATCCTTCAATGAAGCACCATAGACACGATGCGATCGTTTTGTTGGTTGTGACTGTCTTGTAACTGGAACATCTTTTCATCGGAAAAAATAATATATTATCATCGCCGTCGTGCCAAGCTAGCAATTCCCTACATTTTTTCACTCTAGCTTTTTTCTGGGCATCTGTTTAGCCATGAATTTTTTGTTTTTTGTAGGCCTTTAGCCCAAGATCATATTTTAAAATACGACTCATTGTTCGACGGGATATTTTCATATCTTTAGCAAGTTTGCTTGCACTTCGAGCTGGATTTCGTCTAATACGCTCACGAATATTTTTAATGATGTTTTTGGTGCGAACTGCTGGCTTTCTCCCAGGTTTGGGCCTGATTTGTGAAGATCCCGTTTCTTTGAATCGCTTGACGGTCCGCGATATAAACCTTATATTGATATTTAAATGTTTCAGCGTCTTCTATATCTCACACGGTCGGTATTTTTTCTGGTACAAATCGCACACAAGCTGGCGTTTCGCGTCCATTACTGAAAACAATATAAAAACAAAATATATCAAGCTGACGTGTAGAAATCATAAAGAAGGTTAAATTGTCAACAAAAAAAAAATACGAAGTGAATAAGAAGTTTAGTTATATTTAAGTAAAAAAGCCATACACAACTAGGACACTTAATCTGTCCAACCCTGTATTTAAGTATGTATTTGTCTATATAAGTATGTTTATCGTTGTCTAGTACCCATAGTACAAGCTTAGAGCTTAGTTTGGGACTAGTTCAATTTGTGTGACATTGTCCCCTGATATTTATTTTATTTATTTTTAATTTTACTGGTACCTTTTGCCCCTTTAATCCGGCGTGTGGTCATCACACGTGAATAACAAAGGGATCCACAGAAAACCAGCGTTGTAGCAACAAGTGCTGCAACACATGCTGAGGATTCCTTATTGGTGTCACATTCCACCGATTACATTATTATACGTTGAGGCTTATCTTACTTTCTTATTATGTTGGTGGAAGTATGTTATCAACAAAATGTTTTTTTCTTCTTTCTTACAGTGCGATAGCTCCTAAAAAGTATTTCGGGTTTGGGTATAGTTGGTTAGACTTACCCAAAGAAGTAGAGGAGGAGGAGGTCATAGTGCGAGTGAAAGAGAAGTACAAACCCGAAGGTTGTTTCAACAGTAATCCCACTGTAGATTATGTGATCTCTAACCATAGTAGAATAGCTCTTTACGATAATCGCTTTTTACACAGTAAACCCATAGTGCCGATAATAAATGGTAGAATCACGCCTACGAAACTACCCTTGTAACTTTGTAGAATCGTCGATATAACTGTGACCTGTTTATCAAACGCGTGTAACTTGTTATTTAAGTGGAAGTCTCTTTTTAATGGGTCTACTTCGTTAGGCCAAAATATGTTTGGTCAAATGTTTCATTTCCCAGATTGTCATTTTCCAACCCGCTTTATTTTCTGTAACCGTAAATATTTCAGGACTTTATAAAAGATACCTAACCTTACCTATAGGGTTCTACACGATGGTACTAAAATAAATTCAGACAAAATTATTTATGTAACATTGGTTTGGCAAATGAAAAATTTGGGAAATGATACATTCGACCAAAAATAATTTGGGCAAACGGCAGGCTCCCCTTTTTAATACATATTGTTGGAAAAAGATTTCCGCTTAAAATAAAAGTTACAAGCTTTTGGGGACTTCTGGTTGTGTCAAAAAGAACGTAATCATCACGACACATGACCATTCAAATTTGAATATACAATTATTCCGATTTTTCGGGTTTGACCGAGATAGTCCATAGAACAAAGCTCACTATTCATACAAAGGTTATTTCTGTATCGTTCTCGATTATTTGCTCTGCATAAATAAAAATCGGTAGTTGTCTTTTGCTTCACCGACACTCATTTCATAGAACGTATCGTTTCACCGAATTTCACTTCATCGAAAGCTATTTCCTGCGAAAATCCTGTTGTTTTCAGGATATCTTAAACATTAATTACGTAGGTTAGGTTGGTTTAGATTTGTGACTATCAAAGAACCTAAACCCCTGCACCTGTTAAAGCCTGTCTATGAAAATAAAATTCTGTGAAGTTATACGTTCTATGAAATAAGTGTTGATAAAACCAGGTACAACCAAATCGGAGTTGCTATCGCTACTACAGTTAGGCCAACGAGTCGTGTTACTAATAATTACAAATACGGCTGTTGCAGGTATAGAGCAATCATTTTTGAAAACAGTGTAAAAGTATTAACTGAAATGCAACCTAAATTAAAACAAATGCAATTACGGACAACAAAGGTCAAGGATTGTAAATTAGAATTATTAGAAACTTAATTGATATCTGATTACCTACACGATATGATTAATAAAATCAATGATTACCTCGCGTTGTGAATTACGTTATCGTGTGTAACAGACTAATTTAATTCGGCGAGGTTTTGTGTTCCGAGCCACGCTCGTTAAGTGCCCAGGACTCCATTACTACTAATCCTTCGTCATAAATAGATGTTTTTTTTTATATGGCTTTAAAAGACTTGGTGTTTGCGAGTTGTATTCTGCCTACTCCAAAGTAGACATATACAAAACGAAAAAAAAAAGTAAAATTAAAAACTCGGAAAAACTTGGTAACTTCGTATGGCAGTTAAAGGGACAAAATAAAAAAGTTTTCTCAAAGGCCGACAGCGCAGATACGATTCCTCAACTAGTCTATGGCGGTTTTGGCGGCTGAATATTCCAATATTTAATATTATATCAAATACTTTAGTTTTTTTTTTTCAAATTTATGTTTCATCCAAAGTGTGGTAAGTTAATTAGGCATTTTAATTTAATCTCATTTTCGATATTTATGTAAATATTGGAAAAAAAAGTTGACCCTCCGCTATAAATTTATGTAGTATTTGTGTGTATGTATTTATGTGTTTGTGAATGTTGTTTGTGTTTGTATTTATGTATGTTTGTGTAGATTAATCACGCGGAAGTAATATTAATAATTGATTGACTGCTCAGAACAACATAAAAATTGAGTTTGTTGTTTTATGGGAAGCTAACTTTGATGTTGTAATTATTACAAAAAATGCTGCTGTCACACGATATTGGATTAAAAAAATAAATTGAAAAAATTAACTAGGACTTTCCAGTTAACAGAATACACAGTTATTAATATGTAAATCAGCTTAATCCATTGCACATATTCTGTCCCAAATAAAATTATTTATCTGTAAGATAATGGTTAAAGTAAATTCGCCTTACCTACTAATTAGGTTGCATTTACCATAAAAAATACTTAGTATTTCAGATGAATTTTATAATGACAGTATATTAGCACTCATAAATAAAGTCCTCAACTATTTACTCAGTTGTCCATGAGTCTTCGATACTAAACTAAAAACAACATGGCGGCGGTTCAACGTTCAGTTGGCTAAACGCCATTTATTTATTTATCACGTTTGGTTTTCTTAAGCTATGTTGTCAGATTATACAAAATCAGAAGTGGCCTCGTTGTTTTTTTAAAAACTTCTATTCTGGATAATATCCTTGTCCTATAATAGATATTTCCAAGTAAGGCGAGTCAAAGTTAAAATTAAAAGTGAATATTTATTGCATAAATATATTTTTTATCACTTAAAATGGGTGGCTTTGTTAGTAAAATTAAGTAGCATTTCTAGTGATTTTAAGCGGTTTCGTACCGTAAAAATAACGGCCCGCCCTTGTCATGACAGTAGTTAAAAAACCGTTTATATGGTGTATCCCAATACTACGAGTTCTAAATAGCAACATTACACCCATTTTACTAATTGATCGTTGCTGTCAGTTTCGATCTCGAGAGCCGCTTCTTGTAGCTCGCAAAGATACAAAATAAATAGCTCAAAGTTTTATTACGACATCATAATATCTTTGTGGTGAATCCGAATATTTAACGTCATGTTTAAGCTGTCATATGAAATTGTGACAGCGATTAAAGCGGCAAGGTACTAAAGTGTATACATTTTTTTGCCCTTGACTGTACAATGTTGTTTGACGACAACACGAGAATGCCGCGTGTAACCAGAACTCGGTCCGGCGGATTGACGTAAGAATCAGCATATTCACCACTCAATATGCAATTATAATGTTTGTCACACGTTAAGTGCGTATTATAAAGTCGATATTGACACAAATAAATGCAATGGCGTTACTAGCCTGTTTATAAAATTCAACAGCTGTGTTTAGTGGCGGTAGGACCCTGTGCAGGGTCCGTCCGGATCGCTACCACTATCTTATCCATTAAATCACTAGCATAGAGGCATTCCATCTTAGTGCTTAGGGTTGGCAACGCATCTGAGGTCTTAGAATTATAGTCTTGAGAATTCAAATGACTATGGGTCTCAGATTCCTCTGACCATTAGGTGGCCTCTGAGTGCTCGTGTGCCTTCCCCTTAACATAAAAAAAAAACAGTGGAAAGTGCATACATATTTGCTGTAACAAAACAACTATATGATTCACGGTGTAACAAATAACTGAATTTACAATAGGTGTCCTTATGCATTTTAGTATTTATTTCTCTATATAAGTATGTTTATTGTTGTCTAGTAAAATCGAAGACACTGTTAACTGTCCATTTACAATCGAACATAAACCTTATCTCAACGTATTAAAGTCTATGGGTAGTAAGTTAACAGTGTCTTCGTTTGTATGTACCCATAGTACAAGCCTCGAACCATCTAGAGCTTAGTTTGGGGCCAGGGCAATTTGTGAAAAGTTCTCCCTGCCCCTGATAATAGGGCGTTTTCCAAAAAAGTGTACATCGTTAAAGGCAAAATTAAGAAAATTTTACTTTTTCCATTTCGTCTCGAAAATTAACGTATCTAAATGTATGGCTAATTTTCGTGACTAAATGGAAAAAGTTAAATTTTCTTAACTTTGTCCTTAACGATGTACACGTCTTTTTGGAAAACGCCCAATAACGCGTAAATTAGGCAAATGTGTACCGCAAAACTTACTCGTAGGTACAGTCAAAAGCAGAAGTATATGATTATTTTAGAACTTTATCGCACTAACGTAACAATACTGCGACAGTTGTGATGTGGCAAAGTAGTGAAAGTGACAAGGTACTAAAATGATCATTTACTTTTGCTGTTGACTGTACTAACTACATAGTATGTCATCATCAAACTCTCGACTTTATTTAAACTTAACTCTATTGTTAAAGGGGTTCGATGTTCGGATATTTTATGACCGCTTTGCCGTATTAAAATAACCTTTATCGTGGAGGATATAAAGCATTCGTTAGTTCCGTTACTCTCGCACTTAAATACTGGTCAGAAAGTGACAGATGTTTTATCCAAGTTTATTCGCATCGATAAGATAAACACGAGCATAATCGGCCAGCGACTGTAATTATACAATTATTGAAAATATAGAAGCTGAGTTCTCTACTTACTATACTTACGTGGAAGTACCGTAATGTTGCGTAACAGAAAAGCAATAATATCGCTCATTAGTTGACGTAAGTTTGATAATTGTTGCAGGTTGGTAAGGGTCTTTCCTTTTGTGTGAAATATTTGTGGTCGAATGTATCGTGTTCCAAATTTTAATTTACCTACAAAAAAGGTGGATAATTTAACGTAGTTAACGTTTTCATGATCGCAAAAGTTAAATTAAACCTAACCGACGTAATAAATAATAAACCTAGGAAAGCTACGATTTCTTTCTATGAACACAACAATATATCTATATCAGTAAACGTCAAAAATTAGGTCGGTAAGTTTATTTTATAACTATATTCCTCATCAATCCACCTACATTCATTTATATCCGCGTGAGTAAAAAAAAGGAAATTAACTGTTTATTTTTTATGAAATAGAGCAAAAATGCTATAAGTATGATTTAGTTTGAAAATATCTACATTATTCCATTTTTAAAAAAATCCACTTATTTTTGATCCTGCATCACAAAAAATATTAATATGCAATTAATTTCATAACTCAATTGAAATAAATCGCATCGGTTCAGTCATGGTATGGTACCTATGTTTTGGAATATGCTTGCTGATGGTCTCACAATTCTTGATCTTTCGTATATTGAACTGAATTAGACCGAAAATAAACAGGATAATTGAAAATAATTTTAACTTTGAAAAAAAAACAGCCACATTTTGTTAATTCTTTTTATTTACATTAACAAGAGTCGAAACTAAAATAATAATTTTAGTTTTACTTCTTATGTCTAATGGTGTCTTATGTTTGGGTCTGGTGTCTGGTATTAATACATTTTTAACATAAAAATAGTTATAGCATTTTTGCCGAAAAATTCCACCTAACTGTAGGGTACAACTTTTTCAAAACAATTACGCTCTATGACTGATTATTACAATACATTTAGCCTGATATCGAATTGTTTCCAAAAAAATCCCAATCGACCTGGGGTATAAAGCTGTTTGTTTCCTGGAAACTAAAACATAAGTAATACTTATAGCTTTTGTGTTTGTGAAATAATACTCGTTCAACATTTTTTCGTCCAACGGCAAGCTCCGGTTAAAAACGAGTAGGAGCTGAGTGATCTGAATTTACTGCCCATTTAGATGACATGGGTAGTAGGTATATGGTCTCGATGTGGTGAATTAAACCTGTGATGCTGAACTTGAACTTTCAGAATAGGTCTTGACTTTAACTTCTCTTCCCTCTGCGCTTGTTTGTCACCTCGAATGTAATTTTTCTATATTTTTCCGGTATAATATTGTTGTTAGGGTCCTACTGGACGTAAAAATAAAACAAGTGGACTGTATAAAAATAGGGGCTGGTATAATCCCGTCTAAACATATTATGTCCCGGTCAAACAGTTATAGTTACAAGACGTGAGCTCCATTCCCTTAATCGGTGAATGTCTATTGCGGTTCAGACACGTGTACGTTTTCACCATATTTTCTTCGTGACTTACGTTTCTACGTGACTTATGCTATCGGTGCTTATGGATACATAAGTGCCACCTGATCAGCTGACACGGTCACGTGCCCACACGCTGTAGTATTTGTAAACTACCGTCCGTCCTCGACTGACCTTTGTTTGTACAACGCTCCACCAAATCCGATAAATATATCGTCTGTATCTGAAGGAGATTAAGGTTGAAGATAACCGGTTCTGTTGCCGCCCGTAACGCTCTGTTTTTAGTTCGCTTGCCCATTGTATTTTTGGAACAGTTGTAAGGGCTACCGCATATGCATCTATCTGAGTGTTGCCTAGTGGCAACACCCAGGTAAGATCATTTCGACTTTAAAAAACTGTATTTTTGAGAGGTGTGTTATAAGTTTCACGTGTATATTTGTGTACCTGTGTGTTTGTCTAAGGCGTCGTAGCTCCCAAACGGATAGCTCGATTTGGATGCAAATTCTTTTAAATATAAAGCTAGTTTAATCTGAGTGGTTGTTAGCAAGGTTTCATGAAAATCCGTTGCGCTATTTAATATTGAATAGTTATTTCATTCGTTAATCTATGGAAAGTTATAAGATCAAAAATTATCACCAATCAAATATGTCCAACATTCCTCGGAGGCCTTCGCTCCACTGACCTTATCGCCCTTACCTTGATAAGATAGTGAGCCAATACAGTAGGGCGACCTACTCGACACTTGACTTGCTTATGACTAGTCAGTTTGTTAGTACTGTCAAATTATATTTTGAGGATTGTGAAGCGATGCCTAAATCGCGTAGCTGTCAAAAATAAGCCATACAAATTTAGCTCCGGGCGATAACGTTTCTCACCCCCTAAATCTAATCAGATTGCCACGATTTTTGAATATGTCGTAGATATCTTGGAAAACTAGGTCTGTACGTTTCCGCTTTTGTTTTTTTATTTTATTTTCATTCCATTTCTTGGAAAGGAAAACGTACAGACATAGTTTTTCATAATATCTATAACATATTCAAAAATCGTAAAAATCGGACAACGTTTAAGGGGAAAAAAATGTTATCGCATTTTGTATGGTTTTTTTTGCTTCACCGTCCTCTTTAAGCTCAAAAATATTGAACACGCTCTATTGCTTCGAAGATACGTGTCAAAAACTTTTAGCACGTTAGTTACGATATTTTTGCTAGTACGCTTAGAAACAATATGTACGTACAGGTAAACTTTACAAATTGCATGAGTTAAAATACTTAAAAAGAACTGTTTATTTTATTTTTTATATTACATTTTGATCTTAACTTTAAGTAAGTCTACGTAGAGCCAGCATTAGATTAAATAGAGTAAGCCTAGAAATATGTTTGGGACTTTGCATTGACCTTGACTAATAGTGGTGAATGTTTATCCTTTGATTTCATATCACACGTAAACTATATCCTGTGACTCTTTGTTCGCTTGTACAAAAAAAATAAAGATCTTGGTTAAATGTTTAGTTATTATAATGATACACGTTTTTAAAACAAAATAATAATAACTAGTAGGTAAATAGCCTGGATAATAATTTAATTATTACGAATTGTTTGGCTTTTCTGCGGATACTGTGATGGTGATATGTGTCTGATGAGGTTGTTACAGGTTTCAGAAAATATACAATTAATCTCGTTTATACATGTGTTCCTTAGTGGCAACCATTCAAATACAAAGTAACTAAAATAATTACCGATCATCCGCCTTAGTCATAACTAATTACTTACTAACTTACCACTTTCAAACAGTGTGTATATACGTTGGACAAACCGCGCATTTATTTAAGTAACATTAATTTATTTTTATTACATATATACATAACATCACGCCTTCATTCCCAGAGTGGGATAGGCGGAGCTACAGAAATACCAACAACTTCTGTAACCACATTTTGCACAAACAGGCTAAGAAGTTTACTAGTGTATTAGTGACAGGTTGCAAGCCCATCGCCTAACAGTACTACAAGCCATTATTTTCTTAGTCGCCTCTACGAAATCCACGTGAAGACATGATGTGGCAGTATTCTAACCCGGCAACTACACATTTCATTAATAAACAGTTATTTATAACAATAAAATAAAATAAATAGTAATAAGTATTTCAACTCATGCAATTTGTAAAGTTTACCTGTACGTACATATTTTTACTAAGCGTATAGTATACTAGCAAAAATATCGTAACTAACGTGCTAAAAGTTTTTGACACGTATCTTAGAAGCAATAGAGCTTACTATACTTGTTTATAATTCTGTAACCACATTTTGCACTAACAGGCTAAGAAATTTACTAGTTTAGTTTAGGTTGCAAGCCCATCGCCTAACAGTACTACAAGCCCTTATTTTCTTAGTGTGTGGCAGTATTCTAACCCGGCAACTACACATTTCATTAAGCTGGATTATTCCGGACCGATATAATAAATAATAGTTAATCGATCCCATGCTCAGGGATCCGATCGGTTGATAAGAAAAAAAAGCAAAAATCAGATATATGGGTCTTACCGGAATAACCCTTTTAAGCTCTGTCTAGATTACCTATATTTATTAGTCTCTCATTCTAAATGTCCACAATAAAATTACCTCTGTTCAACCGACAATGAATCTCAAGCCAATTGAAACTCGGAATTGTATTGCCAACTGAGAATGGATTAATGCCTCTGGTACCCTTCGCAACTTTATTCCGTTGGGGGGCTTATTGAAACTTCCGTTCATCAAAACGCGTGTATCAATTTTATAAACTATATAAAGACTAGCTGTGATTTGCGAATCCGTCAGCGAACTGTTCGATTACCCAGGATTATAAATTGAATGTTTTTAAAAACAAAAAACTGCCTTCAAAAACCAAAAATATACTTCTTTTCAAATGCTAATAGGTCAATCAAACTGAAGTGGACTTTTGGTGAAAAAAAAAGTGGGACGCCGACTTCAGTTTGACTGACTTATTGAAAAGAAGTTAACTTTTGGGCTTTTGAAGATGGTTTTTTTGTTTTTGTAAACATTTACTTTAACTTAATACTTTTTAGTGATCATAATAGAACTACTCAATGAATGAGAAATTAAGAACCAAAGGATATTTCTCCCTCGCCGCAAGCAGCGTATCGGGAAAGTCGCAGCGCATAATTATCTAAATCGAAAAATCTTATCGCCACCCTTGAAATAAGTACCTTCGAGGAGTTCCGGTGGTCATCAGTGGTCTTTATCATCAGTTTCACTTCACCAAATGATACTTTCTTGCAAATGCAAATGCTAGACTTGTTACTGAAAATACCTAAATCGCTTTATGTATGCCTATGATATTTGAGGAGTTCTCTCAATTCCTCACGGTTCCCCTCATCACATACCAACTCGGTGGCAATGGGGCCACCTCGGAATTACACCCTATCAAACAAACTAACTCTATGTTCGTCTCTATATGGTATAAACTATCTCTGTCCTACTAAATTTCACAGCAATCGGTTCAGGTGAAGCCGAAACAAACAAAAAAACACTTGCACATTTATAATATTAGTAAGGATAGGAAAATGAATGGAAAAGTTGCAGTGGAATTAAATCATTAAAGTAAGCTTCGAATTGTTGAACACCACACTGCACGGCACACCTAATAATTATTGAGTCTGTGGCCATAACGCGATACCGGATCCATCTTGCATTGCACCAGCCAGGTACCCAATATGGGTAACCCATCGTTTTATCGAATTTCACTTCATCGATTGAATCATCTCATCGAATTTCATTTTTGCAGCTTAGCAACTTTCGGGGCAAATATTTCCG
Source organism: Acleris holmiana (assembly GCA_949316455.1). Lineage (NCBI taxonomy): Eukaryota > Metazoa > Arthropoda > Insecta > Lepidoptera > Tortricidae > Acleris > Acleris holmiana. Next base: position 14,399,988 of record OX438769.1, read on the forward strand.
AAAATATTGACTCTAAGATTTTTTCTTAACAAACCTTTAAGTGTTTTACCTGTATTATTTATCTTATTATTTTAATTAAGTAACCTTTATTATTTAACTACTAAACTCCATAGCGGCTTATAAAAGTTGCCTATACCTACTCCAACTTTCATCAATATACATCTTGTAGTTGTTGAGTTACATGTATGTGAGTAAGAGTTCAGTTTTTACCATTTTGGATACGGATCCCTAAAAATTAACCTATTTTTACAACTTAAAAAAAAAAAAAACAATATAGAGGCTCGCGCCCCCTAATGTCAAGAACTTGTATTTTTATTAGGACCCTAAGCCCTAACAACATCCATAAAAAATGCTCCATCTTTTGTAAAGCAAAGACAGAGCTACAGACCATAAACTAGTACAAGCCTAGAGCTTATTTCGGGACTAGGTCAATTTCTGTTAAATTGTCCTCTGCTATTTATTTATTTATTTAAATATGCCTCCTAATTAGAAAACGATCAACACCATATATGCCCAAAAATATGTATTATGATTTATGTAGTTCTGGGCACATGGCACTGGAAACATAGTCAAATCAAAGAAAACGGGTCACTGTGCGTACAAATTTCGATACAACGTGACCCGTTTTTGTTGCTCGAATGTAGTTGTTTGTTTAGTACCTACCAACGCGTCAAGACGATCACGTCAAAATTAACGCGATCGTGAAAACTGGTATAGTTTCGAGTATTACGCTGTGCACCTATGACACAATGATCCTATTTTTATTATAGTTGAAGATGCCTTTATATGTAAGTTTTGATTTTGTTGTCAACTGCACATACCTAACAAGGTACTTATGAAGAGCAAGTTGGGTTATCAATTGTTACATAACGACGATTACATGCGTAAATTCAATATTTTCATCGAATCATCGAATATTTTCCGTCTGTCATCGCTTAGGGCACATATGGATAAACCTTATATACAGTTTTTATAAGGTAAGGACCAAAAAGTTGGGCCCAATAACTCACGCGATTAAAATTTCTATGAAACTTTTCCGTTGTGCTTCGAAAATTAACCATACAATTGTAAGGATACTTTTCGTCGCAACTTTTTCCGACTTCAGTGTGTGTATGATTAACTGCGCTTGCCTACGGTCCAACTTTTTGGTCCTCACACATATTGTTCGTAATACACACACTTACAGACACACACAGTACTGAGAAATATATACACTAATATGTACACCGACACACTAACAAAAGGGGTTTCAATTAGATTCTCTTTTTGGAGGTGGTGTTCTGTTTTTTATAACATTTATTTTATTACATAGGTTTTAGCGATCATAATGCTGTTATGTAGTTCCACATCTCAATTAATGTGGAGCGTCCTATGAACACCGTGTGTTTAAATCAGCGTGGTTCGAACTAAGATTGAAATTGTAATACACATATACATATATGTCATGGCGCTCCACGGGTTGATAAGAAACCCGTGCGGCCATTTCAAGCTTGCCGCAAGCAACCGCGGGAATGTCATAGTCATATATTCAAACGATTTAAATATGCTTCGTCATAGTCGCTCATGTATTTTAATCGAGATACCTTATCGCCTTCCTTGAAATAGGTACCGTGAAAGAGTTCGGGTAGCCATCTGTCTTCATAATGAGTTCCACTTCACCAAATGATACTTTTTGAATGCAAATGCTAGACTTGTTACTAAAAATACTAAGATCGCTTATATCGTTATATGTACTATGGTACTTCTATAAGCTCAGATTCCCTCATTAGATACCGATTTGGTGACAATAGGACTAACTCGAAAGTATCAAACAACATGGACAGAGAAATCGGCGAACTTATATAAAAAACATACAGTGGAATGTAGAACATTCTCCTTTTTTAATTAAGCAAATAATTATGTACATTTCTCTGAGTCGATGGTACCTATGCTGTAATAACATTAACCTTTTCAACGCCTTATATCAAATACTAGCTGTTGCCCGCGACTCCGTCCGCGTAGAAAAATAAAACATAGCCTATGTTAATCTGGAATATTATAGCACTCAAATGGTGAAACATGTTTTGAAATCGGCTCAGTAGTTTTTGAGTTTATTCGTTACATACACACAAATCTTTCCTATTTAGGTATAATATTATACTTATTAGTCTAGACAAATGCGTCACTCACACGCCAAACATGTATCAAAAGTTATGCAAAATTTAAGTTAACCCATACGAAATATCGTCTCTTTTAAACTGTACCTGTGACAACTACGAGTATAAGTGTCGGTGGCATTGTAGGCACGACAGTTCACTACTACAGCTACTTAAGGCGTCGTTGGCGTTCAAAGGGTTTAGAAGAATAATTTAAATGGAACCGAAATCTTACCCTTGTGCGGCCAAGCAAGTTCATTTGATGGTCATTTTCGATCCTCATATTTTTATTAGCCACTTTACCAATTCCCAGGTAAATTGGAATGTCCCGAAAAACCTCGAAACCATTTTAAGTCAATTTATCACACCTTTGTTGTCACTGGGGACTGCTGGAAGTTCTTTATATTGTTACCAGTATACCAGGGCCTATAGTAGTATACTACTGGGGTAAAACCACTTTTGACGTGTTTTCGTATTGTCAACATTATGATAGCTCTTATTCACTTGACAGTAATGGCGGCCGAGTTAAGAACAATACCAAAACACGTCAAAGGCAATACTGTTTTTATCCCAGTGGAATAGAGTCCCTTTTCGAAACACTTTTTAACGAACGTATAGGTTCAACATTTATCGCCGCAATCGTTTTTTTTGGCAGTCTTACCTAACGTAACCCATTTATTAATGTTAAAGCTATCCTGAAAACATCATGGTTTCATCAGAATAGATAAAATCACACCTTCATTCCCAGAGTGGGGTAAGCAGAGCTACAGAAATACCAACAACTGTAAAAAGACTTGTTGATAATTCTGTAACCACATTTTGCACAAGTAGGCTAAGATGTTTACCAGTGTGGTTGCCGGGTTATAATAGTGTTATAGAGCCACTCCATGTCTTTCCGTGGATGTCGTAAGAGGCGACTAAGGGAATAAGGTCTTGTAGTAGGTACTGTTAGGCGATGGGCTTGCAACCTGTCACTAATACACTTACCCTTATATAATTTATGAAGTAAAATTCTATAAAATGATGGATTACTCTATACCGGGTGTGATTCTCTTAATCGTATCACTTTTCCACTCGACGCAGCTATTAACCGGCGAGTTTAAGTAATCCCTTCAGAGCGTGCAAAATAGATTTTAGCGTGTGCATTCTCAATTAGGCAGCCTTATACGACGTAGATCTCGACCTCTTCAAACAGAATAGGAACTACTGGGAATTTTGAATTTGTTTTCGTGTGCGTGCCAGAACAGCGGCTCTACTTTGGAATTCGTAATTCGGATCGCCCTGTCACTTTCTTGCAAATTAGTTACGCGTCGATAGCAAAACGGGTAGCAATAGACGAATTTCGAATTAAGGATTTCAAAGTAGATTCCAGGCCACAGGTTAGCGGGAGTGACAGTGGTAGTGATCCGAACGGACCCTGCGCAAGGTGCTATGTTCTTGCTCAAAGTTGAAAGGTTACATTAAGGGCACGGTCGGTAACGCATACATGTGGTGTTGCAAGCGACCTGCGGTATACATTGCTAAGTTAACACGCGAATACATCATCGCATTTCATGCAAGCTGGGCCATGTAAACTGAAATGTCAACTGTCACCGGTCATTGCCAGGATGGTGAAATAGGGGGTAAACATCGATTGTATTTCCTCTTGCTTTCTCAATTATCTTGAGTACCCATCGAGATGACGTAGGAGTAGGTTGCATATGTTACGTTATCTTAATGTTAGGTGTGATTTTATTGTTTTAGTCATTGCTTTAAACACCAATCATGCCGAAAGCCTTGAAAGAGGTATACGTTTAGAGCAACTTCAACATAAGAATTCAACACTTGCCTTTTTTTAAATCGGAAAACTAAGCAAAAACTACATTATTCGTGACTAATATAAGCTATATTTTATGCGAGAGCGAGACGATGATGATTTTATACCACAATGTCCTAATTTTATTGATCATCTTTTAGTTTATTATTCTCTCTCTCTAGTTTTATTTGTGATTTTGTTGTATGATAAGATAAAAGGAAAGGTTAATATCGTCGGCCTAATTCGTTAACCTGCTGAGTCCATTTTAAGGATTTGGCAGGTTTGCACTCTAAACAGATAAAATGGAGTTCAAATCAGCTAATTCTTAAAAGTGGACTTGGCAGGTTAACGAATTAGGCCGACGATATTTAATATCACCTTAAGAACAATGCATTGAGTGGTTCGTCGATTTTCTCACGGTGGTAACATCGTAACATCTCTATGTTGTGTGATTCAAATGTACACTTTGACGGTTGTCATTGACTAATGAAGTTTTGTATTTATTTGACACATATAAACGATAATTTATAGAGGTACGTGACCAGTATTCAGAAATAGTCGTGTTTTCTATGATTTCCCAAAAGTCGTATGTTTACTCAGTACATCTGGGCCTTTATTCTACTTGGGTGTAATAATATTCCTTTTGACATGGTGTCGTATCATATATAGTCAATGCTATGATAACTCTTAAAACAATACTATATATGTCAAAGGCCCAGGGCTGAGATTCTACACGCGGTAAAAACAATATTGCCTTTGACATGTTTCTGTATTGCTAACGTTTTGATAACTCTTATATTATGTACTTGACAGTAATGGCAGCCGAGTTAAAAATAATACTAAAACACGTCAAACGCAGTATCGTTTTAACCTAGTAGAATATAGGCCCTGGGCCTCTATTTAACTTCGGTAAAACCATAATGCCTTTGACATGTTCCGTATTGTCAACGTTTTGATAGCTCTTATTTCTTTGATGTAATGGCAGCCGGGTTAAAAATGATTCGATGACAGGTCAAAGGCAATATGATTTTACCGTGTAGAATGGAGACCCTGTACTCGTCCTTGTTTGCCACCGAATATCGTATACCTACAAAACATCTCTACGTCGCAGTCGACTTGGCGCCACGGCACGCAAATCCGTTGTTGTGTCTTGTCTTGCCGCTTGCCGGTCCAAAGGCTAACTTATGTAAACACGTGGCTAGACAATACCTCCAATAACGCGCATGTTTAAAAATAACCAAGTACCTACTTAATATAATTGAAACATAACATTATCTTTGCCCGTGTGGTTGCCGGGTTAGAATAGTGCCACTCCATGTCTTCCCGTGGATGTCGTGAAAGGCGACTAATAAGGGAATGAGGGCTTCTAGTACTGTTAGGCGATTAGCTTGTAACCACCAATACACTGGTAAACATCAGCCTGTTGGTGCAAAATGTGGTTACAGAATTATCAACAAGTTTAGAGTTGTTGGTATTCTGTTGCTCTGCCTAACCCACTCTGGGAATGAAGGAGTGATGGTATGTATGTATGTAGGTATAACAATGTCACCGATCATCTCACCCTTGAGTGTGCTATTTATTATGTTATGTGCTATCAAGCCAACGGAATCCCGACCACCATAGAACTGTCTCAGTGACATTATTATTATTCAAGTTGTAAGAAGTGTCAGCTGTGTCAGACTAATTGTTTTATATGTCACTGTTATACCGTTATACGGTGGGTTAGGGTTCTATTGAGCTGATAGAACTTCTTATTGTTTTTTTCAATAAACTTACTGCCTGCCCTATGAGTAGATTTATTTTTATTTTAGTCTTCATACTTGCACGTAGGTACAGATAAAGTAAAGCGAGAATGGGATTAGCTTTTGTTTTTAAAATATGTTCAGAATGATTACGTAATGATTTCAAAAGTTTAAGCATAGGATTGGTATAAAAATAACGTACGTGGTTAATGAGTAAGAATAGGAAATGGGCGAATTTCATCTAAATAGAAAAACGAAAGTTATATAAATCTTGGTCATGTTGTTAAACTTGTTTTTTTTTGCTGTCTTGTCTTTGATTCTGTATAAGTATTGCTTGCACGTCGAAAGATAAAGGTAAGTATCGCTCATTAACTATTTCTATTCCGCACGATCGGCACTTAGGAAAGCAGATTATGGCCAGGCCATAAATCCGATACCGACATGTTATCAGAACAACATTATTGACTGTCGTCTCGCCATACAAGACTGAATTCTGAACACCACGAAACGTTAAATTTGCTGTTGCTAGGCATTTAAACGTGATCTTTAACACGTTAACAGTCGACATAGAAAAAGATTCAATTTCCTCGTAAGTTTAGCACGTTGTAAGTGCATATCTGGTCGTTTCTTAATGACCCTAGGGCGCGGACTTGTGGAGCTAGTTCGTCGTGACACATATATATATATATATATATATATAGAGGTAGGGCTTTAGGGCACCGGATTGTGAAGGTGTTAACTGTAATCAGTGTTGTATAAAACACGTGCAGAAAGTTCTGAGTCTGCGATAGAAACTCATGTCATGAGTTAGTAAAAACCCACAACACACGTTATAAAAGGCGTGACGTCAATACTATATACAATAGGATGCATCCTTCTTCCATTACTTAGAATGGACTATAGAGCTCGAGGATAACGAAGCAGTGTGCTCTTTTATCACTGGGATCTCTTTGAGTTATTTATTCTTTGGTCGAAAGATGTAGGTAGGTACTTCGGGTAATGAATAATTTCGTTTAAAGTTGATAAAGCTGAATTAGTATCAATACCATAGGAATAAGGTATTAGAAATAAAACATATCTCTAGGGCATGCCAGACGGTAGGCTGTTAACATGGTTTTGTTTTGTTTCATTCTTGTCTAGTGATTGTATTATGCATTAATTTTTAGTCTTCCTCATTTATATGTAAACTTAAAGGTACCTACCATGTTTTGTACAGTTTTACTCACAAGTACATGAAAGCTGTTAGCATCTTAATTCAGGCCTATTATTGCGAGTTTTTAATCCGTATGTAACTCACCTAAACCCGGTCTGGTAGGGGAGGCCGGGGCATGTTCTAATACTTTTCAAACTTGCCTGTAGCTTGAAAGGTACGTAACGTAAAACAAACCAAAAATATTTAAACATGGCAATAATTAATTATGTAGTTAAAAAAAATGCAGTCGTATACAGTTAATTAGCACAACTTTTGTATTTGAAAGCGTGCTGACAAATGATTGGTCACAACATTTTTGGCATCATCATAATACATGGTAGGGTTTTAAAAAATGTTTTTTTTTTATTTCGCTATTTTGCCGGCTATTGACTAGTTACTAAGTAACCCACCCCCGTTAAAACAAGCCTCCGCCTCCCCTTATTAAAAATCGTATTGGTTTTATTTTACGATTTATAATTATTAACAGTGATCGTAGATTTTGTAGCAAAACCGGTGTAATGACGTCACAAGACATATGATAGAGACCTACGGTTGTCGAGGTGTATAATATGATTGGCTAATATAATTGGCTTATGATTGTATATTATAATAAAATGAAACACTACACTTTTTGCTTGATTAACCCTAGCACTGCACCAAAAATGCTACAAAATCTACGATCACTGATTATTAATCAAGTTAGCAACGGATCAAAAACTCGCCCTAGACTCGATTGTCATCACTAAATACGACTCATTCCGAAATCGATGTGGCAAGCCGACTGGCGAGTGGCTGATGAACACTTGGTTTATGAATAGTCTACCTAGAAACTCCTTAACAACTTTTGGAGCTTAATACGCTGTAAGCAAAGCCGTAAAGCGGTAAAGGAGTTTCTTGATCGACTGTAGTCAACGAATACCGTTTCCATTTTTCTAGCTACCTAGTCTCCGGCGACGCCGACGGCAAGTGCTATATCTGGGACTGGAAGACCACGAAGCTGTACAAGAAGTGGAAGGCGCACGACGGCGTCTGCATCACGGCGCTCTGGCATCCGCACGAGCCCAGCAAGCTGCTCACGGCTGGCTGGGACGGGCTGCTGAAGTACTGGGACTGAGCACTTGTTTATGCAGGAATGTTATTGTTTAAGGCCTGGCTGTGACGCTAGGTTCACGGCACGACAATGCGCGACAGCGACGGGCGGCAATAAATAGCTTGGAGAAGAGGCGATTTCTATACATTAGGGGACACCGAGGAGAGTTGTAATAGAGGTGAGTTGTGACAAGGCCAATTTCTCTGAACCTATAATATTTTATCGAGCCGGTTACTTCGCAAATTCGTTGCTCTTTTGGACACTCCACAGATAGCGTGCAGTTGTCAACTGTCATGGGTGCAGAGAAATCGGCTTTGTCACAACTCAACTCTGTTACAACTCTCCTCGGTTTCCCCTACATAGGGTAGGGTGATAAAACCAGTAATGGATATGGACCAATGATGCTTGATTCTTTACAGATGATTCGGGTTATTCATTTATTTTGCAAAATTAAATTTATTATAACCGTATGATCTTTGAATTAGGTAAGAGTTAAGTGTCCATTATTGGTGGCTTCAGCTAAAAATGTCCAACATTGGTGCCAGGGTGGTTAAAGATTGCACACATAGCGTATCAGATGCTAAATACAAAAAGTAATTCAGGAATCGAATTTATAATATTTATATCTTTATCATTAAACCACATTACAATAAGATGAGACGAGATCAGTAATTAGTTTTAAGTGAGCAAAAATAAATTTAGTTAGTCGTCACACAAATCACAATTATGACCCTTCATTTGTAAGCAGTCCATTTTTCATGCCATCGTTCCGTACACCCATCACACTGAATCCAATCGTCTGTAATGGATTTCTCATAAATTTCTCCACAGCCAGGACATTCCCATGTTTTCTTAGCAATCGCTTTTTATTTACCTACTCAGGTAAATAAAAAACGAATGCTGTACTCAAGGCTTTGTTCGGCGGCGGAATTAAATGCATAGAAATAGCCTCATCACCCGTGAGGAATACCTAATTTGTGAGATATGCTATGCTTCAATATAATGTATAGGTATTTTTTTTTCACTCGCCGCCCACCGCTGCCGCCCCAAGGAGTACAACTACATAATTCCGAATTGATTAAAAATCCGAATTTTCATTTTTTTAATTTTCTTTTGTCTATAGAAGACTTAATTTTTTTGATATCGCTTATGTATGAATAAAACCTAACCTAATAGCTCCAACGAAACGCAGTTTTCGGAAAAATGAATATGCAGAATTATTATGACTCTTCGGAATTTTAAGGTGTTCCCCGCCCCAAGTCGTAGCAAAACCGTTCCGCTTGCACAGCAGAAACAAAACTACTTAACTTGAATAGTGAAGTGCGTCACGATCCGTGGTGGTTAACTCTGGCGTCATCAGAATAGACATTATATGGAGAAGTTATTGCGATTATCGGAGGCGTATGGTTGTAGGTGTCAACATCCTGACAAGGATATTTTTTAAGAACGAACAGCACTTGTTAAGCATTAAAGATCTCCTTTTACACAATATACAGGAACTAATTATTAGAGGCATGCAGACTCCTTAAGTACGTTAGAGTATGCGTTTAAATAACCTTTTCAATGCCCTTTTAACCTTGCAGGTGTACTTATCTAGGAACAGTGCCGCATATGGTATGGTACGATTATATCTATCAATGGCACTGAAAAGGTTAAATAATGGCAAGCCTAAGATTCTGTGCTACTGACTTATATTGACAAATTGTATTGTAAAAAAAAACAAATTGCTCTGGCTTAATGGTCTCATTGGAGTGTAACTTTTGTTTTGTTGTATGAAATAGCGTAACGCGAGTCGTTTTATCAACATCGTATCGGTATAAACTGTGAGCGAATCATCGTAAGTGAATATTATTGCTATCTAATTGACTATGATATTTTTGGACCTTTAAGCCGAATTCGTATTGCGTTCTGCGTTTGTAAATATTTATTAATTACGTTATTAATAAGAGTTGTAAAGTTAAAATTATGTGTTAGTGTAAGCGCATTTCCGTTGATAGTGAAAGGACGCAGGCGAATAAAAAGATTCGATAACTTGATCACTTTTTTAATTTTCCTCCCCAATTCCCATAAGATATAGAACAAAAACGAGATATAGACTACAAAACTTATCTTAACATAACATTTTTCTCTTTTTTTCCTCGTCACATATAACGTCGGTCACGAGTCCTCCGAGCCTCTCAGAATCAGGCGACCTGCATCGGGAGCTGCAGAGGCTCCTCGTAGACGACGTCGAACTTGCACTCGCGGCTGCACTCGCGGCACGCGCCGTCCTTGACGAACTGGTCGAAGCTGATGTCGTTCTCGCGGAAGGAGTCGGCCAGCGCCGCCACGAGCGCGTCGATCATGGCGGGCGAGTGGTGCGGGCCCGGCGCCAGGCGCAGGCGCTCGGCGCCGCGCGCCACGGTCGGGTGGTTGATGGGCTGCACGTAGTGCCGCCGCCGCAGCAGCGACTCGGCCACGCGCGCCACGCGCGCCGCGCCCGCCACCGGCACCGGCACGATGTGCGACGTGGACGGCAGCTGCGGCAGCCCCGCCACCAGCAGCGACAGCTTCAGGTACCGCACCATGGCCTGGTGCTTCGCGCGCATCGCGCGGCCCTCCTCGCTCGCCAGCAGCCTGATCGCGGCTAGCGACCCCGCCAGCACCGGCGGCGGCAGCGCCGTCGTGAAAATGAAGCCGGGAGCCAATGATCTCACCGTATCAATGAGCAGAGATGATCCGGCTATGTACCCCCCGATGTTGCCAAAAGCTTTCCCCAGTGTCCCCGATACAATGTCTATCATGTGCTCGATCCCTCTCTCTTCTCCGATTCCCGCCCCATGTTTACCATATAATCCTACGGCATGGACCTCATCCACAAAAGTTAAAGCTCCATATTCATGCGCTATTTCACACATCTCCTCTAAAGGACAGATCGCTCCACTCATGGAGTGTACAGTCTCGAATACAACTAGCTTGGGTACTCCCTCAGGGGAGGAGGCCAGCAGCTCCCGGAGATGATTAGGGTCATTGTGCCTGAATATATGTTTGGGAGCCTGGCTGTGGCGTATGCCTTGTATCATGGAAGCGTGATTGCCGGCGTCGGAGTAGATGATGCAGCCAGGGAGCAGTTTGCCGAGCGTAGACAGAGTCGCGTCGTTGGCGACATAGCAGGAGCTGAAGATGAGCGCGGCGGGCTTCTTGTGAAGCTTGGCGAGCTCGGCCTCGAGCTGCACGGTGAGCTGCGAGTTCCCGGCGATGTTGCGCGTGCCGCCGGCGCCGGTGCCGTAGGCGCGGATGGCGCCGGCCGCGGCGTCCTGCACGGCGCGGTGCCGCGAGGCGCCGAGGTAGTCGTTGGCGCACCACACCGTCACGCGCCGGTTGTCGTCGCCCTCCAGCGCCGCGGGGTAGGCGCCCTCGGCCGCCAGGCGCGCCACCTTCCGGAACACGCGGTACGAGTGGTCGCGCTTCTTCACGCTGATCTGGTCGTGGAAGAACTTCTCGTACGGATAGGTGCCGCGATCACGAATGTCTTCGGTCATCTCGCGAGGGGCCTCTGACACTATGGAGTTCTCCTGGATGAACGGGCACTTGGTCTCGTCTTGCCCGAATGAGCGGAAGCCGCGGCTGATGATCGGGCAGTAGTTCCCATATTGCTTCATAAGCACGGCCCCATAATTCCTCACGAACGCCTGGTTCAATGATCCCAAGAATGGACAGGGCATATTTACGTAATGTCTTGTTACACACGGACACGATAACACTTGCGCTAAGTTTCAGTTAAGTAATGATCGATGTTAGGGTTCAACGTTGGCTCTCACTGTAGCCGAACGTTTCGCGGGGCGTATTTAATATCAACTGGTTGCTCGAGCGACGGCGCCTTTCATTTATAAAGTCCGTGTCGTCATATCGATTGCTCCACGGTGATTCGTGAACAGAACAGTCACCACATAGAATTTATTTTGATTTTCTAATGTTACAATGATGTTGAACTCCAACGTGATATGGTTGCGTGTGAAGTTGAGTTGAAGTATCGAACACTGTGTCAGTAACGCGCATTTCCTATTGGTAGATAAGACTTTTTGACAGACACAGAAACTGTTGGAAAACTGATACAGTGATACCATGCTATGAGAAAACTGGAGAACTTGACAATGATGATTGATAGTTGTTGTTGAAACTTTTCCCGTCGTTTATCAACTAATGTATTTATTAAAATCTTTATAAATGATGAAAATCTGTATATTACCAACTAATTTCTATATGTAATATTTTCATTATTTTATGTACATATTGTATATGGCAAGTTTACAAAACTATTCCAGCCAACGGTAAAACAGTCTCGCGCAATTTTTTAAATAAGCCTTGTTATTTGACCCGTCGTAGGTGATGAAATTATATGATGGAGTATAAGTATAGTTCATATCCTCACTTTGACGCATAATTTTCATTGTATACAGACCATAGAGTCAATTACGGTAGCCCGTCGTGGGTTTGGGGCGTGATTCCATCTGACATTGACAGCTTGACTTATCAAGTTATCAACAGTCAACACTTGTTTTTTTGTCAATTGCATTTATAGATTTAAATTAATAATTTATTAAATTAACAACGATGTTTACGTTACGCAATCAATTAGAATTACGATTGGTGACAATTTCTAGTTTGGTGACATGTATTTATCTGCCCAGTATTATTACGGTGATATCGTACAAGGGTTTGCTTTACTCCGTGGGGAATGGGTCTTCATTCTATATCTTGGTCCTCGTCTTCATCGCCGAGCTATTAAAATCATTTTACCTGAATTCTGAAAACGATATCCAGGCAAAGAAAGCTAGAGGGAACAGAACTAGCGTCGGAGATCTATTAAAAGGGTTTTTGTTCCTGCTAGGGGTTATGTTTTCCTTTTTCATAGGGATAATCTTGTTTGGAGCACCCGTGCTGGATAATCACGAGGAGACGCTGATGTTGTCGGCTTTATTGACGCTATTGACTGTCTTCCCTCTCATCGCGCACACTGGAGTGGAGAATTCCATGCAGTTGCTGTTTGGTGTGAAAATGTATGCGCGAGACAGTATTTTGCAGATGTTGGTACACAACGCGCTGTTAACGGTGTGTGGCGCGTGGCTGGGCGCCGTCGTCATCCCGCTCGACTGGAACACACCCTGGCAGAAATGGCCCATCCCCTGCTATCTTGGAGCCATCGGAGGCTACATCCTCTCTAATGTGCTAAATGTCCTAAAAGTATCCTTACTAACAGCAGCCAACAAATATCCTTCACTAAATTGTATCATTGATGCCCTAAACAGAGCCCATTTAAAATAAGCAAAAGAGATAAGATGTTTATTTTGTATTCATAAAAGTGATGAGTTTTAAATGGATAACAGTTGCTGCATTTTTAAAATGAAATATTTTTGTTAGTTTATATTTGTTCAAGACTGATGCGTCAAACCACTTTTGAATGAAAATGTTAACATTCTGTAAAGCTTAGCTTTAACTGATAACTTTTGAATGTTAGCTTTTTGTATTTCAATCAAATCATTTTGTGTAATTACTAACACTTATATTATTCTTATTTAATATGTAGGGTATTTTTTATGGAAGAATAAAAGACTCAAATATTGCATTGTTTTTCTTTGTTACAGTTAAGTTTTGGGCCCGAGCCTGGTGGGATGTTTCCCTTACTGTATTAATCTTTTGCATGCTCAGGCACGGATCCATGCCAGCTCATAAATTGCGTAGGCACTGATCTGTTCCAATGCCCTGCGTTCCTATAGCATTTCATTTTAAACCTTAATGTATCATCCCGTATGGGTCAATTTCAAAAAAGTTGTACATAGTTAAAGGCTTAATGAAAACAAAATCATGATCGCTTCCTTTGTGTAATGAAAGTTAGTCATACAAAATATATGGGTAACTTTAGTTACACAAAGGAAACAATTAAGTTTTGTTTTAGTTAAAGCCCTTAACTATGTCCTATATGTAAGTCTATGTGCAGTTATCCTATTTAATTATGAATATTACAAAATTTGATTCTTACATAAAAATATTCCCTATATGGCTACTATTTCTGTGGTTTTTGATGTCATGCAGCCACACTGTTTTAGCACCAAATGAGGTAAATGAACATTTATGATTTGACAGCTTTGTTTTTGAATTTTAATTAAATGGAATATAATATAAAGAAACCACCCAGTATTTGTATTTAGCTTCTATATTTTAATACAAGTTTGGATGTTATAGTAGCTCTTAATCACTTAACAGTATAAGATAATACAACAACAATATAATTACAACATAGAATACAAATGAGCTAACAAATAAGAACAGAGCCATAGGTTTGTTGTTAAGTAGATGTTCTGTCTTTTGCCACAAAAAAGTTCTTATTTTTTATTCTGATTGGCTAGTCCAGAGTAAATCAATATGTGTAGGTACTTAATTAATTAGAATCAAATATGCTTTACTCAACCCTGCTCGGAAATATTGCAAAAGATGGTTGATCAGGTTTGGGGTCGCAAAATATCAATTATACAAACAGGCTAATAATGTTTTTGCTGGCCGGTTTGCTGATTGGTCGATTATATTGTTGTCCAACCTTGAGAGCCAATAAAATCTTCAATTTTCGTTTGATGGCGCTATTGAAGAACGAAATCAACCAATCAGATCGCACCATTTTGTTGTGTAACATGTAAGGTACCTATGTTTGATAAAAGATTTACTTAGTGTCTATTCTCGAACCACACAAGATAAATTGACAAGAGAGATCTATGTGTCCAAACATACAATTTTATATGCAGTTTTTGTTGTTTATTTTAAATCCATAAAAACGGGGACCTAAAATTGAAAAAGCTCTGTCTGCCTCGGCAGTAAGAGTAATTAATGGACTTGTACACTAGAAGGCTTCAACTTAGTTTCGTTATAAATGACTCTGTCATAAAATGCGTACTTTCTACCCTCTGCAACAATGTATAATTCATAATTCTAAAGAGTAATATTAATTAAATAAAGACTTGGCATCAACAGGAAAATCAAACCCATATTTTACTAAATTATTAATTTTATTTCTGTATTTTGTTAAATATTTACATAGCCTATTTAATATTCTACATTAATAATAAAATATGAAACTTAACCAATATTTGATTGATCACATTATTTGAATAACTCTTATATTAGATGCTAATCATGTCAATATCCTATTCAACAGTGATAAACTTGCAACACAGGCAGTAAAAAGTAACAGTAGTTAACACATGTAAGGCCTTGTTGATATTTCAGCAACTCTCTAGCTCTATGACATTTAAAACGCTCACCAACACTGTAAAACTCATCAGAGTTTACAGTAACTATTTACAGTTTTCAAGTACTAGCACAGCAACACTGCCGGGTTATAAAAATACCTACAAGTTATGAATTGCACTGATTTATTGCTATTAGGTAAGTTGATATTTTTATCAAGAATGGTAGTCTAGTTTGTCCCTCAAGGCTTGCCCTCTGGTCACAGCGGCTTACACATCTTGTATGTTAGCTCGCTTGTCGCTCAGTGCATCTTTATAGTAGACTACTTAGAAAGAGATATACAATCAAGCAAACAGACAGATTTTATTTATTTATTTTATTATTTTTATTTACTAGATGCTTTAATAGTTAGGCTACCAATCGGGCCGTGAGGAGAAAAAACATTCTAGGTCAAAATTGTGGTAGCACACAAGTTCAACGGATTTCCACTCGACTCTATTCCCAAGAAGTTAGGAATGTGATTTCATATTTTCAACATTTTGTCCTTAACTGTACAATAATAATATTCAACAAAAGCTAACATCAACTGTGTACGTTTTGAGTAAATTATTGCATCTTTTTTACAACATTATAAAATTGTATAGACAGACTAAATATTGAAGACATCAAGCTTAACAAGTATGAAACATTTGAAAAATCTCTTAAAATTACAACTGTATTCAAAATGTTAACTTTATTTATACAACAACAATGCGACTGGCTGGCTCCCGCGTGTCACTGTCAAGATAGAAAGAGACGCAGTCACACTCTAGAAGTGAGATAATATATCTACGTTTCTCTCATAGGCCTGACGGTCGATACGCAAGTGGCAGCTAAGTTCTATAACACGCACACATCAATATTGCATTGACACTACACACGCATAAACTTTAAAATCAGCATCAAGATGGCACATAATACTCAACTTTAGTCACTGTACTAAGACCGATACTAGACGCAATGAAGTAATGTTGTCACAAGGAATAAAACTTTACCAGCCTATGTCATTGATTAACTGCGTTAAAAATCTATGACTATGTGCCCATCGTACTATGAGTGCAGTAGAGTTATTAAATATATATTCAGTTTTGCACCTTATTGTTTTATTTTTTATTTATTTATGGCAAGGAGAATGCACACGAGCACTCGGGCCACCTGATGGTACGGGGAATCTGAGACTCATTGACATTTGAGTTCTCAAAGTCCAATCCAATCCTTTCAATGGGATAAGGTGTAAAAGACGCCAAAAGTTTATACATATCTGACATCTATACAATGTAACATTGGCTAACTGCTATGAATATACTAGTAATTGAGTAAAAGTGTTGCCAAAATGCAGACAAACACTTAAATGCTAATCTGTTGGCTACTCGCGCCGTTACTTCTCACTATGTGGTTATTGCTTATAATTTCAACCTCAAATCATCGTGTATACTCGCTACGTTATCAAAGTTGATTTATACAAAAATATTGTTTATTCAGGTAAAGGCATGGGATCTCACTGACTTGTCAATATCAGAGGCGCTAGCATACCAAACATGTTTGACCATGATTTAAAACTTAACACAAAATGATTAGCATCCGTTTATTGGCAGCCAGTGTTTGCAGAATTACCTCGTTTATTACCTTGAAACGAAGTTCATGTTAGCCATAATTGGTAGGGTGCCAACATATGCAACAGTATGACAGTTTCCCAGTGTATGCAACACTGCAAGCGTAAGGGCAAAAACAGCGTATTCATATTTATTTAATGTAATCGCTGTTATCCGCCTTATGCTTTTGTCTCCTGTACAGAGAGAGGTTTTAAAGAACCTATCGAACGCCACAAGTAGCCTGTGACAGATGGGAGGCCGCCGGTCGCGCAATTTTGTACTTCAGACTTGGGCAAAGATTAATCCTTACATAGTAGTAGTTACTGCCATTGTCAGGTTGTTCGATGTATGCTAGCTCCCCCGATTAAGCTTATTTAGGCAGTGATTGATTTTATACTTGGCTATGTCGCTGTGGCTGTTTTAGACTAACTACACACTAAAAAACGTCTAACTCTTCATAATCGACCTTATGAAAAATCCTTGGCTGTATGACCAATCACCGTGACTTAATTTGATATCTACATAATAATATGAAATTTCTAACTTTACTTGATCGATTCAATTAACTTATTTAGGTGTACACTTCTACGATTATGACACGATTTGAACCATGTATCGAGTGAACCCGAAATTACGAATAAAACCATAACTTTATTTCTGTTTAATTCTACCGTTTCTAAAGCTAATGTAAAAATAAAATCTCGTTCGCAAAAACAATCAAGCACCTTCATTGCAAATGTAGGAGTAGACAATTGAAAAGATCAACGCGAAGGGAATAAACCGCGGTAACAACAAAAAAAAAGGTGCAAACTACACCTGCAAGTAATTCTACCCTGCTAAGACAAATGGCAGTATCTTAGACCAAACTCCTGTCGCAAATGCAACCTTATTACTATTGGCTTATGAAGGTAGAATTCAGTAAGGTAAATATTGCAACTTATTGAATTTGTTAGTAACGCGGTATTGCAGATCAACGTCACATGCCGCGGGGAGATCACACAAAAACTTGTCGGACTTACACTTCCCTTTTAAGCCACAATTTCGTTCTAAACGCTGGCTGTGCTATGCTTTTATTACGGAACACGATATAAAAACCCTAACTGTTTAAGTTAACTAGTTGATGCCATTCCAGTTGCCCTACTCCCACAACTCCAATCTTTAGGTACGACACCTACGTAACGCCTAATATAAATCTATTCCATAATTAACTAAAGCTCTACGTAAACTTACCCTGTCACAGGATCGAGTACTGCGGGACAGATTTGTCGACATCTCGGATTAGAACCTTTAATGTCAAATATTTTTTAAGCAACAGAGAAATCATAGAGATCATCATTTATTTGTTTATCAGGTATTAAGGTTAATAAAAGTGAGATAACCGGAGCTTGGAAAACTTGTTTAACCTTTTGACCGCCACCGTCGGCTGCAACTTTACGTGCCCCAGACGCCAACGACGTCGTAAGCCGCCGCCGTGCCGATATGAAATATATGGAGCCCGATGACGTGATTTGTCGACTACATACAAACATAACGCCACGCCTTCATACCCACAGTAGGATAGGCAGAGCTACAGTAATACCAAACACATCTAAAAAGACTTGTTGATTATTCTGTAACCACATTTTGCACAATCAGGCTAAGATGTTTGCCAGTGTATTAGTGACAGGTTGCAAGCCCATCGCCTAGCAGTACTACAAGCCCTTAGTCCCTTATTTGCCGACATCGCCGTTCTAAAGGTTAAATAGTATGAAAACAAGTCGCGTGCCGCGTCTGTCGGTCTGTTCGGCTAGGCTCTGGAACTAATGGATAGATTTTGATGCGGGTTTTCAAACAGACCATTTTTCGGAATTAATTTGAAAAAAAAAGGGGTAAAGGTTATGCCAATTTCCTAATACTTTCAAATTCTACATTATTTTGGCTTGATAGCAACTTGGCTAGGCCTACTCCGCCGCATTCGTTACACGCTATAACGTCGGTCCACCTCGTGGAAAGCTTCCTCCTCACACTTTCACATAACATATTGCTATAGATTTTTTAACACGCTACCCGTTGCATTCACAACAATAATCAACCATTTTTACATGTCGCTTTATAAAGTTATTTCGATTGATTCACAATTAGGCACTAAATAAACTGCACTGACAAGTTAATACGACTTAAGTTAGGTATTGTATAAATACCTCAAGCACGATATCAAAAGTGCGTTTTATGCGTTCAGGCAGGATAAAGTAACCAGGTTTCACTTACTGTACTTTTCAACATATCTATCTATTCACAACGCATCTATAAATAACCAACGCAAGTGTGCGAGGCTGTAGCAACACAAGTAAGTACTATAGAGAAATTTGAATGTTTATCAGTGCCTCACGTAAATTGGCAGGGTAATACATTTTTCACGTGTAATTAGTCGTGTCACGTCGGGTAATGTGTAACACTGCTAATTTACGTATTGTGCCATACTGCTGAATATTCAAATTCCTGGATTACATAGTAGATAAATAGGTACAGAACCAGCAGGCTCAATTATGCCGTCATACTAAAGAAGGCGGCTATTGGCACTATGATAGTTGAAGCATACTCAACTCTGTACGATTACACATAAGGTTTCTTTTACAATACGATTCCTATAACAGATAGCTGCTTTCTTTCGTATGAGGGCAGAATTGAAATGAATACAGATGTTTATCTATCTATCTATCTAATTGTACCCACGAGATGTTTTTATCTGCTCAGGTACTGTACTAACATCATGTTCAAGATGGATATACACAATAAGCAAATCAAAGTAATGTAACTTATATGTAATTTTACGCTACTTCGGTTAAGCTTTTTTTTTCAAAGAATTCTGTTCACATTCATCTTTGAAATCGAAATACAAAATATAAATTAAGTGTTGTAAACGCAGAATACGCAGATGATACAAAACAGATGAACCGAGGGAAAAAGACTGAATATCGAAATTATCTTACATTTATATAATTCTGATAGTATAACAGTATTTTTGATATTTGCTCATAAGATCTCGGCTCATGAGTCAGCCATCAGCCATTTTTTAAGTAAGTACTAATTTGTAACAAAACCAAGCCAAAAACTCGGTAATTTCCCCATGGACAATCGCAACCTTACATTTTTTGATATACAATTAGGTGTTCCTTTGAACATAATGACCTCGACACACTTTACTTTTTTGTTAAATATCAGCTGGTGACCTGGCAGGAACTGGGAGTTGGGACCGTTTCGCACCAATTACCACTGTGTCTGTCGTCTCTTTTCCCTTTTTTAATGTTATTTTTCTTTCAGTGTGGTATTGCTGGAAATAAATAATTTCTCTTTCGTTCTATTGATCGCTTGCCATATAGTGGCCTAAGCGGCAGACTCTTAACCGGTTCAAAAGAACACCGTATCAACAAAAACATGGTAGAGCTCTTCGAGGTTATCGCGGAGTGTTAGCATCGTAAATGTATTTTTTGTCAATAACAATGTCATTAATAAACAGAAGTAGAACCAAACGTGCGGTAGATCTCGCAGCCCCGTCCCTTGTTCGTTGCGGCAGAGAGGGCTGCGCAGTGACCGCTTACGTGCTATTGGTATCTGGCTGGAAGTAGTGCAGACCGTTTATCTGAAACAGACATGTAATCTTGCTAAATCAAACTGTTAAAAATACATTATCCGATAATGGGCTCAAAAATGTATATTACTAGATATCACTAGATATATATAAGAGCGTGCCAAATATTGTCAAGCTCAATGTTAGATTATACATAATATTATTGCTGGTGACTATACAGCTGGGATTCGAACGGCATGATACGAGTATTAAGATGGGTCACTCATCACTTCATCGAATTTCACTAAATCGAATGTATCATTTCATCGAGTTTCATTTCATCGAACGCTATTTTCTGCAGAAACCTTCATGTGTATCTTCATGTAAGATAGGTTAGGTTAGATGTTTAAGATACCCAGAAAACATTATGGTTTCAGCAGAAAATAGCATTCGATGAAATGAAACTCGATGAAATGAAACATTCGTTGGAAGGTGTTACAATGTAATGATAGACCCCCATTAAGATGCAGTGCAATTTTTTTGCACAAATCTTACTTTTTAAGAATGTGTTTTGATGTATACCTATGAAAATATAGAAAAAATTGAAGATTTGACATGAGTAACTGCGTTTCGGCTGAAATGGACTGCAGTTATGATCCCTGGGGTTTGCATACGGTACGTTTTATTAAGACTTGTGTTATGTCGTATCGTGTGGCGTACCGTCATGTCGTACTCGGTGACGAAGGCGGGCACCTCGAGCTGCGAGCGCGCCATGACGGAGTAGAGGAACTCCACGCCGGGCAGGTTGTGCACCTTGGCCTTGATCGCCGGGGCCATGAACGTCGTGAACCACCACGTCATCATCTAGCAAAAATATATTCCATTAGCATTTTCACCGACCTCAAGGAAAAAAATACTGTAAATGCTCTGGCATCTTTGTGTCTGTTGGGAACACGGAAGACTACCTCAGTGTTGTTTCTTAAGCGTACTTTACTTCACTTCCTACGAGACTTCATGGCTTTTTCTTCGGAAATAAAAGCATTTGGAATACTGATTATCTGATCTGTGTCCCAATTTTATGCTTGGTTGAGGGACAAACATGTAAACCACCTTGATATCAGTATATTACTATACTGGAAAGTAGAATATGAACATTTTACAAATCCTGCAGATGGGTATGAACCAAAAAGTTGGCTACGCTAAATCACGCAATTAAAATTTCTATGAAACTTTTCCGTTGTGCGACAAAAATTAGCCGTACAAATTGTAATGATACTTTTCGTTTCACAACGGATCATTTTTCATCTCCGTTGTTAATATGGTTAACTGCGTTTAACTATGGTCCAACTTTTTGGGCCTCACCCAGATGTGGCCCTAGAATAAGTAAATGTTGGAGGAAGTGGTGCGCTTGAGAAATAACGCCAAACTAATACCTATTCCGTGCATCGTCCGACAGATACAACTAAACCAATTCTGTCGTCCAAAGACGGCAGCTAACTGGTATTTTAAATTGAATGTAGGTTATTACATTGCAAAAAGCCGCCTTATTATCTCATAACAAAATTAACAGAGTAACAACAATTACCTTTGTCCAGAATGTGGGATGTACAATATAAAACGCTTTCAAATTCTTCTTATATCTGAAAAGAAAATGACTGGATTAAGCAAAAAGAAACGAACCATTATAAATATTTCCTAAACTCTCTTGGATTTTACTTTTAATATCGGCAGATTGAAGACATTATTGTCAGACTGATGATGAAGTGGTCTGTGCATGTTTTCCTCATTGTAAGGCAAAAGTTTAGATTATTTCTGTTTGCCTTCTCCACGCAATAAAAAAAGACTGATCACCATGTAAGCATCCAAGTGGCGTAATCGCTGCATGGCATACCGACAGTCTAGGTCGGTAGAGCTGCTAACGTTTATCATCTCGAAATTATGGATTAGAATAGAAATATGGATAGATCGACGTAAGCTAATGAAATCAAAGCGGTAGTACGCATCTTGACTAGGTTTCCAGGGTATCGATAAAATATTCTCACTTGTAAGGCAGCACGGTGTAGACCTCCTTGAGCCAGGAGAAGGGCGGGTGGTTGCCGGACGCGGCCAGAGTGTGGAAGTACGCGATCACGTAGTCGCCGCGCACAATGGGGTCCAGCAGCTTGATCAGGTACAGCAACGCCTGCAAGTAACATCATTGATATAAATAAATGTTATGGGACTAACGCTATTTTATCAGGAAGTGCTCGTGTTGTGCTGTGTTCGTGTACTATCTATATGTTCTGTGCCAAGTCTTACCTTGTCCAGGTCGATATCTCCGATGGGGAACCACTTGCCAATGAAGACGACCACGGGCCGGCCTAGCCGGTCCACGCCGCTCTGGTACAGGCAGCCTATGCCGGAGACCTCGCTCAGGTCCTCGGCGCGCGCTCTTCGCAGGAGCCGCTCGTATCTAAGGACAAACGAGAGTAATTGTAAGTCTATGAATTTTAGTTAGGTTAAATTGAGAGACCTATGCTCTTGACTTCGTACTTCTACCAACATCTTTAAAGCTCTTTAGCATTCTTTATGGGTTAGTTTTTTTACATCACTAGTGTTTCAGTCCACGAAGTTCAATTAAGAAAGTGGTGCACCACTACTCTTATCGCTGCGCAACTTCGTGAATAAAAATTGAAATTTGTCATTTTTTCTACTTGTTTGTGTCTCTTATCTGCCAGTCAGTAACGAAATAGTTTTTATGTACAGATTACGTATCTATGTTAAAATGTGAATGTGTGTTGTGTACCTACTGCTTAAAACGAAAAGAGATATGTCTTCTACACGTTATTCAATAGTAATGTTTAAAAGTGGACAAATAACTCTGTAGTCCTCTGTACACTGGTAAATGCTTGTGTAATATAATTTACAGGCTCAATACATTAACAACGTCGATACTTGAGAAGAGAAGAGCCACTAGATCCCCTGCCACATATTACATCGTATGAAGTCATGCCCCTTGAGGCTCATGACATGATTATAGAGATGAAATTACAACCCAGATATGAATTTGGACGGTTGAATTAAGCTCAGGATGCTTCATTCAATTTTGCATATCTCTACTGACTTGACTGGGAGTGAATAATTAACGAAATTCCTTTAACAAAAATGGTATAAAAATAAAGCAGTTTCATTGGTAAGTATATATGGTTTGAGTAGTTCAATTTAGTTTTTAACCGTAGGTACAATACATCAAAACGTGCCCCCGCTCACGACGTCCTCGGTCTAACTTCTCGGTAATTAGTTAAATCCATTAATTCTACGGTAAACAGCTAAACGGAGAGTGAAAAATGTGTTGTGTAAATATTGTATCGTGCGCCGTCATGTTTTACATTTTTATGGCGTCAATATTATATTTTTAAAATCTTAGCGACAATCCAAATTAGTGTTTATTTTTAAAGCGTTAGATGCTTTTATTCTGAAGGCTAAGAGAAACAGTTCTTTAATTAAATAACTTAAAGGCATAGAACGTGTTTTTGCTAAACAGCGTTTAAAGATTACATATTGTCAAACGTATCCTCCGGATTTGACTGAAGTATAGTATAAAGACCGGTACGGTAACGTACTTTAATTGGTAGACTATCAAACCACCTGGTCTAAAGAACTGAGTGTCATTTATTAAGCTACAAGCGTCGAAGTGATTGATATTATCAAGTTTTTCTCTAATAAAACGCAAATTATAAACATAGCTATGCCGTTTATTCTTTTGATTTATGCCACGGAGACGAATAGAGCTTACAGAATGCCTGATGATAAGTGGACTAAGGCCCATGAGTATTTGCTTTTACAACATGGTCATTTAACAGTCAGTGTTTTTTTACGCCGAAGTGCAACAGTGTAAACTATACCTAGGCCAGGGTAAGGGGCCGCAATACAATTTTAGCGGTGGTAGGACCCTGTGCAGGATCCGTCCGGATCGCTACCACCATCTTATCCATTAACCACCCTTCAAGCAACAGTGTTCGCGTTGTTGTGTTCCGGTGTGGGGATAAGACAACCGGTGAAATTACTAGCCTAGAGGCATTCCATCTTAGTCCTCAGGGTTGGCAACGCATTTGAGGTCTTAGTCTTGAGAATTCAAATGTCTATGGGTCTCAGATTCCACTTACCATCAGGTGGCCTGAGTGCTCGTGTGCCTTCTCCTTAACATAAAAAACATGGTCCCGTGAATCATTCGATTCATCTTGTTAATGACTAGATGAATTATTAATTGAAGTGTAAGTAATTGCAGCGTGATCGGTTAGGCATTGACACGCTGCCCTAGCTAGACAGTGCAGATGAGCGTGCCTTTCATTTCCAGCGATGAAATGCTAACGACGAGAACTGGGGTAGATTGCATGAGATCACGCTAGGTCGCTTGGAAATCGAGAATAGTTTATCTAGTGCGAAGTTTCTTCTTAGACTTAATATTGAGGAACCTGTATACACAACCGTTATCTATATGTATTATTTAGGTTTATCGTTGAAAGGATCCATTTCAGACATATACACTATACTCGAAAATCTAGTTCAAGACCAACATGGGTTGCCATTAAAACAAAATAAGTATATTTGCTTTAGTATATTTCTACTTATTTATATTTATTTATTGGTAGTTTTAAAAGTCGATTTAAGTAAACAAGTTAATTCAAGTTAACACAAATACAAGATGCCCTGTTAAATAATTAACCAAAGAAGATTTTTGGTAGCATAAATGTTATTGCACTTGTAACACTTCAGCTCTTAATAACATTTGGTACGATGTAATTAACAATAGTTGTGAACAACGTTAGATGCATTTACATATTACAAGCGTTTAGCTATTTCACAAAATAACAGGTCAAAAGTATGTAGCTCACTTTATAACTTAATTCACTTTGGTTTATTTTAATAATCACAATCACACTTTGCCATGATACTATAGTAGATAGTTATAGCTTAACACACACACACACACACTATCTGAAAAGGGATACTTAAATGTTTTGAATACTGGGTAGAAAAAATATTGAATGCATATTCCCTATTGTTAAATATAACTTTTGATATTGAAAATGTTAGTCATATCTACAAATATTTACAAAAATCAATGCAAAAAGGTTGGCTAAATCTGAAATGTTCGATTGACAATGACATAGATGACTTTGAGACTTTTGACAGTGATATACCTAATTGTCTATATTTTTTGGTCTTGAATTAGATTTTCGAGTTTAGATGCTCCCTCCCAGTACATCTTTGGGAAAACTTGAAATTTAGTATTTTCGGGGTTCAGGTGGTGGCAGACAGACGGACACGTCGGGTATGCGTCAGGGGTTTTATAACCGGTCAAAAGCTACAGAGTACTTTTCACGTGTTTGTTCTATAGACAGCAATTTGGGCGGCCACAGAAGCCAATTAATCAGATCCCGATAAAGAATTCATGAAGCCTTGTCCTAATGTCCACCGGCCTTGCCCCAAAACGCCCGCCAGCGCGTTGTTGTCACATCTAGAGGCATAGGGTATCATTATTTGTATTATACATACAGATATTCCACACGATGGGGTTTAATGTTATTTTTCAGACAGACGTTAATTATTAAGTTATTAATCTCAATTAGTAATTTTAGATTAAAGAATAAATTAAGTGGATGCAGTGAAAAGCACTAATCTATAAGGACATCGCGCCAAACCCCCGATGCCTATGATAATAATGTCATGTACCGCAGCGTGTGTGACCAGCGTTTAGATATTTTTGACGTCTCAGGAACGTAGGTATATTTATATTTATTACTTTGACTGTACACGACACTTCTTCTTCGAAATCCTATAAAACGAACAAATATACTTACAGATCCATTGAACGATTCAATCTCGGATATTACTAATAGTCACACTCATATACTTAACTAATAGTGGTGGCTTATCGACTCACACACAGCACAATTCAATCAAATCTATGAAAAAACAATCCTATCTGCTCCGTTGAATCCTTAAACAGTTAATTATGGTCTAACGAGGGCTGCGTAAGCAGGGAATTGATTAAACCATAAGGTTCTATTCACGTTCCAAGAAATATTTCCACCGCTATTTCCGGCTCTGAACTGAAAATAGAATTATGAAGTCATGACGTCACGAGTCAATGACGTACGTTTGGTAATAACAGAAAGCGCAAGTGTTTCCATTACGACTGGAGAATTCCTTTAGTAGGTACATATATCAAACTAGCTTTTTCCCGCGACTCCGTCCGCGTATAAGTCGTTTATCGCTACTCCCTACACTACTACTCGCTTCAATTTTCCGAAACTATCTCCATGCCAAATTTTAAATCGGTTCAGCAGTTTAAGCGTGAAGACAGACAGAGAAACAGACACACTTTCGCATTTATATTAGTATGGATAGTATGGACTATGGTAAACCTAGGAAATCTACTTTAGAGATCGTCTTTCAGTGCGGTAGTATTGTAAAGCCATCAATGATTCAGGGCTTCTATTCTGAATTGTTCTACCGCATTGTTAACGTTATGCCAGTTTTTATTACCATTATAGTAAAAGTGTTCAATACGATTTCAATATAAGTAGGTAGAACACATCTATGATAGAGTACGTGGGTATGATTGTCAATTGAGATTAGCATGAATAAGTTTTATATTTAAAACGGAACAAGACTCTAAAAATAATAACACATGTTTATTTCTGGCCATCGGATTTCTAAGTTCGTGCGTACGTCGCTCGTATAGTAAGAATTGGTTTGTTTATCTTCAAAGGTTAGTTATATAAATTATCTTTTCCTACTCCTGTACTTTTATCTGTCATTTATATAGTCACGAACACTAATATAAGAATATAGATAATATGTCCGCAGAACATTCCGTAGAAAACTCTATCTAGTCTATTCCCCTTAACAGCACTTGTGCTTTTTTGAGCCAAAACGACATGCCTAGCTGCCAAAGCTTACACCTAGGTTAATTTGACCAATCAAAATACTTCACCAAATTAATCCACCAATCACAATACACATTGACTGTCAATCGGAACGTTAGGTTCTTTTTGGTATGTAAACTCTTTTACTAATTTAACTCTTTAAAAACATGGTATCAACCAACCAGAATGCAGCTATATTAAAATCGACCAATCAGGTAAAAGAACTCATTTCTCAAATCATTAGGTGTTTTTTAGTCCCTATTTCACAAGTTAAATCGATTGTGCAACCTTTTTTTAAAATATAAAACCTGGCAAGTGCACATCAATTTAAAAACAAAGTTAACCATAGACACATATTTTGTCGTTTTCGAATGTTTCCCGCTCGTTTGTTGTTCTGTGCTTCGTTCGTTCGTATTCTAACCTAGGTATATTAATAAAATTTTGTTAATTTAATTTTGCATTTTATTTGAAACCTAGTCGTAGAAAAAGTATTGTATGCAACGGTGTATAACTAAGTCAAAAAATACTCGTGGTGTCTTGCTTTACGATGTGAGCCGCAGGCGAACCAAAAAAGACGAGTGGTAACCACACCACTCGTCTTTTTTGACCTCTCTTATACAACTGTTGCATAAACTACTATTGTGTTTGACGTAGGCGATGTTTCTATACGACCGGCGAATGAATCTACATTGTGTCTCGTTTAACAGGAAAGAAAATACAATAAATAGCTAGTGCTTCAACGATTAAAATGCCCATAACATTAAATAAGCGCTAATACGTTTTTTGTTGGAATTCACATAAATAAATCCGTCCTATTCAAACTAGTAGTTAGCTAGAAGTTCTCTTTCACACATATGGAGAATAATGTACAGTCTCAAGTGTTCCCTGTTTTTATAAGGGTTTCTTTAAAAGCAATATGTTTGCTAACAGTTAGTTCTCCGGGTCACCCTTTATCGATCGCACAGTTTTGTTGAGAACACGACTCTCCTAGTAAATAATATAATAAATGATTATTTTCATTTATATACCAATCTCCTATTTATCACCCTAACCAATATTTTTTACATACGATTCTATTGCTAATGATGTAAGTCACTTAATAAATCCATATTTACGTTACTACTGTTACTAGCTCGCTGTTCGCCAATCCTGTGCTAGTGTAAATATAGTCCTCGAACGTTCAACTGTTGTGCAACAAGTTGGGGCTTAAGTCATTTTGATTACATGTAGTTATATTTTTACTCAGGCCAAGTTTTCGAAGCAGTGTTCGTGAAGTTTTTTGACACCTGCCTCGTCATAACGAGGCAGGAGTACAACGTTCGGAGAATGTAAACTTGGTTAATGTCACTTTACACTATGTTATAATTCTAACAATGGCTATGAACATAATCAGCAATCAGTCCGCGTTACACAGAGGCTCATAGTATTGCACGCCAATCAGCACGATCAGAAAGCCCCCAGCAACCTTGCGAAGGTTTATCATCGCTCCTCGTCCGTCTTTCACTGGGTCTCAAGATACTCACTCAACCCAGTTCGAGGTCCATAGTTCAATTTAGTGAACTATAGTCTCAATAAAATGGATTATATCCATACAAAACAATAACAGCGTACTAAACCATATTCTCAAAAATGGTACCAGAGATATTACGAGTATAACGAATGAACAAGAAGTCCATACGACTATAATATCTTTTAGTTTAAAAACGACAGCACGACGAAAAACGTAAAAGCAGTCATAAAAGGCTAAGTAACTCGGGGTTATAAAACTCGTCGAAATGCAATACGCAAATGTACATTATGTTCAGAACTGAAAACTGCGCATTCCGCTCACGCAAATCGCTGCATATAAGAACACCAAATCGAGTCAGTTTTGTTTGTAAACTTGGGCTCTTGGCACTGATTGTTTTTATGTGGGTGGTTTGACGCTGCTCGGTCGAACCGTTCGATCCAATATTATTGAGAAGGGCTGAATACCTGCATCGGGTCAGAAGAGCGAAGAGCTCCTATGAAACTGCTGTACCTAGTATATGCAACCTCATTAAAAAATAACTGTTGAACTAGAGTTAACCCCCTGACTGAGCAATGCCTTCTCTAACACAACTTTGTTGGTCATGAAACGCATGAATGAGCTAAATTATGATTCATGATATTAAGAAACATCAAAGGCTTAAGAACCAGTAGGTAAACTTATAAGGGCATTTGGTTCATACATCCCGTGTAGTTCTGTAGATATTCATCTGTGTCATGAATACTCATGAATCAAACACGTTCTTTGTTTAGAGAAATAACTCAACCGCAAATGTTTTATACCGAATGCAGTTTATTTAGTTTCAAGCTGCCGGTGAATGACAGTGTTATTTTTGGTTTGCTTTGACCTTCGGAGTGCATCAACTTAGCAGAGTTTAAGGCGCACTGCAACAAGCATATAGCTATTGGATTGATAAATTATTTCAAAAGTATTGCAATGTTTTAGTAGCGCAAAGCCGCAAAGGCAAAGCAAAGGCGTTCAGATTGGAAGAAAGGAATTAATTGCACGTGATAAAATAGGTATAGGTGAAAAACTTAAGGGCCTGTTGTATGTACCTAGTTGTAGACCGTTCTACATTATATTTTGAAATTTTTCGTAACTTCCATATTATACTATCCTCAAAGCCATTTGGCTCTCCGGGAAAATAAAACCCCGACGCGGGCCAATAAAGTTAGAGCTGTGCGCGTGCAATCCGTTGTATCGATGAAGTATCGATGAAATTAAGCATTTTTTTTGTTATATTTTTTTAGTTATCCTCGTAAGGCCCAACGGCCTAAATTTAGGACATTTGTCAAAGTGACTTTAAACTTTAGCCGACTTACACAAGGTTCTTTTTTGAACTAGTAAAATTTGACGTGGGCCTCACGAGGTTAACACTACATAGTATAAAACAAAGTCGCTTTTTCTGTCCCTATATCCCTATGTATGCTTAAATCTTTAAAACTACGCAACGGATTTTGATGCGTTTTTTTTTAATAGATAGAGTGATTGAAGAGGAAGGTTTATATTTATAATACTTTAATCCGGAGCGAAGCGAGGGCGGGTCGCTAGTTTTACTATATGAAATGTATTGTGTGCGGAAGTTGGACATTAAAACTTAAGCACATTTAAAAAAAATAAAAAATTATAAATGGTTATAATCAGCACCCAGGTACTTGTTATTATTATTACCACGTGTTTTAACATAAATACCACGCGGGCTAATGAGTCAATTAATAAAAATGAGAATATTGGGCTAATGAATACCCAGGTACTTGGTATTATTATTACCACGTGTCTTATCATAAATACGACGCGGGCTAGTGAGTCAATTAATAAATATGATAATAATAGGGAGTTTGTATGTAAGTACAAAAATGTACAAATAAATCATATTTAAAATATTTGTTTAAAATTTAATATATAAATGTTATTTTAAAGGTTAGTTTTAAGTTTTTCTTAATTTGTATGTATTTAAATAACTGTTAGGTGTTTATTTTATGTTTAGGTTTATTTATAATATAATATAATAAAAAATAATAAAATAAATATGTTACTTATTGTATAATTTATCTGTATCATTTAATGAGTATTTACTCGGTATCGATAGTGACACGGTAACATCCCTACGCGCGCCCACGAGATTCAATCACAAGGCAGTGAACGGGCAAGCGGTATGTGCTGTCTCGCTCTAACGTTTTATGGCCCGGAGAGCCATATAGCTTTGAGGCAGGTATAGTTTTGTACATAACTACATACATCAGGTCTTTAACTTAAGTCTTTTACCTGTACTGACTAGGTATAAATGGCAAGGTTACACCTTATCGCTGGTTCCGATTGGACAAAATCTTAAAATTTTATCGCGCGCTAATGCCTTTTATAAATCCAAACCGGTTATATAAAAAAACGTACTACGATTGGTAAAATGGGTAGTTATTCACCAAAAAAAAAACTTACTGAAATTGAAGTTAAGAGATAATAACAATCAGCAATTGTATGTTTTTGGGTTTTTGAGATTTCACCCTCTTTGCTCGAATCCCACTCGCACTTAACTGGGTTTGGTTTAGTAGGGTTATTTTTATTCAAGCCAGTCAATAGAAAATCTAATCTAATTCGTATGAAATTTAAAAAAAAACAGATCTTATATATTAGATGTTTCTAGAGGTAGTACCAAATTTAAAAAAAAACAATTAAGTAGTTTAATTTAACGTATATTTCAATGTTCCAACTACTTGCATTCTCCACCATCCGTCCACCTTGTTTTGGATATTTGAAGAGAGGTAGGTACGGACCTTTTTATGAATGGTACCTACTCCACAGGTAACAATAAACACTTCCTTGAAATTCCTGAAGTCCACCCACCATCTTGGCGCAAATGAAAATAAGTTCAGCCGGACCGGATTGCCCTTTTCAAATATTAAATAACTGGGGATGAAGAGAAACCTAATCTGTTTCGAATGAGGTTCGAGACCTGGGGACGCATAATTTTCATACTCATATAATATTCTCAATTGTACCAATAAAAGCATTTTCACTTCTCTCGCTCTAAAATGACTCATAATAGCCGTGTATAGGCGGACTAAAGTGATGCATTTAATCCCTAGGGATTAAAATGTCATTTAAATAAATTAAAGTACTTTTTCGTTTTAATTGCCTTTGGACTATTTGTAATGCTTTAACCCCAAAAACAGCCTCGTTGCTGTCTCGTTCTGAATTACAGTAACGGATTGAAAGTAAAAATGACAGCTCTATTAAGTTGTAGTTTTTCAAGGTGTCCATTTTAAAACTTTAAAGCTATTAGTTAAAAAAAAGTAAGACGTAATTTTGGCTATGGTGTCTTCGATTTCTAATACGATAGCCGTAAGGGATAATTGAACCATTTGTTGCAGACAAGAAGCGTTCACCTGTTAATTCCTCTTGACTTTAATTCAGAATTTAAATGAATATCAATGGTGCTAACAACGAAAACGAAATTAAATACGACCTTACTACATCGTGTTAGAGTCGCACGTACTATTAAAATGACGGCTTACTCTAAAATAGAAATTTGTACTCTATTGCGTTGTGATAGGAATATTAACATGTAGATTGTGTCGGGGTTGGAACCGCGCCAGAGCGCCGCCCGCCCTCGTGACGTCATAGGCGAGCACTTAGGGTCGCTTAAGACTGTTTGTGTTCATGTTAGTAATGTAATACAGACCTGAATGGATATGAAATGACGTTACGGTTAAACAGAGGAGAATCCTCGGCGTACCGAGATGTTCATCTAAACAGTTCAAGGTATTAAATACTGTGCCAATTATTAAAACTTCACGAATTATTCCCCCTGATTTTATACATTTTTAGGGTTCCGTAGCCAAATGGCAAAAAACGGAACCCTTATAGATTCGTCATGTCTGTCCGTCTGTCCGTCCGTATGTCACAGCCACTTTTTTCCGTAACTATAAGAGCTATACTGTGGAAACTTGGTAAGTAGATGTATTCGGTGAACCGCATTAAGATTTTCATACAAAAATAGAAAAAAAACAATAAATTTTTGGGGTTCCCCATACTTAGAACTGAAACTCAAAAATTTTTTTTTCATCAAACTCATACGTGTGGGGTATCTATGGATAGGTATTCAAAAATGATATTGAGGTTTCTATTATAATTTTTTTCTAAACTGAATAGTTTGCGCGAGAGACGCTTCCAAAGTGGAAAAATGTGTGTCCCCCCCCCCGTAACTTCTAAAATAAGGGAATGATAAATGTAAAAATAATATATGATGTACATTACCATGCAAACTTCCACCGAAAATTGGTTTGAACGAGATCTAATAATTAGTTTTTTTTTAATACGTTATAAATCGTAAACCGCATTTTACCTTTCATTCAATCAACTCAAATATAATAAAGAATTAAGAAAAACATTTAATTTTATGAACATAAACCTTATGCATAAACCGTGAACCATTATTTTCTAATACGAGTAAGAAATCGGTAATAGTTTCCCAAGTAAACAACAATTCGCTTGGGGCGTGACTTTATCGGTAGCGGGAGCGCGCGCGGGGAGGTTCCCGACTACGCTTACCCGAACGGGCAGCCACGTGAGGGCAGCCGTCATTGACACTCGTGTGCGCGGAGTTATTGTCAAACTGGAATATATATTAGCTTGTTTAGCTATGACAAGCCTATATGGGCTCGCATATAGTACCTAATTATAATGTTTACTTATCAATATCTTATTTAAAAAAAAACACTATTATTAAAACATCGATCAAAGTTACAACGAGGTACAAGAACTTTTATATTATGTATTTTTAATATCTACGTTACAAATCCTAAACCGCATTTTACCTTTCATTCAATCAACTCCAATATAATAAAGAATAAAGAAAAACATTTATTTAGATGTATAGTTGTACGGAACCCTACGTGCGCGAGTCCGACTCGCACTTGGCCGGTTTTTTGGCCTAAGATTGATAATAATGAAATAGTATGACAAAGTAGTACCTAGTTTAGGACGTTATAGAATATTGTAATAGCAAGATTTAAGGAGAAAAACTTAAGTAAATGACCTGTTGTATGTAGTTGTGACACATCTGCATAGACCGTTGGAAATTTTATATTTGAAATTTGACGTAAGCTCCATATTATTTTTGTACACAACAACAATAACAGGTCCGTTACTTAATTTTTTCATCTATACGAAATGAATTAATATACGTAATCTCTAATAATTTGACAACAAATGTGATACTATTATTTTTGATACATTAGTCTCCATAACATTTCTTTGGACCTTTATACGCGGCTAGAACTATAAAGTCTTTCTACCTATGAGGCAGTGAAGTGAAAAGTAAATAGGTCGGTCATAGGGTGCTTGGAGCGACCTACTGCCTAGTCGAGAAGTGCCAAGTGCCTCTAGAACGACCTAGAAAGAACTGCTGCTGATTTTTGAAGAGCAAAATGTCTTACTTTATTATACTTACATAAGATTCTTATGAAAATGATTAGATTTTTCTAAACTACAATTATTATAATAAACATTAAATACTAGAGCACGCCCACGACTTTATATGCGTAGAATTCGTTTTTTACGACTTGTTCCAAAACATCCGAGTTTTTTCCACTATTTATGCATTTAATTACAATATATACCTACCTATAATCGTCTTCAATGTTAGTAAAAGCTTTTTAAAGAAGAGATGATAACACACTTACTGATATTATTTGGATAAAATTTGATATAATTCATGTTTTGCTTTAGGATTACACTATAAAATTGAAAAATTATTAAGAGATCACTGCAGTCGGGTGCTACTCTAGATGAAGTCGCGTCAAAAGGTGGTATTAAGCACCCTTAACTGCAAAAGAAAGAAATGAACCCACACACTATTATTTTGTAAACAGTAGATGTTCTAGGTGCGCGAGTTAGTTGTAGTTGTGTGTATACTGGCTATTCGTATATCATAACATAACAGAGCGCGGTTCACATTGACCTAGTGGTGGAAGTAATTCGGAGCGACTTGCCGGCCACACGTGTCGACCTACGTTTATAGTACCTATTAACTGACGTTCAAGCTTGGGCTGCGGTCAAGCCCTTGTTTTTATTTAGCCACTCTGGGCAAGTTCCTGGCAGAACACGAAACGAAAACAAATGAAAAATAAAACCATGACATAGTTCAAAGGGGCTCCATAATCTTAAAGTACCCTGAGACCAACGTAACCTAATCCAATAGGTAAAAGACGGCCCGGGTTGCAGTCTTTAAGTGAAACTTTGACGCACGCACGCCACGGTGCTTGCGTGGGATTGAACGTCAGTTGAAGATGTCATCTATTTGTAATAAGCATGTGTTTGCAATTATAAGTTTATCTTTATGAACTTAGGAAGTAATATTCGGGTAGAAATGTTGTGATATTTAAAACCTATCACGGTATCATAACATCGGTATCGGTATTTCCTGCTAAAACAATTTAAACTATCTACATAAAAACTAAAATATGTAAGATATTAAGTTTAAAGACACTTACTGTTAGGCGATGGGCTTGCAACCCGTCACTAATACACTGGTAAACATCTTAGCCTGAATGTGCAAAATGTGATTGCAGAAGTTATAAACAAGTCTTCTTAGAGATGTTGTTATTTCTGTAGCTCTGCCTACCCCACTCTGGGAATGAAGGCGTGATGTTATGTTATGTTTTATTGTTCCCAAAAATATTACATTTCACTTAATGAGATAAAGAACTTGTAGTAAAAATCTTTTCGCTATTGAGCGTTAACAGCATGCACATCAGTAAATATTAGCCTTCTAGTGCATATTTTTTCTATATGACTAATGTTCATTTTTAGTTTATCGTTGTCCAGTCATAGTACAAGCCTAGAGCTTAGTTTGGGACAAGGTCAACTTGTGTGACATTGCCCTGTCAAAGTTTTTCTTAAAACTTGATGTGCCAGCCAACTGGTTGTAATACAGACTTGTTTCATTGTTATTGCTACAAGTTGTGACGCGTGTGAACCTCGTTCCGGATGTCATAAATTAAAACATATATTTTTTCAGAGCAAACAATGAAAACTACGCGGTCGCATGAAACCCAATCTTAGTAGTTAAATAATTGTGATATGCCTATTATGTTAACCTTTTCTATTGTTTGAATTTGACATCTTATATTGATTTTAATGTTTTTTTTTTAAAATTGATGTACGAGGGGTGATCCATAAGTTTTGATAATCAGTGTAAAAAATGGGATATAACTTATAAGTAAATCGTTATACTTTTATTAGAATATGCACACTTTCTGTGTTTGCAAAAACTTAATAACGTCATTCAATTGTTTTATTTTACCCCTTTAAAGATATTTTTACTTTTAGGGGCCAAATTTTGTACTTTCACTAAGTCATCATCAGCTCTTGATTTTTATATAGCTGTTTTGGAACATTACTGAATGAGAGATAGGAGTCGAAAGTAAGGGCTACATAACAGACGAAGCGGTTATCAGCTCTGAAATTTGGTCGAAGACCAGCACCCATGTCAATTAGAAGGCTCTGAAGCACAATCCCTGTCGCAAAATCGTATTTTTTTCTTTAGCTTCTTTTTAATCTTTTTACATAACTTTAAGAATACGAAATGTTATCTAACTCTCGTAGATTATTTGAGCTCCATTAGTCAAAGCTAATGTCAAATTTATTATTTGTAGGCCTCAATATTTCTAAATAAAGCCGAATACCTACCCTAAATTTTAGTGACAGAACTGGAGATAAAAACCCAAACAGCTCTAAATAATTACAAAACTCACTCTTATTTTGCCGACATGTCATGTAAAATTGTTCATACATATGTTTTTTGTTTAGCTATCACAAAAAAACAAATGAATAATTTACATATATTTTTTCTCTAATTTAATGTTGATTAGTGCCATGGTATAGTTATCATTAAAAGAATATCATTATGGGGATGGTTCATAGTGATTATCAAAACTTATGGATCACTCCTCGTACTATTTAGCTGTTGCCCGCGACTCCATCCGTGTAGAAAAATAAAACATAGCCTATGTTACTCTGTGATAAAGTAGCTTTCTAATGGTGAAAGAATTTTTGAAATCAGTAGCTTTAGAGTTTCGTTACATACATAAACACAAACAAATCTTTCCTCTTAATAATATTAGTAGGTATAGATATATTTGCACGCTTGCATGCGAGCTAGATACATGAAACATAATGTACTGTAACATCCCTATACTGTGTCTATGCAAATAAATAATTTGCGGTTTCTAATGTAAATTTTAACAAACAATGTATAGTGTAATGTAAATAATAAATAAATTAATAATTCTATTCTTAGCCTGTTTGTGTAAAATGTGGTTACAAAATTATCAACAAAGATTTGTTGGTATTTCTGTAGCTCTGCCTACCCCACTCTGAGAATGAAGGCGTGATGTTATGTACTTATGTATGTATTAATAATTCTGTTTCAATAGGATTCCCACTGCGTAAACGAAACAGATTATTTACACTTTATTTAAATGTAGATAAAAAGCGATTATTAAAAACACTTAAATTTAGGCTACTTATAATTTTTCTGTAACGTCATTACTAACCACCTATTTATAATAAAATGTTTAAAAACGATAAACGATCACAAATCGCTATAGGTATAATAGGTATTTGAAGTTTTCTTGATTTCTCCAGGATGCCATCGTTACACCAAAAAAAAAAACTATATCGGTCCAGCCGTCTTCGAGTAATCGGGGAACTTACATTAACAAAAAATCAAAATCCGACGAACTCTAAACCTCCTATATTTTCAAGTCGGTTAAAATAGTTATTAAAACTGAATGGAATCACGTTCGCCAATTATAAATATCTTCTGTAAACGGGACAAGGTTATGTTCTAAATTTAGGATCCGCTTTACGGTTTGCAACGTTCATTTAGTTCGAAAAGGTTATAAAACGCATTTAGTACCTACCTATCAAAAACTCTATTGCGTTATTAGTTATTACGATCAATCTTGCACACGCACCGTCACAGATGTTATTATTTTGTTTTGAATCCTCATCATCCCGCAGTTGTACTTGTAGCTTGTTGTTGCTGTTGTTGTAGGTGCTTTTCTCTGACGTAGGTAGGTCCTATCAACAACAGCATTAAAACTAACTGCAATACCATTCGGAATCCTTAAGCATTTAATTAAAATAGAATGACGTCGTAAAGGCGGGTTTAGATTTAATTTAATGGTGGATTAAACATTAAATAAAACTGAGTTTCCATTCCAAGTAGAAATTTATTTTGACGCGGATTTGATATTGCGCACGTTTATTTCGAGAGTGACACTACGCAAAAAGGATTTCATTCAAAAGTAAATTAATTTTAACCGAAATAACGTCGTCACTCTCGAAATTAACGTGCGATTGGTTCTATTTGTTCGACTATGTGAGTGAAACCTGTCTACCGGGACTATAGGATCATCCTTACATCATACTTTGTGCCTTGACTACGAATATCAGCAAGACATGGATTTACTTCCCTTTTTTTTATGCGAGTATTTAGAATGGAATATCGTTGTTTAGAACAAGGGATCCCGTATTTAGGAGTAATTCATTTACACATCTTGACCAACCCAGTTAAATTATTTTGGGCTAGGTTATTATAGTTCCAGACGTATATTAAATAATACATAGTAATGTTTATTTAGGTCACGCTTCTGACGAACTAATATAGGATTCAGTGAACATCATAAAAAAGCGACGCAAACAACTTTGTCCAAGGAATATTTATAGGCTAAATTGAAAGCGCTGTTTTGATTACGGAGTACTATTTTGCTTTCCTTCTTGTAAGAAGCAAGCAAACGAGCAAACTGGTGACATGATGATATGCGATGAGATCACCGCAGCCCACGGACAATTGGACATCCGCAATACCGGAGGAACTGCAAATGCGTTGCCATAGCACGAATCATTAATCTGGCGCCACGTTGGATGATTGGCAGGGAGGGAGAGACAGATTTGAGGATCCGGGACTCTCGCTAAGCGAACGAAATTTAATAATTACTCATTCACGCCAATGTTCCGCGAGGTTGGCCAATATCACTACCCCCAGCTGGCCTATTCGTACTTTCTCAGTAATTACTTACACTGATCGAATCAAAACCAGCTAAGTCCAGGCAGTAAAGCGTCAGATTACAATACCTTTATTTCAGGTACCGAAAGTCCATATTTACAAATACCTTACAAGGTAAGATACATTTTCTATCTATACATATAAAACTCTTCCATGACTGGTTGGAAAACTGACTGACCGCCACAACCACTAAAATATTATATGTACCTACTTATAGATTAGGATCTTCAGATGGTAAAAAAATATTGTATTCTCAAGAGCTTATGACCGTGTACCAAAGCGTAGTATTACGTCATAAATGGACCGTAACAGACGAAAAGGCCTTTGATTGATTGATTGATGTTAGTAGAGGCTCTGCTCAAACCGTTAGAAAAATATCAACTACTTCTGAAAACACTCAAGAATTTTGCAATACTCACTTCTCTTCAGCGGTCTCCTCAACAGGTGCCTGGGGCGCCAGGGTGTTTAGATCGGGCAGTTCAACTGCCATTGTGTCCATGGCCATTATCGCTGTATCACTATCACTTATGTCTTATACACAGTCATTCACCTTTGGCTTTAGTTCACAAAATTTGTATATTATTGTAGAACCCTAAGAAAGGAAAGGTAAGTTTCAGCTCAGTTGATTATCATGGGTGCCAGTTGTATAGAGTTAAGAATACTAAACCGCCAGATATCATAGCTAAATGGATAAACACAAGCTAAAAACAAATTCATTAGATCTTCCTTCCTTTAGTAACATTTGCTAATATAGCAGTCGGAAGAAGTTCTTATGGATTTGCGACCCTTGCGTTAATTGACGTAAATACGATATCTGATGAAGACCTCTAACAGCAGTCAAGGTTATCAAAGTCTTAAGATATAACGCCAAGATTCGAAAAGCTAACTAAAAATATTTATAAATCCAGAACCACTAAAACAAGCTGTTTACGATTCAAACTCTCCACTTTGACAGCATTAATGTAACATTAACGTGGCCAAACGTGGAAGTATAACGATTCGCATTAGCTGTAAACACTGAGAATCCAAATATTTATTCAGTGGTAGTATTTCGGGCTAGTTTACAGAATGGACACGGATCCGTGTCTAGGAAGTTTACATTTCGTTGTAAATATTCTTAAGCCCTTGGATAATTCAATTAGCAAAGTAATAAAGAACGTGTGCAAAATTTTCAACAGCCAAACAAAAATAATGGGTGGTTTGTATTGATACTGCACATTTGACGTGGTCCTGATCCGTTTAAGCTATGACACGATCTATTTAGTAAATTATTACAGCGGCAGAGTATAAACATAGACTACCGCGCAGTAATACTAACAAGTATATGGAGAAACCCTAAAAAGACCACATTGTGACTGCAAGCAATTGTATTGATAGGCGCTTAAAATATTATGCACGTAGGTACGTTATGTAAGAACGAAGCATGTAAAGAAAGAATCGTCAAAAGATAATCTTTTTAAACTTATTTCAACCCAAATGGTAAAATAATTGAAAAAGGTTGTGCTTTTTTCACACAAGGCAAATCCGATGTCAGTATTTTTTTTTAATCATAGATCAAAAGTATGGCCAAGTAGGTGACTAAAATAGAAGAACAAGTTTGGAAAACCCTGGGCACCAGAGCGGCAGGAGGTATAAGAATCTCCCAAAGGGCCGGAGACGGTCTACTTGTTCTATTTGTACTATGCAATAGTTCTAAGGCGTGTTTTAGGTAGGTACTAGTTTTTATATAAAACTGACATGCGACCGACTGCCCATCAAAGAGTTATTCGTATCTAATGAATGAGAACTCCTGAGATAGTAAAGCGATGTACATTTGACAATGTACAGTGACACAATTTTATTCTCTCACGAGGCCGAATAACATAACAATCAGTTTAGGGAACCATGCGAAAATTCAATGGCGTGGGTAATTGTAGCCTAGTCAATGGCATGATATGTTTTTCGTGGTACCGAATGTATACGCGGACCGTGTCGGAATTGTAGATGTTAAAAACTTTTAGAAGGAGGAGATAATATTGCCATGGTAGCCTGGCAGGAAAGTTTCAATTTAGTACCTATCTGTAATACTGGATTTGTGATGTGATGTGATGTTTGTTTACCTTTGCGAACTTGATAACCATTAGGCATAAACACATTTAAAAAAATCTACACCGACTTTTCAAAGAGAAGGCCTATAGTCAACCAACTTGACTTCTTGATTGATTATGGAGTATGCCAAAATGACGTATTTTGACATATAGTCCATAATGGCCTAGGAATCAAACTGGTTGACTGTACCTAATCTATCGGTGTATAAGAACCTTCATGTAAAAAGACCAATAAATAAGAAATAATACCAGCGCAGCGCCAAATACAACGCCAGTCTGGTTAAAGTAGTGATCAGAACAAATAATATAAAGAGGCATTTCTATAAAAAAATATTTATTTTCTTAATTTAAGCGGTGTTTCACCAGTGCCAGCATTTTGCAACTCAGTAGAACGTGCAAGAAGTATCAAGTTCTGCATATATTAGAATCAGAGGACACGAAAAAACAGATGTAAAGTTCCGAATACACTTTCTTCTGTTAACAGCTTTATTAAGGGATGGGCATTAGTACGGATATATCGATCGCCGCTGATCTGTTTATGGGATGACGTTGTAAACAAGCTTGACCTTTACTGTTGTTGTGAGTAACGCTTTTTGCGCAGCATTCCCACGTGGCACGCTTACGATTCGCACTGTTGTACGGTTTACTAACAAATGGAATAGCTATGACAACCCGAGTCCATTTAGAATCAAAATCAGAAAGCTGGGCATGTAACGTGTTAAGCTATGATCTAAGCAAGTGTTATCATTATTTTATAGCTAAGAAGTCATGTGGGAAAACGTCCTTGATTAATAGACTATTATACTATATTCATGTCATTGATTCCAAACACCTGAATTAATAAGTATTTTTTACAAACAAAGCAAGAGCAACCTACTGAGAAACTATCTCGAGACTGAATAAATTAGAACAATTACACAAGTATAAGAAAGCCGGAAGCAGACTGCTTAAATCCACATAAATTAAAACTAGTGCGACTGCTTCAAAGATGTTATCTGCTTACTTTAGCATAATAATAAAATACATTCTTTCGTTGACGTTTATTTATTTTATCTAGCTTATTAAGTCAACGTGTGAACCGCAGAAAACACTCCACTCCATATTGAGAATTATCGCATAGATACCTATTCGTATTCTGAAAAACGAAACAACAGACATTCGTTCGACTTAAGATTTTAACCGTCATCGTCAAGTTATAGAATAAGTACCTGTATCACCTACAATGACTGTGAAATACAAAATTACAACGTAACATTTCCGCTAGACATCATTCTTTGTGTAATAAATAATTAAGTATCAGTTATGTTCTGTTATGGCTACAGAAGTGATAACGGTTAACATTACAGTTTTTTTTAAATATTACCTTATTGTTTTAGAAATATATGCATGTCATTCGTAACGTGCTTCATGCTTAAAGATTTTTCAAAAGTGTTAAATTTTGGAAGTAATTCTAAAAGCGAGTTACCTAGACGTGTTATCGATAATAATTAGCTACCCGAGACCCTGATCAAAACTGCGATTATATACCTACATGATTTAGAGGATTCTTGAAAAAGAATAAATTTTGAAATGGGCATTACAGCAGGAGACGATCAACATAGCGATCCCCGAATATATTTAAAGCCAAAACCGATACCGAACCGATATGTATGTGATATCGGTTTTGGCTTTGAATATAGTTGGGGGTTTAACAGATTTTAGCATTATTTAAGGTTTTAGGCAAATACAATGAGGAAACCAGGTATGCTCTTAACTCTCGAATTGTATTGGATATTTACCCGGGCCAGCCATCAGAATTTGTTAGGACGACCAATCTTACTCAGTGGTTTCTTGGGATGACAAATCTTACTCAGTGGGAATTTTCCTGTTAAACTTATGCAGTTATTGAGTAGACAATATTAGACTTGACTGCGTGACAAATTCTTAAATACATAAAAGTTTACAATACAAATGTTCTTAAAACTTATCTTTTAGAATCAAATAATACACTGACTATATACGTAAGCAAATTGACGGAAACGTTTATATCACTTGCACGCACTTGCATTACTCATTATACCTAGTATTACTCATGCCAGAACAGTACTCATTTCAATAGCTTAAACGTTCAATTTTAAACTCTGATTTTGAACAAATAAAGCCTGTTGTATGGCCATGATCAATGTCTTTGTTCTTTTGTGTTTTTTCCATTTAATTTATAAAGTATTAACGAAAACTATAGAAGAAACTATTTACTTAATTAAATAGTGTTATAAAATGGTGTAACAACAAAATCATTAATTGAGATTATTTCAATATTAACCAGATAATTTACAGAAAATGACATTGCTGGGTGTTTAAACGTGACGGAACAATAACGTTTTTTTTGCTAAACGATTGACCTAGGTGACTTACAAACCTAATCAGCTTCTTTCAGCATAGGTATCGAGCTATCGCCATTCTCAAAGCGATCAGTTGTTGATACTAGATAAACAATAAAAGTTATCACTTCCTATGGTCGTTACTCGTTATGCCTTTCCAATCTGAGTACAGTCACCGGCATAAATAAGTTATCATTTATGATCCTTGTCACTTTAACGTCGTGTTTGAAATGTCATACGAAATTGTCAAACGATTAAAAGCGACAAGGTACAGAACAAATCACTTATTTATGACGGTGACTG
Source organism: Acleris holmiana (assembly GCA_949316455.1). Lineage (NCBI taxonomy): Eukaryota > Metazoa > Arthropoda > Insecta > Lepidoptera > Tortricidae > Acleris > Acleris holmiana. Next base: position 14,443,602 of record OX438769.1, read on the forward strand.
TACATGTACCCGTAATTGACTTTTCTATTTTATTATGGAATGAAAAAAAAACCTTATCATTAATCAAGTCATGATGAAAGTACCCTCGAACTATTGTTGCACCAAAGATCACCATCATACTCATAAATTGGGATTAGGCAGACCAATATAGAAGCAGGTAAAGGCAAAATTAATTTAATAAATTGATGACTCAATTACAGTATTAATTTAACGTAGGTAAGAGAAGCATCAATTAACGAAGTTAATGGCATTCAAAACAATCAAAATGTCAGGAGAACAAAACTACTTTAAAATTATTTTAACTACATAGGTAGGTACGTGTCGTTTCCATTTTTAGGGTTCCAGAGCCGAATGGCAAAAACGGAACCCTTATAATTTCGTCATGTCCGTCTGTCCGTCCGGCCGTCCGTCTGTCTGTCTGTATGTCACAGCCATTTTACTCAGAGCCTATTGGCACTATATAAATGAAATTTGGAGTATAGATGTATTCTATGAACCGCTATACAATGAGGTAGTAAAATTGAAAAAAAATATATTTAGGGGTGGCATACATGTAACTAGGAAACGAAAAAAAATGTTTTGAGTTACATCAGCGTGTGGGGTATTTTTAGATAGGGCTTCCAAAATGATACAGAGGTTTTAAGTGACTTTTTTACGTAAGTGAACAGTTGGCGAGATATACGCTTCTAAAGTCGTAAAAATTCTGTTCGGGTGGGTAGCTTTTGAACTGTTAAATAGAACATTCTAAAAAAATTACAGTAGTAGAACATACGAAATACTTCCAACCAACATTGTTTTGAACACGATACGCTGTGTAGTTTTTGAGATTTGAGCTACGGAACCCTTCACTGTACGTGGTTCGACATGCACTTGGCCGGTTTTTTTAATATCGACTAAATATGAAAACGCATAATGATTTGCTAAACACTGATGCTGAGCATAAGCAACAAAATAAAATAATTATAGATAGGTATTAGAAAGCAGTTTTTTTAAATTTCTTACGATATAAATAAACTGCCTCTTTGCAAAGTCTTATTAGATGTAATAAATAATATAAAATATAAAGCACGGCAACGGCGACTATCACTTTTTCCCCGACATAAAATCACTGACCGCGGATACGAATAAAAACATGCAATAGTGTTTGCGTTGTGCGCGGTCGATACGTGTGTCCTGCGCAGTGATCGGTTAGAGACTGAGCGCGGGCGGGGATCGCCGCCTGCCGCCAGTGGCAGGGAGAAATTACCCGATTATCGGGGTAAGGGTGGATGCACACTTGCCAATTTCAATTATTTTCAAGCAATCACTGAATTGAATAGGAAAGTTTAATAAGATACGAGTAATATTGTTATAATTTTAAGTTAATTTAAAAAAGCCAAGGGAAGCAAAGCGTGGCAAAGGCTTAGTGTTTGTATAACTACATTCTTACTAGACAAAACTTCAGATTTAGACTAGTAGGAAAGTTATTGACCTTTCCTAAAATGTCAACTCGCAAACAATGACTAAAATCAATTTCTTTCAATAGAAACAATGGCGTGGAAATGAAAGAGAATTATTACCTCCCTGCCTCGCCCACGTTTTAGGGCGGGATCTAAATAGAATACTTATTATGCTATCCCTTTCGACTTCGGAGTACTGGAGTGCGATAGCAGGATATTTTCTGTGAAAGATGGCAGAGGTTCTCACTCTTCACATGCGGTCGGATCGATCGGTAGACCAGTCGCCCGACTGTTTTGGTCGGGTGATCCATCATGGTGACGTCACGTCATACGCAACGCTTAGGGTGATATTACTTAATGGGAAAAACGTAAGAGCAACAAGACAGATGGTGATGGTTAACGAGACTTCAAAAACACGATTTCCGAAGTTCTGATAAACATTACCGCGTCATAGGGAAAGTCCAGCTATGGACGACTTTCGACTAATAAGTATGGTGATGATAATGATGAATGATAACAAGCAAGTTTGATAGAATTTTGATTTATTTAATGACATCTTGCAACGCATTTGAATCAAAGACAAGCCTGGGACCGCAGCACGCAAGGTCTATTAAAAGCAGTGGCATTCATAATTAAGCAGGACGCTAGTTACAGGCTTATGCCTGAAACTGACGTCCCGCAAATGATACTGTTTTCTACGGCGGAAAAACTTGAGCACACAATTTAGTTGTTTGATACAAAGAGTCCATGAATACACACGGATTGATAGATAAATGTTGACTTTATTTCATTTACTCGTACACAATACAGACAAATATTTTAACATTCTGAATATAGTATATTAATACTTACGACAAGCTAATAAAACGTACAGATACTCCGAGTTCGACTGTACCTAATTAAGGTAAGGTGATTTTTCCAAAGTAAAAGGAAAATAAGGAGTCAATCCTGATACCTGCCATCTGAGTAGGTACGAGGAATAACCTCAAACCCAAGAATAGGCAGGTGTTAGGATTGACAAGCAGTCAATCCTAACACCTGCCTATTACCATACCACCAAATTTTAATTTCTGAGAGAAATGCCTATCGTTGAAATCTATCAGTTAAACAAAATAAGTGTCGGCGTAAACCCAAATCCGATTAAATGAATAAAATGCATAAAATCAATGAATTAAGGTTATCATCACGATAAGGCAGTCGAAATATGTCAGCCCATCACTAAAATAAGTTTTTACGACGATACGGCTCTTTAGGTTCACGGCTGGCATTTCGCCCCCTTCAGACTTTAATGTGCCCGTATAATACAGATCGATAACACACCTACTGTCTAGTCTAGACGGGCAACTTCTAAGCGGATAAAAGTGCAGATACCTAGGATTAACGTTAAGGACAAACTATCCCTTTCAACTCCAATAATATAACGTATAATTAATAATAATAGTAGGACAAAATTTATGTTTATCCTTGGTAAGCCTCTTTTATGTGGAACTTTAGGAAATACATAGTTACAATCCTCTCACCTCTGATAACTTTCATATGACTATGAAGATGATGCGAGAGACATCATTTCCATAGTATATGAAATTTATCAGAGGTTAATTAAGCAACATAAAAACTTAAGACTAAAAAGAGGACTTATTTGATAACACAACGCAGGCAAAATAATAATGTGTATTCATGGTTGTTTTGACAAAGTTTTGTCTCCTATGATAATTCTATTTAAATACAGCAGTGAACAGTTTCGTCTCTCCACGCTACATACAGTTTCCGAGGCGAACTATTGTTCTTTAACGAAGCCAGCTGACATCTAATTTACCGGCATTAACTAGGCTTCGTTTCAGCTTAAAACAGGTCATGCCAAGTTTATGCAAATTATGAAATTCTAGTTGGTATTGATTTGTTTCTCAATTTCAGGTTCACGAAAGATGAGGAGACCATTTTGAAGTAGCCTCTTGTCATTTTGGAAAAGATTTCGTCGACATTCCTCTTTTATGGTTCCCTTGCTGCAGGCATGTAATTTAGTAATTAAATATTGTACTAAAATAATTAACTGCTTGTTGAATTTTGTTGCAGTTTCCACCAACATTTTGACTATTTATCTTTGAAGTCACGGTGGACCGCTAGTATCCGCTTAGTATAAGATTAACGTCTTCCTTTGTATGACGCACACCAATTAACGGAAATACGTAAAAATGGGACCATCATTAATTTATCCTGTCATTCTTTTGACTTTGGAGTGACGATACCCGTTTCAGCATTTTACGTCCCACTTCCTCTTGGAATCTTACGTTAATTGCAGCTAGCCACAATGAAATAAGTCCAAAAACAAGTGTATTCCAATTTCAATCTTATTTCTGCTCAATTAGGTGATATTGTCTGTAATTTCTTTGTTCGTTTTTATAAAGCTAATGACCAGAAATATCCTGAAGCCGGTAAGCCGGTTTAAATCTTGTCGCGTTGTCAATTAGTGCTTTTGCTTTGTAAAAGGATAAAAATAAACACGTTTTTTAGGATAATAATACTGCTCGAAAAGTGTAACGGTTTTTTTTTATAGAACGGAGGTCCTTTTGAACGCAACATTTGCGTGATCGGCATGAATAACTTACGTACAACATATAATTCAGGAGTGACGCAATAGGAGATAGGAATAGCATTGAAATATTTATAAAAAGCGGCCAAGTGCGAGTCGGACTCGCCCATGAAGGGTTCCGTAGCAGCAAGTAACATAATATAAAAGTTCGTTGTAGCTTTGATCAATGTTTTTATGACGTATTAAAAAAAAACTACTTACTAGATCTCGTTCAAACCAATTTTCGGTGGAAGTTTGCATGGTAATGTACATCATATATTATTTTTACATTTATCATTCCCTTATTTTAGAAGTTACGGGGGGGGGGACACACATTTTTCCACTTTGGAAGCGTCTCTCGCGCAAACTATTCAGTTTAGAAAAAAATTATAATAGAAACCTCAATATCATTTTTGAATACCTATCCATAGATACCCCACACGTATGAGTTTGATGAAAAAAAAATTTTTGAGTTTCAGTTCTAAGTATGGGGAACCCCAAAAATTTATTGTTTTTTTTCTATTTTTGTATGAAAATCTTAATGCGGTTCACCGAATACATCTACTTACCAAGTTTCCACAGTATAGCTCTTATAGTTACGGAATAAAGTGGCTGTGACATACGGACGGACAGACGGACAGACATGACGAATCTATAAGGGTTCCGTTTTTTGCCATTTGGCTACGGAACCCTAAAAATAGTATCCTTACCGTTTACACAGAATAAGTAATAGTACCTGCAAGTTGCCGTTTACGGACAACCAACTGGAAAATTTTCATTTCACATCCAACTGTTGGCAAAATTATGATTAGACACATCAACGTTATGTAAACACAGGTTTAACAAATAATTAATTAAATATTTTATTCGAATTTGAGATATGTTTGGAGGCACGAACAAAAATAAACATGGAGTAGTTTCTAACCCAGAAACTTGGAGAGAAACGAAATCTACGAGGAAAACATTACGGCAGTCATATCAAAGTACAGGTCAACTAATAAAAAAATATCTTGACTTGCTGCATTTCTGCACTTTAGCAGAATATATTATTTTGGTGAATTTTTGATAAGCGGACTTACCAGTTTCTTTGTGCTAGGTATAACAATTAAATTTAAAACTAATTGCAGTGGTCAGAAACTTTAAACTGACAAATAAGGTCGTACAGTCAGCATCATATAGATAGATACTTAGTGTCAAACAAAATATCAAAGAGCCAACTAATAAAGTTCACTTTTTTAGTGTGTCCGTATACGTTTTAGATACTTCGGATGCTAAGATACCGGTGGCGTTGTGTTGTGTTACAGGTACTAACGGCGCCTTGAATGTTACCAAGTATTAGGTGCTGTGTGTGCTCCGGTATAGGTACTAGGACAGTCAGCGTCAAAAATTGCTGATCTCTTGTTGTTTATCGCAATAAGACATTTGTCAATCTTGTCTGACGTTGCTTGCGTGGCGGTAAAAGCGAAAAGGTACAAACCTTAGTATCTACTTTTGACACTGACTGTATAAGGCGGATCGCCTGAAAATTTTGATCGCATTTATATAAATGACAATATTGGATATATAGTTTTAATAATTGCTGCAATAATGTGTAATACCTCTGATATTATAACAACTAGTGCCTAAATTGTGATAAAGTGCAATAATTAGGATCTAGAATAATTTAAATTGTTATAAATCTAGTTAGCCCTCTCATGTTGCTGTGCCCTTGCAGGGCGTCACATGCATACCTAAGCTTTAGCCTATAGTTCCATCTGATGTTAATGAAATGTGATACGCAATAAATGATTTTGAATTTTGAATTTTGGATGTTGCAATACCTACTTGGTTATATCCTCGAGAGACCTGGTGTGCTTTATCAAGGCAATTTAACTTTATTTTAACAATAGAGAGCATGCATGAAAATCCGAATTGAGTTTCATTTATACGATTCAGGAGAAAATGTAAAAAAAGCATGTAAAGCGCAATACACTTAGTTATGACCCGTTTATTAAGATTTTATATAGAATCAAAACTTGTTAAAATTTTAAAACTTCTACTATTAATGTTTACATTGTTTTTTCGGCACCCTCATTTTATTTATGTAATATTTTAATGCAACGATATTGGCTTAAACATAGTAATTTACCAAATAAATCCAAATTTCTATATAAGGTCCTTATATTTAAAAAAGGAAACAACAGCTGTGACGTCATTTCTATTTGCAGGGGGTCTGAACTATGACTTTTTAAAGCTTCATATCTTATGAAAAAATTACACGACAATTATTTCGCGTATACAGATATTTCCTCTCTTTCATAGCACTTTCCAGAGAGCGTAAGAAAAATAAATATGCATGTTCCCTATTAACTATACAGTTCATTTTTATTTGTTTCAACTTTGAGAATGGCATTTAACACCAGGGGTAAGTAATTGAACTTTATTTCCTTGCTGGTAGATTCAAAATCCCACTTACAAAATATCCCTGTTTGTAGTATGCTGAGCCTCACGAGGATATTGACCATTAGATACTACCTATATCTATAGTATCTATATTTTGCTGACTGTACTATACATTCGCATCTAAGTTAATAACTGTTAGACATTAGCATAATTACATAAGTTGCTCGAGTCATCGTCTACTATAACTTGATCCGGGTATATACATCACAAGCTCAGCTGTATAGTTTAATCCTGTAATCCAATTGAGTGGAACATTAACTAGGTAAACACCTACTGTATTTACTTTCCTATCGTACACTATAAATACATGAATATTTATAGGCTCGTATAAGCGTTTTGCTTATATCCAAGAATATCTTATGCTAATATCTACTCGTATTTTCTAAAGATGATTAAAATTAGAATTAATTGTTGACTTAGTAAAATAACTGCCGAGCAAATTATGATATTTCCAAGAATTGGAAATAAAGTAATTAGCTTTTGCACGCGACTCGTTATGCTTAGAAGTCGTTTATTGGTATTCCCTCGGGAACTGTTTAACTTTTCGAGATAAAAAGTAGCCTGCGTGTTATTCCAGACGTTATCAAGGGAAGAATGGTAAACTTTAACCAATATAAATAAACTTTTTTTTTGGTATGATAGATTCGACACAAAGTTACATAAATAATAAACAAAGGCTAGATATTAATTGAAATATACATAATAAAATGAGTTTTGCACCTACTAGATTTATTTTCTTTTCTTTAATAGAGAATAAATATTTTCGAGCGAAAGTTTTAGTAAGTATTTGTACAATTGTTTGTTGTTATTGGTGTTGTAAGACTCTTGAAAACGGCCTTTATGAGAGAGATATTAACAAGCACGCGGTTTTGAGGAAATCAAATCTTTTTTAAGGCTTATTCTCACTGCTTGACGGGAATTGCATCCACACCAAACCGCGAATTGCTATTAATTAAACGACTATGTTATCATAATTATACATGCGTGTAACAATGTCGTTCTCTTAATTGTCAGCACTTGGGCCCACGAAATGTCACTCTGGCGTTGTCACGCGATTTGTCAACTTGATAAGAGTCCCGTCAGCACGCCCTCAAAGTGTCACGCCGCTGACACGACGTCATATTTGCTAATACAGCGCTGTCATACAAGTTTTCGAGACGACTATTTTTAAAGTTTCAGACAAAATAGCGATAAGGTGAGCAGTAGCACGAAAAAGGGGTATTCGGACGTAACGTTTATTAGGACCGATTCGACTACGGATACTGATTTAAAAAATATTGTTTCCTGTTGTAGTTTGTGAATTAAGTGCGTTATTCTTAGATGTACCTAAAGAGTAATATGGCCGCAAAAATAAAACCTAGGTACTTTTTACTACGTATAACTTTTAAATGGCAGTTTGGCACATGAAAATAAATGCAATTATATACCACTATATTACCATACAGTCAGCTGAAAGACGTTCACATGATCCACATCTACGAGTAGGTACCTAACATATAGGCAATATTGAAAAACAACAATAATATTTTTTAGGTCTTAATCTCTATTAGTTTGGCTTTGTAAAAACATTTTGAATCATATCTTATTGTTATTTGAATACAACTAATAACACATACCTAATTTAAATATTTGCTACACTACTTTCTGGATTAGTTACCTCGTATTTTTCTCGATCACGAGACCGGAGCAAAGCACCTCATTAAACAAAGGCGATATTAATAGAAATAAGAGATAAAGTCCTATCCAAGCAATTATGAATGGTATGTGAAGAAGTAGCACAATACGTAATTTATACCGATAATTTGCATGATGATATTGTACAATGACGAACAATTTATAAGTTTCTAGCGTAATGCTTTAGAGAAGTGTGGCATGCCGTAGTTCCGTAAAACATGTGTATAGTCAACATAATACATTTTAGGGCCACTAACGAACTATGTCAAAGTGACGAAACCGATCGAAACATAACGTTGGGGTCAAACTAAGGACCTGTTGTAAAAATCGTAACTAATGGTCAAATCTCAAGGAAATGTGTAAAATTTTCGATTCCTTTTTCGATTTTTTACCATTAGTTCCGTTAACTAGGTACTAATCAAACAACTCGGCCTAAGGCTCCATCGGATCGAACTGCATGGCAAATCTACAGGGCTTGTTACGCTAAATGTGGACAGTGTAAAGTAAACCATGCGCACGGGATGGCTCACATCGCGTCGTAACATGACAAATACCGTCCTCATAACCGGTGCTGACACGGTGACGGAACATGTTACGATGAAATGTCACAAATGTGGACCAAGCTTAAGAGACTTTACGTTTTGACGTATTAAGTGACTTTATCATCTTACAGCCGTACTCAGAAACCTTTTCAGGGACAATGAAATAGTCCGTTTTTCAAACTGAAAAAAAAAATCGTTACTAAAGAACGACTTTATAGAGAACATGCATGAAAATCAGAATTGAGTTTCATTGATACGATTTAGGAGATAATGTAAAAAAAAACATAAAACGCAATACACTAAGTTTTGACCCGTTTATTAAGATTTTATATAGAATCAAAACTTGTTAAAATTTAAACTTTCTTTTAATGTTTAAGTAGATTGTTTTTATCGGCATCCTCATTAATATAACGTTATATTTTAATTTAACGATATTGGCTTAAACATAGAAATTTACGAAATAAATGCAAATTTCTTTAAAAGGTCCTTATATTTTAGACATGGAACAACAGCTGTGACGTCATTCCTGTCGTAGATTTTGTATAGTGTTTTTGCAGGGGGTCTGTACTATGACTTTTTAAATCTTCATATGTTATGAAAAAAATATACGATAATTATTTTGCGTATACAGTTAATCCTCTCTCTCTCATAGCAATTTCCAGAGAACGTAAGAAAAATAATATGCATGCTCCCTACATTGACGAGTTAGTTTAGTTTCATGGTTGATCAGAATCCCTTTGGTTAACTGTACGTACAGTTCTTTCGGATAGTAGTTCTAGCTTGTACATTACACCACACTGAAAATGCGTGAGTCTCTTCAGACAATCAGAGAGGGAAACAATAGAGGACTTATCTGCAGGATATAAACTGAATGCAGGTAAGGTTACAACTAGTAGATCTCCTTGAAATGTGAGTCATGCGCTTTCAATTAACAAGTAGTGACACCTAGCGGTTTAGAAGTGTAACTAGGTCTTATTGACATGATTTAGATATAAATCCTACTAATATTATAAATGCGAAAGTTTGTGCGTGTGAGTCAGTTTGTGACTCTTTCACGCTACAACGGCTGGACTGATTTGGATGAAATTTGGAACGGAGATGGCTTATACCCTGTTATTAAACGTTCCCGAGGGAATCACGGTTATCAAAATGCGTAGGAAGTCGCGGGCAGAAGCTCGAACATAAATAGCTATTTAAACTAAGTTTTGGGAGTAGAAATGGACAAACTTGAGCCTTTTAAAATTAAAAACTCATCATCAGTTGTAGAACAACATTATTCCGGCCCCCTAAGGAATAATGTTCACTATTTCTTGGTAGTTATCATAATTTTCGTCAATATCATCGAGGTTAAACCGTTTTAATGATGTGACACCAAGTATGCTTTTTCAAAATATTCATCCGCACGAAACCAATTTAGGTTAGTCATCAGAGAATAATGTTAGAAATGCTGTGGGTGTAATGTAACCATAACAACACTTAAAATGTAATCGGGGGTTCAACTCGAGAATATTCGACGCCCACTGACGTTCGTCAAGCGCTCATCCGTCATAAATAATACATGTCCAAACTAGAGAAACGTATGGATTTAAAACGGACAACTATTCATAATCATAATATTATAAATCTGGATGTGACTCAGTCTACTTTGTTTTCCTGGCAATTCTAGTTATACCACATTGCAAGAGGTTACAGTAAGATGTTCAATGAATTCAACGCAGACTAACGGCCGCACTCAGTCAGTTAATGACGATTAAGTTGTTTCTTTGTGTCGATTTTTCATACACAATGTTCCAGAATCCGGTCCCTTGCCGGCTACTCGCGCACCAAGGGCCCCGTATTGGTCCGATTTTGAAAATTCTTTCACCAGTAGAATGCTATATTGTCATTGTCACTGAGTAACATCGGCTATGTTTTATCTTTCTACGTTGACGGAGTCGGGGGCAACAGCTAGTATAGTATAAAGGCATTAAATGGCAGATTTATAAAGGATAATAGAGAAGCCAACTAAGACTGAGTAGACAAGTTCCAGTTTTGCGGCTATAATTGTTGAGTTAAGTATATAGTATATCTTGTCGCAGAAAGTAAATTATATAATTTGTTTCTTGGTTGTTTAACATTGCGTCATTATAACAGTATTTGATAAACAATTAGTCCGTGATGGTTCTGAAGTTCAACGTAAGAACAAGTATCTTTATTTAAGAGGATTGTGAGACATATGTAGCTCGACTATAATTTAAGCTATTAAGAAATGAACACATCATTTTATAAAACATTATAAAATCCACATTAATCAACGATATATCAAAAACAGCTAAACAAGCATAAATCATTCATCCACAGCATTTTATAAACATGTTTGTTTCCATAGTACCACGATTGGAATAAAGTAGGATGAATCATTTTGATTCACAACTTTTTATAGTGACGTACCACATCAATTTCATAGTGCATTACATATGTAATACGTTCGAGTATGTCCACTAACGATATCGAAATATATGTCATTGCTCGTACTTGACAATTTACGTACACTGTGGCTCTTTTTTACAGTAGTCGAGAGTATATTCATAATTACAGATCTATACGGTGCATTTCTCAGGGTTTGCAACGCATTTGCAGTCAGAGCATTGCAGTCTTGAAAATGCCTTTTCCTTGCTATAAAAAAACTTGCGCTCAACAGTCCATACGTGGCGTGGACACACAAACCCTGCAAACTATAAGAACGCAACACATTATCTGTCTGGAATTGCAATATAATCCCTGGTTTAATAGTACAGATGCTTAGTGTAATCCTAGCCACTAGGCCAAGCGGCAAGTCATGTGACGTACTGAAGTAACGTGACACATTTTATCATGTTTTCCGCAGTAATTACCTTCTACACGCTAACGTTTTAGTGGTTATAAGATTGATAGCGCTAACAAACAAATGAAAACGCACCTCTCCTACTATGGGGTGATAAATACGTAGTTCTACAAACGGAACGTGCCTTTTAGAAGCCATATACACACAATAAGATAATTGTAGTTTTATGGTGAAAGCAAAATGTTACCCTTAAAGTTTACTTTTAAAAAATAACAAATTTTTCTTTCAATTAACTATTCAGGAGAATAGTCTTGCCGTACCCTTGTAAATCTTTGTAATAAAACGTTATTATTATTATTATTATTCAGGGAGTGGCTATTCAAGGCTCCAAAGCCTAGTATCACTGCGACCAGGATTGATCTATTGTGATCGCCACAGCCTACAGTTCTCCGCTGAGTCCTGTTATTGCGAAGAACTTCAGGACTTTATTGGCGCCGAGATACTTGATCTCCTCTGGGCACATTAAGTGCTTTCCCAGTGAGGAGTTACGGTGTCGCATTAAAGCCGGGCAGACGGTGAGAAAGTGCATGGGCGTTTCCTCCTCCAGATGGCAGAGTCTGCACAGCCTTGTGTCACATTTCCCAATCGTCTGCATGTGCTTGTTCAGGCAACAGTGCCCTGTGAGCGCCCTGGCAAGAGTGCGAATTTTGTTCCTACTCAGCGCTAAGGCCTCCTTCGACGCCTTTTTGCTAAATGCTCTTATGAGAGCCTTGGAATGGTTCAATCCTGGAGTTGTCTTCCAGAGTTGAGTGGCTGCATAATAGCAATATGTCCACAAGGTGAGTTTTGTTAGGCTTCTAGGGATGCCGCAGAATGGTTCCGGACCAAACTGTGTGCCCCTAGCTCCTATCCGTGCGAGTTCGTCAGCTTTCTCATTGCCCACGATGCCCGCGTGCCCTGGGACTCAACGTAAAATTACCCTGTTTTTTGCACCCAGAGTATTTAAAAGTGTCCTGCAGTTCTCGACCAGCCTTGAGTAAAACGTTAACTTACATACAAAAGGATTCACTGTTGGATGGCATATTTTTTTTACGCATAATGTATATTTTCGGTTAGTGTAAACGATCTTTACAATAGAAACAGTTTTATTTTAATTATTAAAACCTCATATTATTAAAGACCTATAAATAACTAACCTATCCTAATCTACACAATACATTTTCATTAAATTCTGTTAAAAAATGCAAAAATGTTTTATGCGTTTCAAAGGGATTCCGTACAAAAGCACATCAATTATTGTACGTAACGAATGTATCTCAATTAACCTCTAATTCGGCCATATTTAATTATTTGCGCTATTTTATGGCGCCCGCAAATATAAATCAATCATGTATAAACAAACATGCCAGATAGTGGAGGAGACAAGCGAGCAGGTTAGGGATCCACGACACATGAGTCGGGATGCGAGAATATGTTTTTATCCAAGAATATATCTTTAATAATATGGGGTTTTATTAATTTACACTGACCACGAAAAGAAAGCCACACAAAAATTACAAAACGCGACAAATTTTTGTGGTATCGAAAACTATAATTGTGGTACTTGGCAAAAGAGACTTAAGTAACTATGACAATCTTTATAAGCATTTGCAATTCTTTGTTAAAATTACAAATTTTATCTGTCAGTCCAGTTGCCTATCGACCAATTAAGGAATAAAATACATGCTACCGAATTAGTTAAAAAAGTGTGTAAACAAACCCACCCTACCAAAGTCTTCAGGCTATAAATGGCATGCCCAAATCTATTCTAAATCATGGCAGTAAGAGTGTTACGCACACCATTGGTCCTTCGAGCCAGATGCGTAGTCACGTGCATGCCGCGAGATATATTTAACGGATAAATATTTGCCATACGTTAAGTATTTCGGAGGAAAACATAATTATTTCAAATACGACGTCTTTGATGCGCTAAAATTATTCGCGGATCCTTGATGATATCATAATCACGCGAAATGCCTACTTTTCCTAATTATTCGGGTATGAGTAATTTATTAAGAATGCCCGTGAGTAATTTGATGTTCATCCAGAAGTTATTTCTAAATGAGACATTTTCAAGAGTGGTGATATCAGAGTATAGTACATTTTGATACAAGTGCGGAAAGTATGTCATTTTACACGAGTCCCGAAGTATCTTGGCCCGAGCTGCAAGCGAGGGACAAGAGTCGGGACGAGTTAAAATGGCAGTTCCGCACGTGTATCAAACGACGTTTTTTAATACATTTGCGAAAAAATATCAATGAAACAATAATAAATCAGTAAATAAAACGGGTCACTAGTAGAGTGACTAGATCGAAACATTACCACATCGCAAAATGACCACATCGCTTGTAGCCAACATCTCAAAATGACTGAGTCGTAAAATGACCACATCGCTTGTAGCCTACTTCTCAAAACGTCCGAGTGGCAAAATGACCACATCGCTTGTAGCCCACATCTCAAAATTACTGAGCCGCAAAATTACCACTTTGCTTTTTTCATTTTATGCCTGTCTTAGCAAAGTCGACGCAGCCCCGCATGGCGGGGCTGCTATTCTTGGGAGATTTGCCCTTCGGGCATTTGAAGTTACCTAACGAACCTAACCTACCTAGTAACGCAAACGAAGTGGTCATTTTGCGACTCAGACATTTTGAGAAGTAGGCTACAAGCGATGTGGTCATTTTGCGACACGGACGTTTTGAGAAGTAGGCTACAAGCGATGTGGTCATTTTACGACTCAGACATTTTGAGATGTGGGCTACAAGCGATGGGGTCATTTTGCGAGTCGGTAATTTTGCGACCGAGTCATTCTACTAGTGACCTAATAAAACTATTACAAGAGACAATTTTACTTTTAATTGACACTGACTTTATGAAATGGCAACGGTTGTGACCATTCAGCCAAATAAAAAAAAAGTCACAGTAATTTAATTAAATACCTATATTTAAAAATCAAAAAGTATAATTCTCTATTAACCAGCGGTAATGCATAAAGGTGGATTCACATTACGCCGTACTGGGCTGGGCCCGGTTTCGGCATGGTGTAATGTGAATTCACCTTAATACGCAACTATCTAATCATTCGTAGTACTAATTCAGATTCAGCCATCTTGAGAGGTTTTTTTTTTTTAAATGTTACCTAAGTATATACATTTTATGTGTGTATGTATGTTTGTATTTAATTTTAATATTTTAAATTGTATTACCTATGTATAGTCTCAATGCTAAATGAAGAAATCAAAAAGTAGTTGAACATGCAAACTCTTTGGTTGGATGCACGGCTTGGAAGTTGAAACAAAATTATAATTAAAAACAATGGAAAACTATAACGCACTAGTGCGTAATATCCAACTTTCCGCACGATATACAGCTACGAAAAGTACCACTTTTTGAGCAACTGTTTTAAAAAAATAGTTTCCTGTAAAAAAGGCTATGCGTTGAAATTTTCACACTTTGATGACACTGAGGAACATAAACTTGCAATGCTTGCAAAATACATGGAGGAAATTGTTTTCCACTATGTTTTAATAATTTAATTTCTGTTTCTCTATCGTTTTCGTGTTACATAAACGACTGTTTAAATAACATTTTCTTTAAACAAGCATATACTACCAAAAAAAAACTCGTTTGCTATTCTTTCGTTTCTTTATTGAGATCAGAACTTGACCATTACCTAACAGATTTAAGGGGAGGCGAGGCGACGCTACAATTAAATTGAGAGCCGGAGTATGCATAAGGTGCGGGGAGAAGGCATAGTGTCTAGTTTTGATCTTTTGTACCTCACCCGCACCTCTTACTTACCTCTCAATTAAGTTGTACGCCTACAGTACGTGGCGCGCGGCCGCCCTGTTTCCCTTCCAACGTCAATAACCCGCGGTGAAGCAAACTTGTAGGACTATGAATTTGTGAACAAAGAAGAGCAAGGTTATTTACATTTGTAAGGCATCTGTATAAACTGAGCGTTCAAGCCGGCCTACCAGCTACTGCGTTTTGTTACCCGCTTCCCGCGCACATCCGACCATAGGGGCCGCTTCTTCCCAATTACGAGTACACTCGGTTGATTAAGGATTCCTGTGAAAGCTTACGTACCTCTTATACTTGTTTCATTGACTTACCATTGACTTACCACTTCAGTAACCTCAATTTGTATAACTAGCTCTCCATTGCAGTGTGTACGAAATAGGTTGTCATACGAATTATCCAACATCGAAATATCATCTATGTCTACTGTGGTTTAGTACTCACGCCTCGTGGTCGTCGAGCCGGCGGCGCACGGCGCGCGCGGCGGGGCTGGGCGCGAGTAGGCGCTGTGTGTCGGGCGCGCAGGCGCGCGCGAACGCTGCCGCCGCCTCCGCTGCCGCGTCCTCGTCGCAGAGCGACGTGTCGTCTTCCGCTGGAAGAGGAGGCTAAGTTTTATTCACCGCTAATCTACACTAATATCATAAAGAGAAAATATTTGTATTTTTGTATGTTTTGTCGAGTAAACTCCAAACATACTGGATCGATTTCGAAAATTCATTAGAATGCCACATTATCACAGAGTAACATAGGCTATGTTTTATTTATGCCGCGGGCAACAGCTGTAATAGATGTAACAGTGGCCGACAGATAATGGGATAGAGCTACATGACAGCTGTGACTCCGTCCCATTTACTACCTAGAACTTGGCAGGTATTGCCACGTCATCATACGGCTTAGTTAGTACCTACGCATGAAATCGCGATATACTTGTAAGCGAAAGAAAGAACGAAACTTTATTTCCCTCTGTACAATTCTGCTGAGCAGAACTTAAGCTTCTACCAAACATTGGTCTTCAATTTCGAACAGCTCTTCTTAGCTTCGGTAGCAGTCGTGGCCTCGTGCTTTACTCTGGCGTCAGGCCTTTCTCTCGGTTGTATACAACGAAAAGGCCTGTGCCAACGTAACGTCAAACATTGCATGATGCCCTATTTGCTTGTTGCTCTATACTACTGTCGTATTTCTACAATGTCATAATGCCTACCTCCAACGACAGATACAGACATTATATCAACTTGTAATTTTTAATAAGATGTTGAAAATAGTGCAGTGATTTATTTTTGCATAATGAGTAATTTACTTACTTGAGTTCCAATTGGACTATTTATACATATATCAATATATTCGTAACATCGACATACTAACCAATAGACGCCGGGTCCCATACAAAATTCTCTTCGAAAAGTGTCCTAGGGCGACCTAAAACTTCATACTTGTATAAAATCATTGTCAAAATAAAACATTCTAATTTAAATGGTGTGTTGGTACCGCAATGCTTAATTTTGCTTGAAACAATTTATCATCTTATGTGGCTTTGACTAGATGCTCGTTTTTTACCTTATGAAGTTTCTACTAGCGAAGTGCCAATGTCAACGCGAACAGAGTACAAATGGAGTAGCTTTACACTTAATATTATTTCTGTTTTGACGTCTCAGGTGGGTATGGGTTAAATATAAGAAACAACTCAACGTTATTTTACAAGCTTTTATTTAACTTGCTCTGTATGTATGTATGCATGTACGAGTACGAGTAAGGGTCAAATCTTGCAAGTTCAATTTGACCTACATCCCGGTTTCCAATGAAGCTGAAAATTTGCATACGCCTTTATTTCTGATAACAATACAATAATGTGGTATCATCGAGCTGGTTTAATGATGGATACTCAGGGTGGCCATAGGAGTCCTACTCCTAGTGGTAGAATCTGTTTTTAATCATTTATGATATTAGTGACATAATTAGCTACAGTTCCACGTCATAAAAATAACGATAAATAGCATATTATATTATTGGCAAGGTAAATAACCTGCAATTTAGGGACAGCTAAAACACGCAATCGACGTCTTTGCGAATTTCCTACGACATTAAATTTGTCGAAATGAATCGAACATAACAATAACATACTACGGAACTTTTTCTGGTCTAAAAAACTCCTCCTGCCGTTCACTCGCGACAATTGAATTCCAAATTGCACATTAAAATGGATCACCAGGAAATCTAAAAATGAATAATAAATTTACGACTGCAAAAAATGTAAAGTATTATTACTACTCCATAGATGCAACAACCAAAATTATTGACAATTGTTGGTCGGAAACTAAAATAAATTATTTTATCAGAAATACTTCGTTATTTCTTCATTAATATTACGAATCGACATTTCCTTATTAAAAGTATTATTTTCCTTCTGTAAATTTTTTGATACGGTGATTATTTTTACAGTTTCTGAAAACACACAGAGGCATTGCGACACGTGTCACTGTTGGCGTAGTTGACAACGAACTAAATTCAAATAAGCTCCCAATTTGAAGTGAGAATGTATTCGCTGTGCCGTGTTTTGTCCTCTGACCCGTTATCTAGTTGTGTATTGTTTATCGAAGATTCGTAATCAATGTACGAGTACCATGATCATTGATCATGTTAGCGCTTCCAGTGGTTATGTAAGTAATGACAATTCTGTATATTTGAAAAATTAAGCTAAAGTGATTATTTCTGAAAAAACCGAAATTAAAACATAAAATATTTTCTAAGGGCCGAATCAGGGTTATTAGTTTGAGAATTTCGAGTAACTCTTTATTACGGTTAGAGGACTGCAAATAAACACGATATAATAAAGATAAAATCTTCTCCGTCAACATTATTTAAAATCTGCAATGCGGCACCTCCTATCACTGATATGGCAGATTTGTTTATTTGAAGATAACATAGCTGAAGTTAAGATTTACGCAAATATTACAAAATAAAAGTCAACTACACAACTAAGTACTTCCGTAGTTATCACGTTTGCTCTTCGGTTTGAAATTCAGTTTGGTATTCAAACTTTGAATACCTTTACTTACTTCGTATAATGAATTGCAGAATGAACAAACATTGTAAGAGAACCTAGGTCGTGTGACAAGTGACAAAACAGATCTATACTATTCTTTGATTATTTAAATTGAATGAATGAAAGAAGATTACACGTAACTGGCTGAAATGCGAAAGTTGAGGTGGGAGTGTGGTGTAACAAGAACGGCCGGAACGTTTTAGAGTAGCGCTAGTGATAGAAAATCCTGGCAAGATCATGTCGGACCATGCTCATTGCTCAGTGTAGGGTGTAGGGTTCTGAAGCCGTTCCTACAAACACAAAAGGGCGTATCTTAATGGCACTTCCTTTTGTTCAAAAGCGCAGTTTTTTCGCAATAACTTATAAACAGTATATCCGATCAGGTTGAAAATAAATTTCATTGTATTTATTAAGCGTTAGCTTTGTATATTTTTTTATATGTTTTGGACATACTGTAATGTATATCCCGTCCGTTACAAGACTGCGTCAGAAGGAGGGTTGTTATTGTAAAGAATGGGTAAAATGGTATTAACAAAAATACACAAATCACAGGTGTTTGTGGGATCTTATTTATAATTATTAATTTTTCAAGTAAATCACCAGCTCATAACGGTATCAGTGTGATGTTAATTAAAACAAGAAAAACTATGCAAATTCGCAACGCACATCAGCTGTAAAACCCCGAGATTTAAATGTAAATTGCGTACTGGATTGATTAGCAATGGACGTATAGCAAAACTTCCTTAGTTTATTAGTGACGAATTTTCAAAAGGCTTTCGTATTCTTCACAAGGTTATCTAAAAGATAACTATGTAGTTAAACGCACAGCCGACGTACTACGACAGGACCCCAGCA
Organism: Acleris holmiana; assembly: GCA_949316455.1. Taxonomy (NCBI): domain Eukaryota; kingdom Metazoa; phylum Arthropoda; class Insecta; order Lepidoptera; family Tortricidae; genus Acleris; species Acleris holmiana. The sequence goes on from OX438769.1 coordinate 14,462,803, forward strand.
CCGTATGTCTGTTTTTTACTCATCTGAATGCTAATATAGTAGGTGCAATAGTAAAAATAGTTTTAAAGTTAGCAACTAGCTCAGTTTGCCCATTTCGACCTAGGGTTGCAGGCTTCTGTCAACATGACTGTTTCGTAAGCGGGCATAAAGCAGCAGATCCCTAAAAAAATATGATATGCATTGTGAAGATGCATATTACCTTTATTTTTATTTAATCCACGGATGTTTCGCTTATTCTTAAAAAAAATTAGGAGCTTCACAGTTCTCAATCTTATCCACATAGTCGGATAGCACTATCAGGATAAGAATCTCTGCATTATCGTCGATTATTTTCTTTTATGGGATAGTCTTTTGTGAGTCATAAAGTTACTGATATACGCATGCAAGAATAAACTATTATTAATAAGATATATGAACGTGGTTGAAGAATTAACACGTTTTACAATAAAAACTTAAATTTATGGCATGACTAGCGACCCGCCCTCGCTTCGCTCCGGATTAAAGTAAACCTTCCTCTTCAATCACTCTATCTATTAAAAAAAACCGCATCAAAATCCGTTGCGTAGTTTTAAAGATTTAAGCATACATAGGGATATAGGGACAGAAAAAGCGACTTTGTTTTATACTATGTAGTGATACTCGTAGATGAGGGCCAATTGTGCCAAGTGAACTCTTATTTCGTTCTAAAAGTTCATCTTTTGTATAATAGTAAAATTAGAAATACAATAATAACATGACTAAAAGACCAAAGCAAAATTAAATTCAATGCGTTTACGGCGGAGATTCTCGTCTCATTCCGCTATTATGTACATTGGCCCTTCACGAACACATGTAGCAAAACAAAGACTCCCCGGTTGTCACTTCAACTTACGGTCGTATACAAACGCCGGATTCAGCATGTTATCGACAGTGTTTCTGAACGCATTCGGAACAAAGAAACATGGCGGCTCGGCGGGAAATCAACTGTCAATGTCACTCACTAAACGTCACAATCGCAACAATGGCGTATCATTTTAATTGTTTCACTACACAATAACATGCAATAATTTTTTTTTCTTTAAAGCTGTCACACTTTTAAAATATTATACAATATAAATATTCGATAGACATTCCACGTCTGTAAACAGCACTGACCTAGACCACACTAATAACAATTAACTGGTAGCGTCCTAGATTTAGTACTATTGTATGTTAAACTCAAGGAAAACCATGCAAAACCGTGACCAATATGGTTGACCGGCTTGTTAAAACTACTTTTAATTTAAAAAAGAGCGTCTTCATATTATCTCGTTATACAAAAAATAATAAGGGCTAGTTTGGACAGGAGATTCTCAAATACATCGACGACAAAAACCACCTAAAGATGCAACACCATTTGCACATTATAAAAGTAATAAAAAAAAAGCTTCTGTTGTTTGAGCCGATGTTTGTTGTTTTATTCAGCGTGGAAAAGTAAAAGAATATTTTATTTCACCTCACTACCAGTACCATTAAACGACTTACAAGGTCTACAGATAATTTTTATAATAGTAGCATTTTTTGGTCCCCGTATATATTTGAAACTAGTTGTTTCCCGCGACTCCCTCCGCGTAGAAGTCGTTTATCGCTAATCCAGAAACCGTATAAAAAGTACCCTATGTCCTTCCTCGGGACTCAATCTATCTCCATACCAAATATCATCTAAATGAGTTCATTACATCCAGAGATTACCTCCTCCAACTACCTCACCAACTCACAAACTTTACCTCTTTATATAAGTAACTCATATTTTAAAACTTGTGTACTGTGCACGGAGTTTTATGTACACACCACGTTTGTTTGCAAGATAAAACTTGCAAGTAAAAAAGCGTGCCTTTTTTATGTTATTCCTGTTACGATTTATCTATCTAGGTATGTACAGCTCAAACGGTGACTTTACTAATATCACAAAAAAGAATAATTTCTGAAAATTATAGCGTATAATTCGTGGTTTCCGGGTTAGAATAGTGCCACTCCATGTCTTCCCGTGGATGTCGTAAGAGGCGACTAAGGGAATAAGGGCTTGTAGTACTGTTAGGCGATGGGCTTGCAACCTGTCACTAATACTCTAGTAAACTTCTTGGCCTGATTGTGCAAAATGTGGTTACAGAATTATAAACAAGTCTTTTTGGACTTGTTAATATTTCTGTAGCTCTGCCTACCCCACTCTGGGAATGAAGGCGTTGTTATGTATAATTAGGACGTCCAATCATTAATTACGTCTAACACATGACTAATCAAATATAATCATGTAAATGACTGATAAAGTCATGACTAACTCTTAAAACAATACTTTTTAAGGGAAGTCTGTTATTTACTTGGACTGGTTAATTATTACTAAATATTACCACTATCCTACGTGTTGGCACAAATATTGAAGTGCTTATTTGCTTTACTCAAATTATTTCTTAGCACGCAAGAGTACAAAAGACCCGGATTATAAAAAAAAACATCAGAGAATGATCGTGTGGTTGGTATACATATCTGGTATACAAACCACTTTTCATGGACGCGTAAATGTCACGAAAATTTTAGGATAGTGTCAGTTAAATCGTTACTATTTTTATTTTTTGTTTCATTAAATCATTACGTATACACAACATGAATTACACCTTTATCTAAATGAAACAAATTAAATTATGATTGGGTCTCCCTCAATTATGCTGCTAAATTGAGTCAAGGGATGTTAAGTGCAAGTTCAAACCTTACCAGTAGGTCGCGGCATCAACTCTAGGTTCACATTGACGCTGGCCATATTTGCCATTATTTTATTAATAAATCAAAAGAAAATAAACCTCTTGGAAAACAACCGAGTGTGCGTAAAGTATCGATAGTACTAAATGCGTCAATAGTCGATAACGTTAATGATTTATTTTATCTTCAAGATTAGATTGCCCATGGGCTTAAATGCGGTTTGCATATGCCCGTGTAATGGTTAAGAAAATGGGTTTTATGCAAATTTAATTAAATATCGTGCCCTATAGACAAGGCATAGACAATGTTTTTTCTTTAGGATAAGATATCGCACCGATAATTAAAAACAGTATTCTTCATATGACAAGCTTTGAAAAATATATATACTCGTAGATACAACGATGTTAAAAGATCAGTTTGATAATATTCAACTGGGGGTTGAAAAACGCACCCAACTAAACCAAACAAAATAAAACCACAGAATGACATTGCAATTTTGCAGCGTTGATATCATCGTTTGTTATACACTAACAATGAATCGTGTAGTCATTGAGAAATAGGGTAGTGATATCTATATATCCATCTTCATTTTCATTCCGATAGCGACGATTTCATCGTGACGATAAATATTGTAACAAAGAATGTGAAGCGCCTATGCGAAACTTAGTTGCAATTTGATCATGCATCGTCTCTCATCTGCCGTCACCATCAATCTCGTTAAACAATTGTTTTGAAACAAAAATAAGTAGTTGGTTGCCATTGTTTTCCGTGGATAAAAAATTCATAGCCAAAAATACACATTAGGTAATTGTAAAAAAGTATGTATTACTCAGCAGAGAAAGGAGAGATTGTAAGCAAAGTATGTACTTAGTTAACATCCTAAATATTATTTAAAACTAATAAAAGAATTGCATTAAAAGTTGAATAAATGTAAGTACCAAATAAGTAGTCGCATTTCACATTCGTTATATCTGGTTTTCACTTGCTGTCACTAAACAAACATGTCGTAGACACGTTTTATTTACCAAAACACCAAGTTTCTCAACTCTTTCTTGATTGGACACTTGTTATAGTAACTAAACAGTATTGTTTTAAAAAAACAGATTCGGTTTTTATTTACAAATATTATTGTTGATGTAGGTTTCAAGTATTCTGTGATTCATTATTTTGCAGTAATTAGACGTTGGTTTTCATAAGAGAAGCGTTTTTTATGATATGACTAACCCAATCAAGTCAAGAGTTACTTATCGATAACTTGGTGTTTTGGTAAAATTCGCTCTTAGTGAATACTAACAGCAATAACTTTATCTGTAAAGACGTAAACACCATGTGTTATACCAGTTTAGAATCAGTATTAGATACACTATTTTTCAACATATTGGCCACTCTGGTCTTCATACAATTTTTTTTCACCACAAGCAGTCAAAGTTGTTGCAAACTTTAAAGCAAAATGTGAAGTTATAAATTAAGATATGTTTAACAAGAAATTAGTGTCGCTACCATAATGCTCTAAGACACATCCGTTAGCATCACTATTAAAGAATATTTAACAGCAAACAGAACGACAAAATCTCTTTATTTGTGACCTTGGCAGTCATTACAGTGAAGCAAGGTGCTAATTAGTAAGAAAATAGAAAAGTTCGATTATCTCGAAAACCATGCAACTTTTACCAAACCTGTAAGTCCTTTTTAGGGACCAGCCTGAGGTGCCCCATGGATGGGTAGAAGGTTATCCATTATTTACTGGGCACCCTGTAGAATGATTAAAGGTTGATCCGGGTATCGCGGAACCGGTTCTGCACCAAACTTTCAGAGTTCATCGATACTGACATTCCGATGGACAGTAGCAAAATCATCGAGATAACATAATCATTTAGTTTTTTTAATCATCCTTGTTGTTGTCTTGTTTAATATACAATTGTAGGATTAAATACCTACTGTTCGCATTATAATTAATTATTCTGAACAATACTCGCCGAATTGACATGCACAAAAGAATATCACATTGCAATTTTTAGTAATAAATAGTGAAGAAGTTATACTGCTACTGTGATCCAAATTTTGATTGCGATTAGGCTGCATTTCATTCTTATAATTTTATGTCTTTTTACTTTCTAAATTAGAAGCATGAGCATCCTGTGGGCAAACTTTCATCACTCTGACGCCATCGGCACCAAAACTGCGACCCTTGGTTTTCATCATTAAACACTGGTAGTTATAACGCCGTCTATTGGCAAACTTTAGAACTACTTACTGATCATATATCATATCAATCACATCACATGATACCAATTGTGCTTATTAACGCTATCTATTACTTCGGCGTTTTAGGGGTCCAGACAGACCGAGCACGTTTTGCGAGCCAACATGGGCTAGGCCGGCATGGAAGAAAAAAGAAGTCAGGAATCTTGTTTCGCGGAGAGAATCTCGCCCATATATAAGATGGGCAAAACTAACGCCACATGGACGGCAGCAGCGCCGTGAGTGTACGATGAGAGTGGTGAGTTGTGTACTGACCGCTAGCCGCGTGCGGGTTGTGTATGATGCGGATGCGGCGCTCAGCGGCGGGCTCGGCGAGGCGGCGGCGCGCGGCGTCGGCCTCGCGGCTGCCGCGCGGGAAGTACAGCGGCGCCAGCGCGCACAGCAGCGCCGCGCTCGTCGCGCACGTCGTGCCGAGAATGATCAGCGCCGGCGTTTGGTGCTGCTCGAGGTAGCGGCGGACTGTACCTGATGGATGATTATAAAGTGAGAGAAGGTAATGGCTGGTTAGAAACGCATGTCATGAAGCACACACGCCACGTAATGAACCTGAGAGCCTTTGATCAGGGTAAAGAGGGATTAACTTTCAGTGCCGTTTGGTCGACGCTTTCTCATACCTTTTTTTTAGGATCACAAAACTAAGACATAAGAAATACTTATAAAGAACAATATACTGAGAATACATCTGCTTGCTGTGGACACAACATTCAAATAAGTGATTTTTCAATTTAAAGTTGCAGCTTATTCTACTGTTACAGAATACTTTTATTGTAACTTATTTAGACTAGAGCAATTGTGAAAACAGTATATTTTTAATACACACTACAGGCCCACCAGCAAAAACGTCAAAATCATCCCCTATGCCATTGCATCGAAAGCAGATACGATGTATTGGTGCGTGCTGACCCTTAACAAGGTCGAAAGTCGTCAAGGTCTTGCTGTCAAGTATTTTGGCATACGATTTACATATTCTATAAGGTTTTACACGTGGACCGATTATGTTGGAAACCGTGTTGTTTTGGAGATAAGGACCATTTGACATGCATTTTCGCTCGAAATTTATCTTTGATTTGGCATTTTGGCGCCATGGGCGACTGCTTTTGAATAAAATAGGTGCACTACAGACGAACAGTTCTTGCGCTGTTATTCGCGATGTGAGGATCCCGGTCACTACACCCTTCCACTATCTTGGTGGTATCGTTTCCGTATTTTCACCACCCGCTTTGCACCCATCAGCGCATAGATCGAACGCTCTATTATGCTTAAATGTTTTATGTATGGTTCGCTACCGCCAGTCATATTTTTATGCTAGAGGAGGCAATGACCTAGCGGGATGCCTAAAGACTGTATCGTTTGTTATAAATACAACTTAACCCTGGCATGGCAAGCTGTTTTGAGTTTTAAAAAAAATGTCAATAAGAGACAATTGCTTCTCGTCTGTCCTGCTGTAGATTGTCTTAGCATATTTTACTGCAATAAAATATGCGAGGTCTAACACCCCAACAGAGAAAATCCATAGTGGACCAATGGTGTTCAGTAAAAGGCAAAAAAAAAGAAAACTGGCGGGAATGGAAGGTGTAAGTGTGGAACCCGTTCAAAATGCAATCCGCAAATACGGTTAGGAATATACTTTCAATGACCGACCGCGACCAGGCCAAAAACCGGGGCCATCCAACGCAAAATTGGTTCAGGAGATAGTGACGGAATTCGCATCCAATAAGGGGTTATCTGTTCGTGATGTCGTGAGAAAATTGGGAACGAGTATAGAGATGGTGCAACGTGCTAAAAAAAGGAATAATTTTAAGATATTTCGAAAACAGAAAAAACCAAAAAGAAGCGAAATACAAGCAGCATCTGTTAAGAACCGGGTCAGGAAATTGTACGACTCTTATTTTGTCAAATAAACATATCTGTGTAATAATGGATGATGAAACTTACTTAAAACTGAATTATCTTTGCCAGTCCGCCAGTATTACACGGTGCGTAAGGGAACAGAGGTTCCACAGTCTAAAAAATCCATTTACGTCGAGAAAATCGGCAAGAAAGTCATGGTGTGGCCAGCAATTTGCGAGTATGGGATGAATTCTAGTGCATTTTTCACTATTTCAACAATGAATGCCGATATTTATATGAAGGAGTGCCTTCAGTGTTGCCTTGATAAAGAAACACAATTGTGACATTGTATTTTGGCTTTACTTAGCATCTTGCCATTACGCAGCTTAGGTGATAAATTGGTACAAAGACAATAATGTTAATTTCGTGACAAAAGATATAAATCCACCTAATTGTCCAGAGCTACGCCCGATCGAACATTATTGGGCTATACTGAAAACAAAGTTGCGTAAAAGGGTCCGTAGTGCCGAAACAAAGCAGCAGTTCCGATCAGATTGGAACAAGGAGGCTAGGACCTTTGACAGTGTCTGTCCAGTCATTAATGAGCTCCATGACGCAGAAAGTCAGAAAAAAAAGCCAGGAATAATTAGTTAAGATTTTTGTTTGTTTTATTGTTTTTCTGTATATTGTGGACTGTGTATTGTTAGTTGTAAATAAATATTAAAACAAAAGATATTGCCATTTCTTCTTGTATTTATAACAAACGATACAGTCTTTAATGTAAAGTGATCACTGCCTCCCATGAATACCAGACCTCGCCTTTGATAAAAGAATATCGACGGTTAACCACCAATACCTCCTAACTGACATATTTGGTCAAACAACTTTTTTTCGCAATTCATGATAAATACCCTCTAACGCACATAATAGAAAGATCTCCTATTTCAAATATTTATAAAAACTGGTGTTTTTATTATTCTGGCAATACCCACTAAATGACAGCGCGCCATTTTTGCGCACAAACCCTGCTAACTACAGTGTGCGCGTCGCAATTAGTTTGAATTGGCGGCCGTTACGCGTGCGCTCCGCTTTAAAAGTAAGTTTTATTGTTTATTTCTACATTTTTTGATTGATTTCTTTGTATAGTTATATTTTAACCATATTTGAACATAATTTAAGTAAGTAGGAATATATTTGATGTATAAATGAGTGATTAAAGGAGAAATAATGTAGATAGAAGTTATTAGTTCTAACATATTACGCGTTTCTTGACATATTACCGCTCAAATGTAACAATAGTTAGGAGATATTGGGCATTTAGCATTTGAGGAGATTGTGGATGTTTTAACCAATTTTAATGACTGACAGATAATTATAAAGTATAATTAATCATTTCAGGATGATTTCTCATCGATCAAGGCGTTTAGTTCAGCTTTGCAAGAAGCCTGAAACAAATGATAAAAACAAAAGACTAACTGAATACCAGGCGGTTAGATCACTACCTATTGCACCAATATCCAGTAGTGATCCTCAGACATCTACACACATTGATTGTTTAGACCAAACCCAAACCTGCCCTGTTTCATCACAGCCGTGTCATTATGCCAGTTTAGTCATCGATAATAATAATTATAGTACCTCAGCAGAATTACTTTCTACTACAGGTATTGAAGAAATTTTTGGGTTCACAGTAATAATAATGCTGAAACTACTGAAATGTCGTGCATAAACGATCAACTACCAACCTCCCCTAAGATGATAAGGGAATTAGATAACGTAGAACTTCCTATTGATATGGCCTCATCAATTCTTACGACACTGGCACCAGAGGAAGATAGTGATTTTCAGAAGATGGCTTCTTCTCCTAAAACATATTTAAAAGAATTGAATAATGTTGCACCGCTCATTGACTTGTCTTTAGATAATGATTTAACCCTGGTCCAGCCTTCAGACTTAGGATACGACGAAGAACAGCCACATGGAGCTGGAACTAGTTTAGATTATTCATCCCCAGAAGATGAAGAGTATTTACCAGGACAGGCAGATAGTTCCTCTTCAGACAGTTCAATGGGTGACCTGGAAAATCCAGCTCAAGAAGTCCCAAGTAACAATCCGGAAATAGACAATCATGATCCCGAAGTGTTTTATGGCAATATGTCAGAGGGTAGAAAAAGGAAAAAGAAAGCTGAACCTCAGTCTTGGAAAAAAAATCTCAACAAAAGGCTTCGGATGCAAGGTCAACCTTATTTAGGCTATGAGGCTCCACGAGGCCAAAAGATTCAGCACAATAAGAATAGGCCCGCAAGATTAATAGGACCAAGATGCACATCTGATTTTTGTAAAAATTCAGCAGTACGGCGCTGTGATGATATTCCTGAAGAAACTCGTCAAAACATTTTTGAAACATTTTGGAATTCTATGGATTGGTTTCAACGTAAGGTTTATGTGGGAAACAACGTTATTGTCGTTGGTAAAAAACGTGCAACTACTTCAGGTCCATCGCGACGCGGGGGTACTTTAAAGTATTTCCTACCGGTTATGAAAGAAGACAATACGACAGAAAAATATCCAGTATGTAGAATACCTCCTATCTACCCTACCAGACTTTTTAAAAATAAAAATATCTACTATCTTACCTACTTAATTAACTTAATAAAAGAAAATGAAAAAAATGTCACATTCTTGTAAAAAAAAATATTTTGAACCAACTATATTTTTGTTTTGTGGTTTTTAGCTCTCCTGTCCAAAATATACAGTTTTTTGTGTCTACTGTAAAGTTTTAACATTTTGAGATAGGAGGGATTGGTGGTTAACCGTCGTTATGCTCGTCTCTTGAAGGTCCCCAAGCCATAGCGGTCCGGAAATACCGCCGCAATAAGCTAATTCCATAAAATATTGCGCGGCAAAAAGTTCCATATCAATCGCACAATGGTAGACTGCCATCCACCGAGGTAGTGGGAATGGAAAGACTGCTGTTTAAGAGTAGTACAGAAAAGGGAACTAGCCGCAGGCAGTAACCTAAACTCCTCAGAAACTCTGAACACCACTCATGATAAATGCTGTAAAATATACAAAGGGACGCAAAGTCCCTCCGTAATGCTAGTATGTCGAGGCGACCTAAAGTATCCATATGAGGCCTGCCTTATTAATCTTATTATGTCTTGTAAGCGAACTTGGGAACTTTTTAAAAAATTGCCGGTTAATTATGGTTTTTAACTAGGTTTTTCGCAAACGCTCGGTCTAGGGGATAAGTACATACACAGTGGATCATTTTAGTAAAGAAAATGTTCTAGTTTCTACTATTTAGAGAATTCTGTCTTCCTTGACGGTAGTACAACGGCAACGGCAGCGGCTGGCCGTCGAAGATAATGACTAAAAGGAGATTGAACATCCTTCATGACACTTTTAACCATAAAGGCCACATGACACGAGTCAATGTGATACGGTAAACAAATTCAACTGTTCTCAACAATACATTTGACAATCCTTAAAAGAGATAGGACTAGAGTGCCAAAAGATGTTAAAAGCACCAGAATACACTGACCTGCAAATATCGACTATTATGTCACAATATCGGTGGATAACCAGAAATTACAAAGGGAAATCATTCATTTTGGATGAATAACGTTATTTTCCTCTGAACAAGTACCACATACAAAAAATGATCAATACTATATACCTCTGCTACACCTGACAATATAAAACACAAGTATAAACACAAGCTTGAGCAAAACCTAGTGGTTTAGCGGTTAATCAACAAGAGTACCAGGACGAATGATTGAAATAAATATTGGTACCATTTATTCACCAACATCACTTTGATGAAGAATATGCCCTTTGGCCAGATAAAGCCTTTCGACGCATAATACCAAAAACGCAAAACGCCAAACACGTGTATTGCCAAATCCTGGTTATGCCAAACACGCATAATGCCAAAGCTGCATAAAAACTAAATACGCTAAATGCCAAACACGTGTATTGCCAAATTCTGGTAATGCCAAACACGTGTATTGCCAAATCCTGGTTATGCCAAATACGCATAATGCCAAAGCTAAATACGCTAAATGCCAAATACGCATGACGCCGAAAATTTTAAGAGAGACGTATTTCAAAATGTGGTTCACGTACGTTAACCATTAACCAGCTTGGCAAACAAGCATACGTCCTGCCTAATAATCATGCAGGACGAAGGTATGCTTGTAGGCTATCCCCTTTACTAATATAATAAACGTTGAGTAACGGTGGTACACTATAGCTACCTATACAATGTTTTGTCCTTATCTGTCATTGTGACATTTGGATTTGACAGATAAGGACAAAACATTATATAGCTATACCACGGTTACACAACGTTTATTAGTAAGGGGGCCATTCTACTTTTCAATGTACATTTTTGGTTGGTTATTGAAGCCTGAGCCTTGAGGTCTGACTTGGCTAGTTCTCATATACGAATTATTATTAGTATTAGTATGCTGGCATTCTGCGTATTTGGCATTCTGCGTATTTGGCATTCTGAGTATTTGGCATTCTGCGTATTTGGCGTTCTGCGTATTTGGTATTATGCGTATTTGGTATTATGCGTGGATTTTTTCTTCATTACGCAAAACGACAAAGTGGCGTTTTGCGTTTTTGGCATTATGCGTCGAAAGGAGATAAAGCGTCGTCAAATTAATTATGCAAAAAAGACGGTTAAGTTCCTGAAGTCTCAAAATATCCAAATACCAAAAACACGGAATCCTACAAATCTTCCTGAGTGTCGCCCAATTAAATATTTTTTTGGTCATTTGAGTACGTTAGTAAACAAAAACAATTGGAGAGCTCAAAATTGTGCTCAACTCAAAAAAAGAATTAAAACTTGTGTTCGGAAAATGGTCAAATAGGCCGTCCTACGGTCTTGTACGAGCATTATGTCGAAACTTCGTCGAACGCGATGATCCGCGCGAAGAACGTGAGATGGAAATTGCGCACGCCTTGATGGCAGCGTCAAATTCAAATAACCCACTTTAAAAACACATTTGTTAAAAGAAATACCAGGATCACGAAGTTATAAATACTCAACTATTGAACCAAAAATCATCATTGAAGATCGTAGGGTTTCGAAGATTCAACCAAAAGCATCACGTTTAAAAAAATAAACTATCGAGGATTTTCATTCTAATCGTGTTTTCACCAATAGAGTATAGCATGGTCCGATTACTACAGGGCGAACGATATGAAGTGTTACCAAATTCATACTGGCCATATCTGACAAAATTCTCAGTAAAAAAATAGCATTTGTTTTTTTTGACAGTTAATTGTCCTGTTAACAAGCTTCTGAAAGTATTAGCGTGTTATATTTGTAAAATAAAATATATCCGATATGGAATTCATACGTAGTAGTGTGATTGCGTTACATTTGTCTGGAAAATCACAGCCAGCTATCGTTCGAGAGCTCAGTCACCTTAAAGTGAATAAAATGTTCGTGTATCGCACCATAAAACGGTACAATGACACGGGCAGCATTGCCAAACGCTATGGCGGTGGACCGAAGAAGACAGCAACGTCACCTGGGATGATTCGGAAAGTGAAGATGCGGCTCGAACGAAATCCACGTCGTAGTGGACGGCAAATGGCTAAAGAGTTGAAAATATCCCAAGACAGCATTCGCCGCATACTAAAAAATTAACTTAAAGTCAAGCCTTACAAGTTCCAGAAAGCACACGATCTGACACCAAAGCAGAAAAAGGTTTGCCTCGAAAGAGCTAAACAGTTGTTGCGTTTGCACGAGAATGGTCAATTTCCTAACATTGTCTTCTCTGATGAGAAAAATTTTCCAATTGAGCAATTCGTAAACTCCCAAAACGATCGTGATTACTTGACCGAACGCACACACGAGAATTTACACCTTCGAGTCGCCACCCGAAGTAATTTCCCATCACAAGTAATGGTGTGGGCAGCAGTGACCGCTGACGGACGCTCTCCAGTCGTTTTTATCGAGCCTGGTGTCAAAGTAAATGCGACTTACCATCGGGAAAATGTTTTGGAAGCTGCATTGGAGCCTTGGGCACTTAAACATTTCGGTAGTAGACCGTGGACATTTCAACAAGACTCGGCCCCGACTCATAAAGCTCGTGTGAACCAAGAATAGCTGAAGAACCGCGTTCCACATTTCATTTCGTCCAGACAATGGCTTTCGAATTCCCCAGACGCGAATCCGATGGACTTTTCTATCTGGTCCATTTTGGAGAGCAAGGTGAGGAGAAGAAAACATGCCAGTATGGATGCACTGAAGAAAGCGATCGTACGTAATTGGCATAACATGCCGCAGGAGCACATTCGTGCAGCGTGCAACTCATTTTTCTACCGTCTGAAGGACATAGTCAAGGCAAAAGGTGGTCATGTCGAGTTAAAATGAATTAATTTTAAAATTTTGATGTTTTTTTCTCATTTTTTCCTTAATAATAAATAATTTGTTACAACAGAAAAAAAATCGTAGCCTTTGAATTTGGTAACACTTCATATCGTTCGCCCTGTACATTGCAGGTAGCCGCGTTGTTAGGTAGTATGGTAGCATAATAAAGACTCACGTAGCGCCGTGTGCGCCGCGAGGTCCGGCGGGAAGTTGCGCCGCGGCGTGTCCACCGAGCACAGCGCCAGCGTGCGCGCGCCTAGCTCGCCTGCCGCGTACAGCACGCTCCTGCAATACCACAAAGGGCCCTCAGGACAGACTCACAGACAAACACATCGCCTTACTCGGAGACATTATAGAGATAACTTATTTTTAACCGACATCAAAAAAGGAGGAGATCCTCAATAGTGGAACTGAGGATAAAGACCAGTGATGGCCACCGGAACTCCTTAACGGTACCTATTTCAAGGCTAGCGATAAGATATCTCGATTAAGATAGTTGAGCGACTATGACGAAGGACATTCAAATAACATAATGACTATGACTTTTCCGCGGCGTTGCTTGTTTTTTTATTAATTGAGATGTGGAACGACATAACGATCACTATGATTATTATGATCACTAAAAGGTATAAAATAAAAAGAAAAAATAAAAAAAATAAAAAAACCGTCTTCAAAAAGCTCTGCTTTTTAAAAAAAAAAAGAAAGAAAATATATTTATTGCCACAAAAGATACAAAAGAAAAAAAAATTGCCACAAAAAAATCATGCAAGAATGAGTATAATAAAGGAAACAGATAAACGAAGGAAATAACATGCTTTGTAGCAAAAGGGCAGCAGGTCAGCGTACGCCAGGCGTTTTGAAGACGGTTTTATGTTTTTAAAAACATTTATTTCATTTTATTGTATTTATAATTCATCATAGCTTGGCCAGGAATTTTTTAGCCTACCCATTCGTAATATATTTATTTTTAACGTACCAAATTTGATCTAATAAAATAAATGTTAAAAAAACCTAAAAGCCGTTTTCAAAAAGCAAGAAATAACTTCTTTTAAAATTATAGGTAATAGGTCAGTCCGGGTACACTACACAATTCCAAAGAGTCATAATTCCGAATAGATCAAAATTCCGAATTTTCATAATTCCAAATGGATTTTTTTCATGGAAGACTTTCTTTTTTAATATCGCGTATAAATTAAACCTAACCTAACCTACGTATAGCAACTAAATTATGCATTTTATTTAAAATAGCTCCAACGTAACATAGCGTTCGGAAAAATGAAAATTCGGACAAATTAATTTTCGGACAAACATAGTTCGGAATTTTAAGGTGTTCCCGGTCAGTTCATCTGAATTTGGATTTCTGTTAAAAATACTGTGGTACGCCGTCTTCAGTTGGACTGACCTAAATACCCATCATCTTAAAAGAAGTTATTTCTTGCTTTTTGAATACGGCTGCATGCTCATTGTTTAATTCACTCGCTTAATTGTAACTAGCTGTAACACAGTCTATGTTTGTTTTAGTTCGGCGAAAAGAGTTTGATGTAGTGAAAGGTAAACCACGTTCTCGTGTGGCAACCACAGTACGACGTTAACTAGCTTAAATGAGATTTTATTAGTTTTATCGGTGTCATTTTTGAACAGACCCTTATTTTTTTAAACTCTTTTTACCGGCTTTTAAGACCTACATGTAATTGAAGAAACTCTAACCCTTAAGACACAGGTTTTACCTAGTTTAGGGGTCGACTGAATTGGAAGCAATACAGAATCTGTGTAGGTAACACAGATTCTGTATTCTGTAAAATCAACATTTTTATTATTATTAATTACGATAATAATGTACGCTCGTACTTAGGCGATTAAAAAAAAGTGTACATAGTAAAGTCCTTAAATAAAGAAACGGTAACTTTAGTCAGTTGTGTCATGGAAATCAGTCGAACCTTTATACTGCCCGCATACCCCCCAATAGGCGGTATCTGATCTCAAACGAAGCAGATTCAATCCGCCCGTTTACAAGGATAAATGTGATCGCGACGTTCAATCCTATACTCACTGGTAACAGTTATGGAGCGTGGTCTCGGCGGCGGTGTGGTACTGAGCTACGTATTTGGGGCTCACGGTGTGGAGGATGTGACGACACCGGAGTTCGAAGCCTGGTGTTACCACTACCTCTCCTGCCCGGCACTCTGGAATGTTCCAAAATAAGGGAAATAAAAACTCCAAAGAGTAGGGGAAAATAAAGTTGTCTAAAATTACATTTCGGGTTTTTTGCCGGTCGCAGATGTTTATAAAGACTAATTGAATGAGTTAATACTAGGTGGGTTTAGTACAGTGGAGTTTATGTTGCCACATTTTAACTCTATATTCAGCTCCGTAATAGTACATTGTCATCGTGTCGGAATATTTATCTAATGATTTAGGATCAGCCTATTCCAATACTAGGAACTAAATGGGCAATGGTATGTGAACTAGACATACGAAAACAATCTAAAAAGATTTTGTGACCGGGAATCTAACCTAAAAAGGTTAGATTCCCGGTCTGGGTAAATATTGGTATGATGTACCGATTTCTTAGTACTGAGCTGTCCCAGAAGTAAAGAGACAAAATTAGATTAAAATTATTTAATACTAGCGACCCGCCCTCGCTTCGTTCCGGATTAAAGTATTATACATATAAACCTTCCTCTTCAATCACTCTATCCATTAAAAAAACCGCATCAAAATCCGTTGCGTAGTTTTAACTATTTAAGCATACATAGGGATATAGGGACAGAAAAAGCGACTTTTTTTTATACTATGTAGTGATAAATATTTTAAAAAGTAAAGGTTTATTTATTTATTATAAATCCAGTATAAATAACATGAAATAAACTATACTGAATAGGCGGCTACTACAACTATATTAACATTTTTTATAGTTAATTGCTGCCTGTCTCATCACAGTTTTTCAAGATCTCGAAGCTACAGTGTTGGCCAATCTAGTCCACCAATAATTAAATACAGTGAAAGATTTTGGGTTTTCCGCTTGCATTTTTACATAACGACCTAATCTATCTACCTCGACAAAAAACAAGAAAATATCACTTGCCAGTAATGCAATTTTGATCGACAGGAATCAAGCTCGACATTAATAATGACAACTTTCTATGTTTTTTTTGTAAACTTTTCCGTGGCCGATTTTAGCGTGCTCTTTTTGATCTTTAATATACGTTTGCCTGGACAATATTCCAAAATCTTAAATTCCTAATTGCTTAGCCCTTATCCTGGTTATACCAGATCTTGATATCTTAGATTTTACAGCTGTAACAATAACAGATGTCAATGATATTTGCTCAAATGTCTTGTTTATCTTATTTATGTTTTGAGCGGTCGCCACTGTACGTAGTCCTCCTGTTATGTACTTGAAATTTATTTTTTCTGTTTCTATAAAAGATTATATAATTTTGTTAATCCTTGTTTTTTTAGATTCCTCTTCAATAAAATGATATATCGTATGCGTTTTCCCGTGACGTTCATAGTATAGAACAAGTCCGTTCTCAACTAGTACTTGTTCCATTTGGTTTATTGTTGAAAACAACCGAAATAGTACGTGACTCCCGGCTTATTTAAAAGATTTGACATTGACTATTGATATGAGAGTTGGTTTAACCTTTGTAGATGTTTTCTCTTTGACCAATTTTGTTTATGAAAATTGTCTCTTTACTTCTGGGACAGCCTTTACTAAGCTCTGTCTAGAGCGGGACTAGGTCGATTTGAGATACTGTTCCCCATATTTGCTTGCTTAAGAAAAAAAACACGCTTATTTAAGGCGAAGGGTACGGCAAAATTATGAATTCGAGGTGTTTTCGGATAAATTTCTTGGTAAAACTATAGGAAGTGGTAGGTTTAAATGATAACAATCTGAAGACACATATCCTCAAGTTTGGGTCTAGCTCATTTATATAGTTATCTTACTCATAGTAAGCTCTATATACAACTTTGAATAAACCGTTTTTAAAAAGTTTATATTGGTTTTATTCCGGCTGGGCGATTTAGTCTGTTGCCAAACTTTCCACACTTCTTTTTAAAGGCTTAATGTGTGGCGTGAGCTGAAATATTATTAGTTTTAATAAGAATTTCCATGTTATATACTCAAAACATATATGCTCCTAATGAAACAATCAACTAAATGTTTGCTCTTAAACTATGACTAGGCGTTTTGAAGCATTTTGTTGAATGTGGCCAAAAAAAATATATACAAACTAAAAAAAAAGAGTTTAAAATACTCAAAAAATAAACAAAACTATTTTAAACAAAAGCTAAAATAATTTGAATAAAAATTGTTTTTAGTGTTATATAATGGATTTGAACTTGCATTCACGTTGGATCAGTAAAATTTCGTAAAAGTTATAACTACGTATATAGGTACCTAGGTACTCAAAACTTCAAAGCGATGAAAGCGACGTTGCGAGCTCGGTTTGGGTTGGCGTGTTGCGGCCGGCCGCGGCGTTGCCAGATCGTTGGATGTATTTGTTTCCTTGGTTGACAGTTTGAATGTTTCAAACTTTGTTTTGCTCCTACGGTCAGTTGTCACTACTTTCAGTTGTGAGTCAGTCAGTTGCGTTCTAGTTCTACTATTCCGTGCGAACAAGTAGCTACTGTAGTTTTTTTTATATTTTGTCCTTTGCGTTGTTTGGTTTCAATTGTGTTAATTATTTCTTTTGATTGAACTTCGTGTTTTATACGTGTGAAAATGGGGAATAAGCGGGGCAGAAAACCTTCTGCCTCAATCAAGTTGCTTCGGAAACGTCGCGGTCGATGTGGGCAACAAGCTAAACAGCAGCGAGATTCCGCTGTACAGCAAGTACTTACAAAGTGTCCATAATATGCATTTCAAAAGTAAAGTACATTACTTACGTGCCTACATAAAGACCTCATGGTTGCGGGTTTCACATGGGCAGCAGTGTATCAACTGGGAATAGCATAATTGATTTACCAACTATGAGAGTTTTTGGCTCTTTTATTATACTTGGATTGGCAGTTACTATAAATATGTTTTAATTTTTGTTTTAGGCCTTCTACCATTCATATTGAAAATCATAATCCAGTTTTTACTTATACTTTAGACATCTTTAAATTAATACTTTTTTCTCTTAAGTATGTCTAACATAATAAAGAAAGTTTAGAGTGTATGAATGGTTCTTTATACTTGGCATTATACAAAGGTAGATTTGTAAACTTCTGTATGTTTTGTTTGATCTATGATCTATTACAAACTACTAAACTAGTTCCAAAGCCAGCTGTCCTGGGTTCAAATCCTGGTAAGGGCAAATATTTGTGTGATGAGCATGAGTATTTGTTCCTGAGTCTTGGTTGTTTTCTATGTAGGTATTTCTCTATCTAAGTATGTTACCATTGTCTAGTACCCATAGTACAAGCCTAGAGCTTAGTTTTGGACTAGGTCAATTTGTGTGAAATTGTCCCCTGATATTTATTTATTTATTATATTTATTTAGTTCTCTTTATTGTTGCAGGTCGACATCTGGTCATGGTCATTTTGATAATGATTTTGATGTAGTGTATGGTGATAATATATCCAATGGTTCTGAACAGTAAGAAAAATATATATTGTGAATATACATGCTATACAGGATGGCCAATGTAGATCGGTCAGTTTGGGCAAGTATGAAACTATAAGACATGATTTTATTGACAAGAAAAACTGCATTCATATATTTAAAAGAACTAAATCTCTGGTTGGGAATCATAAGCAAAAGTTTTGGAAAATAAAACATACATTATTTCTATTTTAATATTGATTGTGTAGGTGTTAAGCAGTAAATGTTACTATGAAACATTTGTATGATGAGCACGAGTCTTGGATGTTTTCTATGTATTTAAGTATATATTTACATACATACCTACATATATACATAACGTCACGCCTTTATTCCCAGAGTGGGGTAGGCAGAGCAACAGAATACCAACAACTCTAAACTTGTTAATAATTCTGTACCTAACCACATTTTGCATAGTCAGGCTAAGATGTTTACCAGTGTATTAGTGACAGGTCGCAAGCCCATCACCTAACAGTACTACAAGCCTTTATTCCCTTAGTCGCCTCTCACAACATCCACAGGAAGACATGGAGTGGCACTATTCTAACCCGGCAACAACATGGGGGGTATATATTTCTCTTTATTGTTGTCTAGTATCCATAAGTACAAGCCTAGAGCTTAGTTTGGGACTAGGTCAATTTGTGTGACATTTTCCTGTGATATTTATTAATTTAGTAGGTGTTTGAAAGTACAGCCATTTTTTTTATACAAAATTGAACTCGTTTAGGTTAGATTTTACTATTGCGTTTTGTATCTTTAAGTGTCGAATTTGTGTTGGTTGTCATTTCAAACACCTACTAAATTGAATTAAACTATAGGGTCGAGGATTATCTAACAGACAAAAATGCTTGGCCTAAGATACATAACGTAACATAACTAGATTGATACTTAGATACATAACGTAGCTTACTAACAATCTAGTCTTGGGGACATGGTTTCTGTGTTTCTGTAGGAGAATGTATCAAAACTTTATTTAATATTTTTTTTCATTTAGTTTTGCACCGCCATGGGTAGGTATAAATATTATTATTATTTTATTTATTTGCTCCTGTGTTTATTAGAAGTTTCGACACGTTTTCCTGCTTAACTGTGCATGATGTATATATTTTGAAATTTTATTAATTGGTTGATATAATGCTAGGTTAAGTTCTATCATTGTCATAAGCAATATTAAAAAAAAATACTGACTGTTGAGTCTTGTGGCGCTTCTTCTCAGCATTGGTCTCCTCTTGGGAACCGCTGGTAGAATTTTGACGTTTAAAAGTGCCCGTGCGGCCTACTTACTGAATAAACAACTTTTATCTGTTATCTTTTTTATCTTTAAAGGATATGGTGAACAATGCATTTTATTCATTTTAGATAACATATTTCATAGTAACATTTACTGCTTAAGTCCTACACAATTGATATCTAATTAGAAATAATGCAAATTTAACTTTTTAAAACTTCCGGGTTTGTTTCCCAAACTGAGTACCTACTAGTGTTTGTTAAATCTAGGCATGCAGTTTTTCTTGTCACTAAAATCGATGATATGGATCCTAAGAACAGATCTTTGTATATCTTACAGTTTCAGACTTGCCCATACTGACCGGTCTACTACATGGGCCACCTCTCCAAATTAACATAATACAATTTAATCTGCTCTTTAATTATATGCCGTAATAATTAATTTTGAATCAATTATGAACATGATTGTATACTTATGTTTTTTAATCTGCTATTTCAGTGACAAAAGCAATGAAACAAAGTATGGGAGAAGAATAGTTAATGTATTGCAGTTTTTTACTCAATTGCAAGAAATATCGTCCCATGGCCCGTTGAATTGCGGGTTACAAGCAGTTGAAATTATATCGCAAACTCGGAGTGGGCTCATCTCACTATATGCACTTAAGTGCAAAATGTGCAATATGACATTTCAAATGAACAATGATATCCCTACTGATGTAATGGATCTCAATACTAGTGCAGTAGCAGGCACAGTGGCCATTGGATGTGGATTCACTCAGCGTACTGATTTATCAGCTGCTGTTGGCCTAGTTCCCATGTCCAAAAACTTTGTATAAAAAACATGTAAAAAAAAGATTGTTTACTGCGAGAAATTATCGACCCAAGATTTACCCGAAAAATGGCAATAAGGGATCCAGACTATATAATAGGGGCCATGAAGGAACAGAAAAAGAAAGAAAAAATAAGAAAATGAAAGCTATGAAGCTTAAAGGAAAGAAAAAACAAGCCCAAAAAAAGAGAAAACCGGACCACGAAATTCTCGACGAATCGCCGCCTTGCCGTAGACCACGTCGAAAATAAAATATTTGAATACTTTTAAAGTACCTAGTATTATTGAAAAAGTTTATTCCCCTACTCCTGGGCCTCTATTCTACTGCGTTATAACGAAATCGCGTTTGAGGTTTATGCCACAGTCTCCATTATTGTCAATGATAATTATAAGAGTCATCAAAACGTTCACAATACGGAACCAAGTAAAATTAGATACACGGTAATGACGACATTACCGTGTAGAATCTCAGCCTTGTCGGGTATGGCTAGCACATCTTGTTTTTTCTAGCTCACTCATTGCGTCTGTATCGTAACAGACTAGTAGTACGATTACAGGGCTGCGATTCTACACGGTAATAACGATATCGTTTTTGACCTGTTTCCGTATTGTCAACGTTGTGATAACTTTTTTGTCATTTACAATAATGGCGACTGTGACATAAACGATTCTAAAACACGTCAAACGCGATATCGTTATAACGCAGTAGAATGGAGGCCCTGTAAGTTTACCATTGACAGAGAGTTTGCCTTAATTTAATTTTCAATTTTCAATACCCACGTCTACCGATTTAGTAATAAGTATTTTATTTGTATGAGATTAATATGAAGGCAATCCATCTGTCAGTGGTAAACTCAACATAATTCTACTGTAGTAGATAGTAATCACGTAGAGGTCGTTTTAAAAGAGCTGGCACGAAACCATGAAAAGAGGGAATGAAAGTATGTACATAACTAAATTTTTGGTTCGAGATATAAACTGTCTAAAAGATAGCACTCGCACAATCCTAGTAGACCAAATTTTTCTTTGATCTAATATTCATGCCAGCTATTCAAGAAACAATCTTTACGTATTAAAAAATACTATTTATGTATTTACTTATTTGATAAAAAGCTATTTTTGACATTCGTTCCTGAATTTGAGATAGTATATAGAAAAACGCAAATTTATTATATTGCTCGGCCTAATGAAGCGCCATCTAACAGTAAATCCATGCCTGACTCTTGGACAAATAGCAATATGTGGTCGATCGCAGAGCTTACTCGTTAGATGGCGCGCGAATTAAAATTTTACTCGTCTGCCCGAATGAGCAAGGTCAATTGCCCGCCCCGTCGCCTTAAATAAAAAAGCAAATAAAAAGTTGAAGACCGCGTCCCTTTTGTACTTTTTTCAGCTGACGTGTTGATGATAAGAACATTAGGTCCCTTCGCTCGCGTCATCAGGTTTCGTTATGAGGTCGTTCACGTTGAGCAGTAAAAGTAGTTCGGTTCGGATGACTTTCATCATTACGTTTGATGTTAATGTTTTCTAGAATAATTGGACTGAGGTTGCTATGGACAGTTATACATGAGAGTCCAGAAGCAATTTGCTGTGCAGTGGGGTTTGAATACAGTGTAATTGTGTGCATTTGCGGGCAATTAGGTATGCGGCTAATAGGACCTTGCGCAATGTTCGTCCGGTTCGCTACTCTACGGTATATACCGACGGTACTACAATTTTACTAGCTGATTTTGCATGTCGTGGTTTGGTTTGGGGCTTAGATAGCTGGTGAAATTATCTCACCTCGCTTTAAACACCACTGGTTGTCTGGTGTGCTCGTTTTCTTTCTCCATGCCGTAACAAATCTTTTGAAAACAATATCAATTTACCATGTCCCCTCGTAACGATCTCCTCCTTCAGCTCCGGGCCGGCGGCGTTCATGATCCGCTCACTGACAGCATTGCACTCCATCATGGCCTCGTCCGTGGTGTTTGTAATGGCGTCCACTTCCAAGGTTGTGATGTCTCCGTGCCTGAAACGTCACATTCAATCTTTTTAATAATGATGCTGCAGTTATACTGAAGATATTTTAGTTTAACATTCTTCATGTGAAGTTTGTACATGCTGCATGCATTCGGAATCGGAGACCCTGATCTGATGCACGCCTTGAAATGTGTTTTGTACGCTCTGACGGGACAACACAAAATCGCCGGTTAATATTAGCCGCGTCGAGTTGAAAAGTAATCAGCTTGAGAGAATCACATCTCTTATTATTACAGTAGAGTAATTGTTTGACTATTTACTAGAAGATACTTGGTAATAGTTTTGTGTGAAAGGTTATAACTTTTAAATTTTATAAACATTTTATAAATTAAATTTATGAGGTAGACGTTTAAGAGCACTGATCAGGGCTTTAAATCGCTAAAACCACATTTCCTGTTACATGTTACCGTATTGTCAACGTTACGATAGTTCTTATTTACTTGATAGTAATGGCGGCCGAGTTAAAAATAATACTATAACACGCCAAAAGCAATATTGTTTTTTCCCAGTACAGGTACAGTCAATCTAATTTCTCTGTTGACAGGCCCTTGATCGAGTACATACATACTAATTGTGCTAATACTAGCACAGATTAAAATAATAAAGGTAAACAGGCATGTTATTTACCTGTATTATTTTCATATGTGCTGTGTCTCTGTAATGTTTATGTTTGGTCTACAATAAAGTGTTTTATTTTGTATTGCATTGCTTACTCGCCAAGTTCATCAACTTAACACACTCATAACCGCTGCGAAGTCATGCGCAACACTTACCATATCGCGAACCGCTGATTGATCTGTTCGTCGTACGGGTACGGAGCCTGCGCGAGCGGCGGCGCGCCGAGCGCAGAGTAGTCGGTGGCGGGGGGAGGGCTGGAGTCACCCCACCGCGGCAGCGACGCGCCGCGCACTCCGCCGCCGCGCGCGCTCGCCGGCGCACGCATCACAAGAGACTCTGGAATGGAGACAAGAAGTCAAATTAGCATTATTAGCATAAATAACTAATACACTGTGAGGGGATACCTAAATTGAGTTATAGCACCCCAGAGAATTAAATTAGATAAGGAATAAGGCTTAACACACAAGAGTATTATAAGCGGCCATTAAAAGAAAAATAAATACATTTTGACGTGTATGTTTTGTTTTGACTGTTTACTTTTTTAAAATAAAAATCACCGTGTCATGAATGTTTTTGTTACCAAAAACACATTAATTACCTGATAGCAAAGTTGAAAACGAACAGGGTTGCTAGGTATGGCATGTTCGCAACTAGCACGAAATAAAGTTCCATACCCAATCTCAGGTCAGACTAATATTAGTCTGTGATAGGGATGATATTAGACGTTAGCGGTGGTTTGAAACTGCTTGAAACTCGAAGAGAACTATTTTAGACATTGCTGAGCTTGCTTGCGTGGTGTACTTTATAAAGCCAATGACGATTTTTCACGTTTGAAAAGGAACGAAAGGAAGAGTCTCCGAGTGCGGCGGTTATAGATTTCAAAGCTACGGTACTTTTAAAATTCAAAATATTCGAACAAGAAAACGACTTTTCATCAAGTAAACGAGCTTAGCGTGTAAGTATAACGTGGCACGAACAAATTCTCAATTATAAACCCAAATCTAACAGTAACCACTCAATCATTTAAATGGAACAGCTGATCAAAAGATACAAACTACAATTATCGACTAATACCCTGGATTAATGATCGAGACCACACGCCACCAACTCATTAAGAGCCCGTCTTTTAAAAGGGTAGTTCGAACCTTTCGCTATTCTGCTACTTAGCATCAAACAGCGAAAAAGAAATAGACAGTAACATGCAAGGTAATCAAGACAAAGCTTGTTTTATAGACGATCGCAAGTTATTTCTAGACGGATCGATAAAGTCAACGAAAACTTACGTAAAGGCCATGTCGCATTCAAATTAAGTAAGCAGACAGAAAAATGGCAAGTGGCGTGATACAAGTTTCCAGAAGCCTATTCCCGCCACTCTTCAGACTCGAGAGTCTTGAGCATTCTCGTTTAAGACAAGGGCAATTATAAAGCGAAACGCAAGATTCTTACAGAACCTGCAATATTAATTTAAGAAGATATTTTTAAATTTTCGAGGGTTTGAATCAACGAGAATTGAATTAACTAATATGAACGACACTGATATTCAATCGCACACGAGCTCTGTGCCTGTGTATGTCAATGAATTTTATTACGATCCAATGCTGTGTTGACTTACATACATGTAAACGCAGCATCCTAAGTGGTTCACCTATGACCCTATGTATTGAGGTATCCTAACTCCGAACGGCATGGTCAGAGAGAATTACTAAATTGATTGACCTAAATTTAGCGAGAGATGATGACAGGTATAAACAACTGAGTTCTATGGTTATCCTTTGTCTATTTATAGTTGATTGTATGGAGTAGAGTTCGATATCCGGGAATGAACTTTTGCGACGTCATTAATGCAACGAGTTGAAAAGAGATAGAGCTTCCATTCAGTTGAATAGTGTGGTATGCTGGTATGTTCATTTTCATTTGATTAAACAAAGGAATAAATGTATCTCATTAATGATTGCGTGTTATGCATATAGGTTTTATAATGGAATTCTGTAATTTGCCATTCGTTATTGTTATTGCAAAGTAGTAAACACATTGCAAGAAACTAATTAAGTACTAGTTTAAAAACATAATTAATGAATAATGTGGTACTAATCTAAAGCAATTAAAATGATACCTACATAAGGTTAGTAATGATAATAATAAGACTTTAGACTAATATAAAAGTATTTTTATACTAAGTACAAGAAAGTAGATGTAATATCGTATATGTAGATGTTATAAAAACCGTGTTTTTAAAAGCTAACCTAAAATATAATCAAACCACATAATAGAGCACGCACTATTGAAAATAAAATTACGTAACTCGAAAATATACCTCAAGTTTTAGTATTCCAACTTTTCTACATAACAAAACAATGAGGGTTTTTAAAATTTTACCAGTGTCCGTACCTTTTATCGTCATTCCACTCGAGAAACAAGCACGCACTTTTAAATAAATTGACGTTTACTACACGTCCTTCCCGGCCTGAGGTTGGACGGCGTGTGGCCTCGAAACACACCCCCAGGGTGACGTTGGGAGGGGGTGACGAGTGTGACGTCACACGGTCGACGACCCACGGAACTAGGTCACGAGATCGGACTGGTCGATCTGAGGGAATAAAACCTTTCTATTTTGTTACCCGATTACCTAACGTAGGGCACAAAATTGGAACCATTTACTTTTATGTAGGCCGCCATATTGGAAAAACAGCACGCACATATATTTTACGTGATATCATAAGGATTTATAAAGCTTTTATGTACCTAAAAGTACAATTACTTTTTGCAATGTAAAAGTAGGTATTTTTAAATCGTCATCGTTAAAAGTTTGGAACAATTATTTGTTTTTTTTTTCATAAATTTTCATAAGTTTCATGAAGAAATGCCATTTACGTATAAAGTATTCTGTCAAGCATTCCGGCGATCAATGTAATGTGTTACTTTATCTTTAGGAGACATGCAGATACTGACAGACGAAAGAGCTAACTAAAAAAAACTTATATCGAATATAGGTACTAACTAATATTTTTTGCAAATTTGTGTGGAATTATTTAATTAAGTAACTAGAAAACGCCCGCGACTTCGTACGCGTAGAGTTAATTTTCTGCTACTCCCCCTATGTGTATGTAGACGACACTATAAAATCACAATTTGATAGTGTCGTCTATATTATGTCAAATACCACGGTTATTCCTTCGGGAACTGTTCAATTTTGCGGGATTAAAAGTATTCTATGTACAGTCAAGTTCAAAAGTATGTATACACTTTAGTACCTTGTCTATTTAACGTCATGTTTAAACTGCCATATGAAATTATCCAAGCGATTAAAGTGACAAGGTACTAAAGTGTATACATACTTTTGAACTTGACTGTACTTTCCCGGGACCTTAGTTACCTCCATACCTAATTTCATCTAAATCGGTTCAGTAGTTCCTGAGAATAGCGCGTTCAAGCAAACAAACAAACAAACTATTCAGTTTTATATATTAGTATATATTCAGAATTTTTCTGGTGTTTGGCAAGATTTTGTCGAGTCTGTTTATTGCTCGAGTTCCCGGCTAACCTGGACTTGTACAAAAACTTGTTTTTCTACGATGTCGCTTAGTGCGTCTCTTTCGTTGTGGACTAGTAAGAGAAACGCAGTACGCTGATAGATCCCGGGCGAGTTAAGCGAGCCCCTCTGGCTAC
The DNA here is from genome assembly GCA_949316455.1 of Acleris holmiana. Lineage (NCBI taxonomy): Eukaryota > Metazoa > Arthropoda > Insecta > Lepidoptera > Tortricidae > Acleris > Acleris holmiana. The sequence continues at coordinate 14,489,954 of OX438769.1, forward strand.
AGTCAGGTCAAGGTCGTCTGATTATTAAGAGCAGAATTTTAACGGTAAGTTCAAAATGTTTCTGATAGACTCTTGTAACTTAAAAAGTTATAAATCCGCTTGACCTACTGGTTTGAATACTGACAACGTCGTATTATCACACAAAAACAAATAATTAAAATGTCATTTCTGTGTGTTCGAGAATCCGAGATAACTCCATCCTAGATCGAGAAGTTAAGTGTTTCGACGTTTGTTTATTATTTTAAACGTATCCACCACCCACGATTCATGACGATCACATCATAATTTTCCGTGATATCCGCTGGGAGGGCCGGTAGTAGTTGCTCTTCATCTGCTATGATCTTAAGGCGTCCTGCCAAGACCTGCCCGTGGATGCAACTTGACTACTAACCCTAAAGGGACTAAGCCCATGGAGCTCCGCTTTCGCAGAATGCATACAATTTGATTGCCCTACAAGGATATCATTCTTGAAATTTCATGTGCAATGTTTTCTTTACATTTCAGATAGAAACCCGTTATTGTCGCCAAAACGTAACTTGTCCGTTTTGTTACCAAAATCCAGTACATTTATCGATTACACAACGAATAGCTACACACATTTTTCGGAGGGCATATGAGAAATTGTATTGTCCTGAATGACGATCCTGATGATGATGAAAAAAAATTAGGGCCCCTGTTTTTAACTACCCTATGATACGTAATGCTTACGGGCAAACGAATGTTAGTTATAACTGAACGTCGGACAAGTAAATTATGAGAATAACAACAACACCTTTGTAAAAGCCCTTACTACAAAAGACAGTGACACACTTTAAGCCCACAATACACATCACTTTATGGCAAATAGTAATAGAAGCTTTAAAACCTCACTGCACTTCGGCCTATTTACAGTTCAGTTAACGTTACGTGGTGTGGAAACGAGATTAAAACTGGTATTGGAAGCTAAATAGAAATTATCAACGATAAAAGGGGAAATTGTTAGGTATCAAAGATCCGAGACGACAATTGGGTTATCCCATAATTTTATTATGTATGGTGATTTAAAAACAATTTCGAGAATAAGGGTTGTAAAAACATTCCCTGTTATCAAATTATTTCACATAATTAGTATTAATTTAATTTTAAATTATCATTTGACATTATTTGACTTCTAATATAGTGACGTCACGATCTTGATTAGTAAGTAAGTAAGTAAGTTGTAACTCATCTGTGATCAAACTGATCAACCATAGTAGTACTGCATATAATCTGACTCCGAAATGCAGTAATATGCAAATAATGTATGGCGAACGCTTATTAAAATCAAAACCATTTTTTACTTTATATAAACATGCAAATCTTGAAAAAATGGAATGATCAATATATCTAGAAGTCCGTTTTGGACCCCGTCCGTAGGGCTGAACTGTGGATGAAATTGTCATTTGACGTTATCTGAAAACAATGCACTGTGCTGCGGCAAAAAAAACAACCAATAACGTTTTACGTTCGAATTCAAGCGTATTAAATAAAGCATGTCACAGACAAGCCAAATTTGTAGAGACGTCATAACAGAATTTTTCTTAAAAAATAAAATAAATTAAATTACTTATTTAAATGCAAAAACCACGAAATTAGTGTCTTTAATTAGTCTTTTATTGAAAAAATAATAATTAAATGCTAGGAGTACTTTTTTTGGGATATCCAAATTACTTGCGATAGCAAGTTGAGGTAAGGTTTCGTTTGTGTTGTGGGTGTTTGTTGCAAGTTCCTATAAATTCTCCAATATTTATCGTAAAACAAATATTGAGAATATTCGAGACGCCTATTTTCGAAAAAAAGTAAGCTATTTTTTTCGATAGTAACACAAATTATTACACGAAAATATAAAAATACAGGTGGTAGGGTTTTAAAAGCTTGCTTTTTACGTCTACTTTTTATTTGAACCAGGAAGTTTCAGGAATGCTGTAAAACAATCATTTATTTAACAGAATAGATTTTATTTAACAGAAGTACACAAAAATTGCCATCCACATCAAACGGCAATAGGTAAATTAAATTCTTAAATATTTAGTTTTTACTTTCATCGCCCAACATCAGTCCATGTTCTAAGACGTCACAGACAGGACCATTTGTTGTGAACAGAACGTCGGATACCGACAAATCGGACTAAGTTTTCTTATTTAACTTTAAGATTTCCTGCGTTTCCAATGTAGGTGTTGCATTGTGCATGGAAAACTTTATATGGAAAACACATGTTTCGATTTAAAACTTTCCGGTCGAGACGTGCGCTCTATGAGAAATAAGGAAATAACTTTGACTTTTAAGATGCGAGGGCAGGCTTGTTAAGTGACAAAGAAAAGATAGATTCGCTTGGGGAGTTATGCCTGAGGGTTGGATGCCCGTTGAGGAGTTTGAAGGCATCTGACTTTGAAAACTAGTGTGACTTTGGAGCCATGGATAACTAACTTTCTTTAAGTTTACCAAAACTGAACCGGTTTTTCGATGATATTTCGTAAAATGCAAACACTATTCAAAGGTGACAAGTGTCTCGGCAGGTCGTTTAGATTTGACGAATACCTACATACCATAGCCTAAACTATATACACGATCAAAAACATTCTTCTATTGGGTTAACACGATCCATTTTTTACCCAGACCACATCATGCCACTTGTGAATATTGTAGTTTCTCTTGTCACCACGGTAAACTTTCCTTTGGCAAACTATACTTATAAACAGTACATGCAAAACCTCTAAACACTTTAGTAAATAAAAGCAAGGGATTTCCCTCTGCAGTTGCAACTTATTTGGATAATAATTAACATAGCTTTGCCTTTTTAGCGTTAAAGCGCGATAGTGTGAATAATACTGCTAATTCTAGCTACAAAATTCCCGAGGAAACTAAAATTGTTTTATGACATCATATATTGTATAGGCGGCAAAATAAGTGGTACTTCAATCACACCACAGCTTCTATCCGATAACGTCATATTGTTTGATGACGAGCAGACTAAAGTCAACCTTAGGATGGCAGATCAATATCTCCACTGTGACAGTTTCACGGTTATTTTTTACCGACTTCATGTACAGCTTTGTTGTACATTGCTCAACAATTCCATACTTTTTGGACTATCCATTACAAAGTTAAGACAATAGTTCTAAAATTACACACATAAAAGAATGAGCAGCGTTGAAGCCTGAACGAAAAGCAAATAAACTGTACCTACCTATAGCTTTTCCTTTGTACGCTAGCAAGTGAAAGACATTTGTCATCGGCGTCAACATATACAGTGAAAGTGTCACAGTTGTAGATAAGGAAATTATTTGTGTTTTGAACCACCGCGAGTCCTACATTCGCTATACTACCGTATGTGCCTAAGCATCAAACGCAACAATAAGTTCTGTTATGAATTTCCTTCAAAAGCTTTCCATTCCATTTAAAATATTTAAATGATGGCAAATCAAATCCATGATTGATTTCTAGAGTAAGTATGTTTTACGCCAAGAAATCCTTAACAGGTCGATTTTATAGAAAGCAAGTCTGGCGCTCCTTAGGTGCCTCGCGCACGATGCGCATTTGTGTCACAAAACTATACGAATGGCACACCATGGGCACTGAAAGTTTTAAGTGGGAGTCGAAGCGTAGGTTTCGACAGTAATTATGCAATCCTACAGCACCAGTGTCTCCATTCAGGCTAAGCAAACAGTTAGCGTGGCTTATGCACTAACAACAGAACAATAAAACGAGCGTACGCGCAGAACAAGGGATTTAACGAATAATACGTTAGTTATTTCACAACAAAACATATTTCTGAGGGCATACATGTTCCAAAGTAACTTTAACTTGAATAAAGAGAAAAGGAAGGTTAAGGCTAAGCTACAAGTACATAAAAGGAGCTTGGCTCTTAAACAAGACAGAGAGATCTTTATGTTTCGATATAAATAATCGAAAAAGAAATTAAAATCGCAACTGATATTCGATTCAATAGCACCAAAGAGATTTAATAAATATTATACGTAATAGAGTGGTCATTGGGAACACTGTCATACAAAAACTTTGATATTTATAGCATCAGAAATGCCATCTACCGTTGAATAGTGAAGTACGCATTAAAATAAATCAAGTATTTCAGCTATTGGACGGTAGGTGACCGGAGGGTATAACCAATTTGGTATTAAGTTATTTTATTAATCCTATCTATCCATTAGTTTTTATCTAACGTGATTTGCGGTAATGCAATGCGCAACTCTGCATGTTTTCGTGGTAATGCATTTTTTCATCTAAGACACAGATACGACCTTATGCGGGCGAATCAAAGTAAATTTAACTAGGAAACAAGTTTTGGATCACGCTTTAGTTCGCTACGCCCTGTCTATTACTATAAGTACTTTTAATGTATTTGAATAGCACAAGCACTGTGAAGTGTGAACGTACATTTTACTTGGATTCATTGTTGTGTTGGATTTAATAATAAACTCGCAAACCTTATTGCAGGTCTAGGTTAAACGTGACGTTGACTAACGGATGAGCAAGATGAGTTCATTCTTTTGTTGGTATTTCAATAGGTATTGAAATGAGGATTTCATTAATTTGATGGACATGTGTTGCTGTTTCGAGATAATACAATAGGAAACAATTCTATTTAGCGGTCATTTTATTACGAGTAGAGCCATTATGATCGATTCATATAATAATATAACGTACCTGGTCTTTACTTTAAAAACCTTAATTACAATAACGAGGGTGTAAAATTCTATACCCAATTAAAAAACAAAATAGTAAACTGGTAAAACACAAATAAAATGCCTACCACTAATTAAGTTTACCCTACATCATTTAATTATTCCTAAGTGTTCAAACATAGTCAGTATTTGTTATAGGATTCCTTACAATGCAGAAACAAGCAAACATGAGATTACTCTATTATTGTACCTAATTTTGTAGACAACTACAAAGTTTCGTCGCTGATCATTTAAACCCTTGAACAAGTACCAGAGCATATAATTAAATAACAGAACAAACAGAATAAATCCTTTTAATACCCTCACCAAGTACGTACTCCAGTGCAGTGACCTCAAAACGCAGTGGTATTTTAATTACTATTAACATTATCACCACGGTACGCACGTCCAACCACATAATTTTTCATACATTCCAACTGCGTAACATCAATTTAACTGGCGGGACGACGGCGGCAGCAAGCTCTTGCAAGTGTTTGAGCAATAACTATGCTATCCACTCTCAGTCCCTAAAAAGGCTGTGTTATATTCCTTGATGGACAGTAACAACTTCTTTTTCTGGATAGAAAGGAGAACAACTATAGTAGTCAGATCTACTCATCTTTTTCTAACTTTTCTATAAAATCAGCCTCATAAAGAAACGTCGCAAGAATGTAACATATTTCTTACGACCTCTTTTACTATCATTGAGTAAGATCTACTATAAAGTTAATAATTTGATGACGATATAGTTCAAGAAAAAGTGGAATAGAGACCCACTCAATGCGACAAGGTAGTAGGGCGGTCAAGAGTACCTGCTCTATTTATTATGCATCTCTATGTTCTCTATGTTTGATACAAATCAATCAGTTTTATACAGTGCTATCATAGACGAATGATATCCGTTTACGAAGCAAAAACGATTTACGAGGTTAACACAGTCTTGGGAGAATTCTAGATTATTATAATAAAATCCAGCGACGGGCCCTCGCTTCGCTTCGGTCTATGTGACTTTACTGAAACACCCGCACATAAAACAGAATTTATTCTCCCTAAAAACCTTCTGTGAAAAAATATCTAACTGATGGTGAAAGCCGCATCAAAATCTGTTGCGTGGTTTAGGAGGAGTTAGCGGATGCACAGACAGACAGACCGGCAGACCCAGAAACTGTTTTATACTATGTAAGACTTTGTTTTATACTATGTAATAATAATGTAAAGATACAGAAGAAGATACTTCGCCGTGCCGGGCTGTCTAGTGTACCTGCCCTAACTGACAAAATCAATAGATTGTTTACCAAAAATATGTATGGGTTTGACGTCATGCATATTGCCATAGACAGTCCAAGTAGGCAAGTAATTAGCATAATGCAATGACTTACTTAGCTTAACGTTCGATAACTATCGATTTGGCTAAAGCCTACGACTGGTCAACATTTTACGCGGGGACACGCTTAACATTACTAAACACAACGTCGACTTCAAAATCTATACTTTAAGGGCCGATTTTTCCAAGCCCCAAAGTAATTCATGCAACAGTTAAATTTATAGGTTTCCTTTTCTTTGTCATATTTGTCATATAAAGACCGGCAGAGCTTAAATTTGACAGATAGAGTAAAAATTCAGCTCTAAACTACATCGTAAAACCATATTGCTTTGATCATGTTGTCGTATTGTCAAAGTTACGATATCTCTTATATACTTGACGGTAATGGCGGCCAGAATAAAGACAACACCATAACATGTCAAAAGCAAAATGGTATTACCAAGTAGTAGAGCTTCCATAACTACTGTTCTAAATCTTCACATGCGACGCATTAGAATCCGATAAAGATATCTACAGTTCCTAACATGTGTAAGCAAATGCTTAGTTTATTTATAAATCAGTCAACGTGTATCGTTTACCGTGAATGTATTTCCTGATTGCCCGTTTTGTTGCTTTACGTTTTACGTCTTTATTTACGTGGATGGGTCGTATTGTGAGATTTGAGTTACGACCGACTAACCTCGGTTGTACTGTGCCAATTATATTTATTGCTACAAGTATCATTTGTTTGGAGATCGTTTTAAACACTCGACAAATTGACGATCATGCTAGTTGGCGCTGACTTTGCAAACGTAACTAGTATCTCCGGATTCAATCTCCAATAAGCAATTGTGAGATAGCGCGCATCTACCCGCTAACGCTAAAAGGACGAGTTGCTGGGCGAGGCGAGGCACTGTTAATATGCTACCTACCTACTTATTACATTAAGTAATTTAAGATTCTCAATGTAAGTGAAGTTTGTATATCTTCTTATTGAGAAATAAATATTCTTAAACCCGAATAAGTGCAGCTACTCGTATTTGGGTGACGAGCTCGAGTCAATTCTTGGACTTGGATGTTTTCTATGTATGTAAGTGGGTATTATTAGTGATCTGTTGTCTAGTACCCACAGAATAATCCAAGGTGCTTCAAAATACCTCAACCCGACTCTATTTTTAAAGGCACAGTTTGAGCACCTTATTGTATGCTTAAAATATCTAATGGAGACTGTATATACACACATTATGGTTCTTGTGTGTTGATGTATCTCACAATGAGACGAGATCGTCGTCTATATTTTCCTAAATGCTTGCTTACAACGTATACATACGCAAGACCACAGAGATTTATCTTTGGAAAAATCAGCATCTTTATTCAAATTGACAATAACAAATAATAGCACAGACACAGCACTAAAGAAAAGTCCATTAGCAGCGTATTACATTACCGATTACCTCGTATATACCCTTTTATCTTGAATTTTCCTGTTGACGTCTATAACGACGCCACCTTTAAAGCATCTGCTTATCCTTACCTTTGTTCTGATAATCCTATAACTACTAAGATTATGGGTGACATTGTAAAACAATAGCGTTTTATGGGCTTCCCCGTGTCTTTGAAGTGCAAGACAAGAACACTCAAGAGTTCACGGTGTACCTTAATTTCTAAATTTAGAGATTCATTTTTTGGGGTTCCGCATTCAACAAGGAACCCAGTTTCGCCAAGCCCGCTTTTCCATCAATGGTTTAATTCAGAAATTTTTGTTACTCTTGGTACGTGCGCCTTTGTACGTTCCTATACTTCCTATTCTGTAAATATAGTAATCGAATTTCAGTGCTTGGTACAAAATGTACATATGTACATACTGCAAAATGTATAATTTAGCATATTTATAGGTTCATTTAAATAAAAAAAAAAAAAGGTTTTACTGATGATGTATTTTTATTGCCGCTATAACAACAAATCAAAAAATCTGAATAAAATAAATATTTAAGGGGCTCCCATACAACGAGCGTGTTTATTTTTGCTCCTTTTTGCTCGATATTGAAAGGTAACGGCAACAGGTAGACGTTTGAAATATTCACAGAATATTAAGTTGTATGTTCACTTTAAAAAGAAATAATTAAATTAAAATAAAACAAATATTTAAGGCGGGGGGCTCCCATACAACAGACATGTTTCTTTAAAGTTGCGCGAGTATATATTTTAATTAGCGCAAATTGTTTTGATTCGGAGCAATGTTCAAAACTGGAGAATGAAAACAGATTTAGTGCATAATCATGCGACATCTTATTTTGTCCGATATGGCCTCAATTTAGTTTATTGATGGGAACCTACTAAAGCTGACTAAGAAACCTAGATAAATACGGACTTATTATTTACTGTACATGTTTATTTACCTACTACATCTGTACCTTTTTGTATGCGGTTTACTCTGATTTTATTTCGCAAAATGTATGAACAAATAACACACTGTTTCCCGAATACAGGAATGAAAATACAAGCTACTAGGAGTAATAGTTTAAGAGTAACATGTCACGACAAGGTTTGGGGCTACCGGAGCGTGTCATGTTGCCGACTGCTGCTGATGTCCGCATACGGGTCTATTGTTTTCTATTGACCCGGTTCCAAACAAACACGCTTTGTCTATTTAGCTGTAGATAATTGAGACAACATTCAGTATGAATAGTGAATGACAATTGTTCTATCTATGGATTGGAAACCCAAATGGGGTTGGCTTGTACACGGCCGATACGCTTATCAAGAATAATGAATCTCAGACGTAAAAACGTAAATCTTAATCAAATATTGCTATGTCATGAATACTGAATACAATTGCTGTTTTTTCAAAGCAATTATAAATAAATATATAACCAACCATGACTATGAATAATGATACAGTTTATTACTCGTAGTCATAAGCAGATACAGAAGTTTTTGTGGCAAAAACGTCAATTAACTAGGGACTTCCTACCGATATTAAATTTATCGATAACTGTTTCAAATACTTATTTCAAAGTGAAATTTCATAACAGATAGGTATTAAGTTCACAGTACCCATCGATGTTATTTTAATGATAGGTAGTCTTTAATTTAAGTATTTCATGGGCATACTTTTTACGGATTTTAAAATTCAAAAAAACGTCAATTTTAATACATTTTTTTTTATTTACGTGTGTCTTACACAAAAACTTCTTTTAATGCTATTCGATTGATTTCCATACTAAGTAAACTGAAACACAGAGTGCCTTGCAACAAAGGCCTATTTAGGTAAATTGTATGATATTGTAAAAACAATACTATATTGCATATTCATATTATACGTCATCTCATAGTCATAACTGTCATAAGAAAATACAATTTATCGATAAATTAATATCGTTAGGAAGTTCCTAGGACAATTTTATTCGTCCCACAAAAACTTCTATGTCTGGTCATCTCTCATAACTCGGGGCATCTATACGAAAGTGATGTTGCAAAACATTTTATCGACAAGAAATATATCGATGTTACTGCTAAAATCTAAATGTTATTCGACATAAATAAATAATACTTATCTTCTCCTCATTTTAAAATAACATAAATAAACAAATTAAAACGTGTATTTATATGGTTATTTTTACATTGTCAATTTTGAATGCAATCGGAAGCTTTCGTCGTCGTAGCGACGTGATGTATTAAAACGAAATTGTCTCAGTGAATGAAAGTGACAAGGTACTAAAGTGTAAACACACATATGACTTCGACTGTACCTATTTAGTAAATAATGGTTCGTAAATAAGGTCGTTGTCGATGCGTTCTTCAATATCAACTCAGGTCATTGCTTTAGCATAGTAATAAGAATAAAATACGTTGTACGAATGGGGTGACTTTTGTTTAGTTACAGATCACGGTCCTGCGTATGCGGTTTCTGTACGTTAGTTGTAAATGCATTAATCGCTGCAACGAATTGACAGTCTACAACTAGTGGTTCTATCGATTAACAATAATAACCAAATTAACAAAAGGCTGGTTTTTAAGTGGTAATGCTTTTAAAACAGTTTTTTGCTAATGTTTATTGCTGAAGCTAAACCTGCGATATAAATTATTCTTATTCATCGCATATTAACTGCGAGCGATGTATGTTTGATATAGCGAAATAAATGACAAGCAAGTAGTTTATGTTGATGATTTCATTTCGATTTAGGTTTGAATCTTGGTTAAAAGTGTTGACACTAACCTACAAAATTTCACCTGTAGCGTTTTATTGCACACACGATCATTTATAACTGACTTTTAATGTTGATCCTCAACGTTCTCTTTTAGTCAGTCAAATAGGAAAATTACCTTAATATTTAATAACAACTGACGTAGGTTTTAACAAATTAAACATTGCTGCATTAAAAAGAAAGTTATTTTTATGACCGCTAGATTTTCCTGCTAATCTGTTTACGTAGTTACATAAAGGTCGTTAACCTGGAACCATCAGTGCCGATATCCGACTACTGGAGCGCGAAAATTGTATTAGACATGTTCACTAAACTGTCAAATGTGGGATTGTGTTGTGCATTTTTTTTTAAACGGTTTGGGGAATTTGTGGTGTGTATTAATTCCAGCCATGAAAATAGTGGTGATAACATATAATTATCCCACCTTTTTAAGAGAAGCGAAGAAAATGGCGTACCTACCTATTAGTAAAAAAAACCATTAAAAGGCGTTTTAGGCACTAGGAATTATTATATAGAATGGATTAACTAGTTGCAGTTGTCCATTCTGATCACTCTGATCAGTCTATCAGGAAAACATAGATCTCTGGCAAATACCATAATCAAACAGTGTCATTCGGTTAACAATGTTTACATTTTACATTTTATAAACACTTCACTCGCATGCCATATACGTGATGGCATAAAACATTATTGACACTAATAAGGTTGCAGCTACGGCAACTCTGACCAGAAACGGCTCTCTTCCTAAAACGGTACTGTTTAGTATTTTTTCTATTCTACACATTTTGCGCTAGTCTTTCTTATTATAATACAAAATAGACCCATCTCGTAGGCTCCTCGCTATTAGGGTAGAAAACTATAAATGCTTTTTCAATAAGAGTTTCAACTGTTTGTCTAGATTAGTAGCTGGTACAGGTGAACTCACGTATATGCCGCGTTATTAAAGTAACAGACGTCATTGCGTTGCTAATAATAACCTAACATGTGACGACATTAAACAACCACACGTCTTTTTTTATGTAAAATAACGAAACTATGTAAATAATGATGAATCACTCTCCTATAAATACGTAATTCATAATGAATGGACCAAATGACCCAATAAACTTTTGTTGGAAATACATTCACAAATATTTGAGTGATTTCGGTGGGTTACTGGGACAAAAGCATTATAGGACTGATTATTTATAGATATCAATTATTTAATGAAAGCAGAGGCTAAGAGAGACCGGTAATATGATACCGGTTGCATATGAACAGTCACAACACCACAATAGAAATTGCTAGTAAGGTTAAAACTTTAAATGGTAATTAACGAAAAAAATGAGAGTTAGAACCGGAGTCATCACTGACAGGCTAAACTGGAATAATTTAATAAATTGTCAATGTGATGTGCATCACCGTCCGAATGCGAATGGTGAGAATGTTTGCTCTATCGCGCTAGCTCAGTGGTTTGTGGTAGACTCACGGTCGCGGTTTTGTGGTTTGCTGTTAACTGCTTAGTACAGTAGCGTCTAATTAAGCGGTCTGACGTGTTTTTTTCTCTAAACTCTCAATTAGCACGCAACCACCACGTAAACTAACTGAAATTTGATACTAAATATAACAAAAAGGGTTCTTGGCTAGTTTCCGCTATTTCAAAAACGTTGCAATCGTCGTGATCATGGGATAATTGATCTTTAGTGTCATGAATGCTACTACGATAGCTTAAGGAAATGTTTTTTACTTGTTTTTGCATTCATTGAATATGTACCACGTCACTTCTGAAGGGGTCGGGGCAGTAAAGGCCCAATCCATTAATGAGTTATTATAACATTATTGCGCTTGGAGCTATTGCAGCGATGCAATGTATCACGTATAGCATGCGGGCTATCGACCCATGAAACGGAGCCTTAATTATGCTCTGGATGGTGTAAATAAATGTGATGCGAATTTCAACACGTAAATGTAATCACCCGACTGCCCGACGCATAGTAAAAACCAGCGATGCAATTGGCTATTTACATTCCGGCTATATGTGACGTCAACTGAATTGCTCATTGGTGGTGTACCCTCGTGTAGATTACGCTACGGCAGGATATAGACTGATAGACATAGACATCTTAATAGACAGTCGCCCAGATAAGAGTCACGCAACGAAGGACCTTGTAGATCCATACGCATTAAGGAAAACATCCATAAGCTAGCAAAATCTACTAAGAAAACCTCTTAAAAAAACATCCGTATCCTCGGATGTCTGATACTTGTTGTTGATTTTTCTTATTACTTATAAGACAACTCTGTTTTAGCATCGCATAGATACATTACCTGCCGTGCCTATACCGCATAGATACCTCGACAAAGATACAGAAATACGTAGCAGCCGTTAGCCGCTATGCTAATTAATTGCTACTTGTATTTTACCTACCCATATATATTGCAAATCGATTACAATTCCTGACGAGGCCAGATACAACCCACGATATAATTGAACCCTAACATGTACGTAGTTAGACTGAAACTTGATTAAATAAGTGAAGAAGTATGGTAATCGAGTTGGGTTAGCTTCTACTGATCTAGTTGTAGGAATTTGCCCACTCAGTTACTAGCACATAAGCGGGGGTCGGAAAAGGCATGTCCTTTTAAGTAAACTGCATGTTTATTCAATAGCGCAATCCCATCTCGCGCGCGCATGAATGAAAAGCGTCAAGTTTACGTTAATAAGCACTATTCCGATCCCAGCACATGAGGCAGCAAAGGGTGGGTTTGGGACACAAAAAGCCATTGCTAAGCTCTTGCTTAGCAATGGCTTTTTGTGTCCCAAAAAGTCTAGTAAAGTCTTCTAAAGCTCGTTGTTTCATGATAGCAAGCATGACGGCAGAACAAAGTTATGGGTAATAAAAATAGGCTGTACTTACTCTCCTACAAATAGGGATCAATCGCATGTCGAAAAAAAACACCGTTAACATTGGGTTGCTTTTCTTTTCTAGCAAACTTTGTCGAAGCCTTGCTGGTCTTGTTCCTCGCGCCTCTAGTAAGTGAAAAAGGAATGAAAATAAAATGAAAAGTTTTTTCGTTATCACGTACATTTAACAATTTGTGCACTGATAAAAAAATTACCCTGTATATCTGTGTCAGGAGACTCCGCTTTTCTATAGGGAAAGTGTGATCACTATACATAACAGATAAACCAATGCAACTTAACAAGACATAAAATTACAATTGTTTTTTATTTCTAAACAACTAGAAGCAAGTAAATAACCAGAATCTAAATCGCTTGTTATAAGTTAATTATTCAAGTTCCGAATCAAACATCTTTCTTATAAAAACCCTTGGCCTTGTAGTGAAGTAGCAAAACACTAACTAAACGGTAAGAAGTCGAGGGCATGAAATTGACCCTCTTGATCGCAATTACACAACCACATGCAGAATTATTAGTATGTAACGCGCGTTATCGGAAACTGTCATTAAGGAAGAACCGGCACTCGTTTAGAATTTTAATAAAGATTTCTCGATTAGGTAACCCATTAAAGACGCAGCTAGGTTTCGATAGTGCCACTTACAAAAATAATGCCTTTTAATTTTATACATTTCTAGCAATAAAGAGATTCTATGTCTATAACTTTGTTTTATTGTATACGCAGGATTTTATAATTGTTTAAGTTCCACAGTTATATGGCGCAGGAAAATAATAATAATAAGTATAAAAAACACAAATAAGTTCAAATTATACTTATTGGAGTGGAGTGTTAGTTATTACTGTGCAAACTCTTCGTAATCAAAGAAAATATTGATTTTCAATCAGCCAGTTTTATAAGTTATTTTTATATTGCTGATATAAAAGCACTATGATGTACAGTAACCCTACTACATTAATAGTATTTGGCTGTCTATCGCTTTCAGGAATATTCCTGAAAACTATCTAAACTACTGACTATATAGTCAGTGTATCTGTGAGTCTAGATAGTTCTAGAGTCACTGACAAACAAATACACTGACTATACTCCTTCTATGTAAAGTAAATCTATATTGTAGAATATAGGTACCTTAATACGCATGTTATTCTTTGAACAAAGTCATTAGGTAAGAGTCGAAATTATCCAAAAGTGGGTTGAAAACAAATGTCAGTGGCGTCATCGTCAGTTCCTTACAAAATGTTCTCAAGGTACGTATTATCTGCCATTAAGGCTAAGCGACGGTTTCGATGATCTCACTCCACTAAAGACTGAGAAGTACCATGGTATTGAGGTTGATTGTGGTTTTAACACATAGATAATTTCTTTAGTCGTAAAACACTTGACATGTTAGCTGATAAGACTATTTTATAGTCCGATAAATCACTTTTTTAAAGCATAAAGTATATGGAACGCCATATCTTTTTAAATGGAACACTTATGAATAATCCAAGCGACCACGTAGTTCCGTGGGTGGACTATTAAAACCCCGACCTAGATTGCCTCGATTATCTCTGGTCTGAACCGTTTTACATTGCTCATTTAAACTAAATTTTAACTTTTGAGCTGTTAATAAGCAGCATTTAGTATATTACAGTCCTAAGGAAATTGAATCGTTCAGTCTGCATGAACAGTTGAGTGATAAACAATGCTCTCATAAAGAATTCGCTTCGGTACATCCAATTCTCATGTTTGTTACGCATTCCGCAAGCCGACGTTAATATAAACTGTGCAGTCTGGACGCTGGGAACGGTCTAGGCAACTATACGTTAAATACGATGGGGTAACAAAATGAAGCGTGTTATACTTCTAAATAAGGTTGAATTTTGAAACCACTTAGGTATAATATTTTTGAGGGATTGCCAAAATAAGAAATCTTAATCCTCGCTATGTCCGTCTGTCTCTCTGTATGTCACAGTCACTTTATCCCAGTAACTGTTAATGTCACAAAGCTGGGCCCATATTCCACTTCGTTTCGCCCTTGGTCTTCGTATACAACGTGTTACAAAATAATCCGTAAAAAAGAAATTACGAAAGTAGTGTCAACCCTAGTATACTGTAGGTATACCTAAGATACTGACCTGACTTTATTTAATAAGGGTTGCCACTACTTTTGTAATTTCTTTTTTACGGATTATTTTGTAACACGTTGTATATTTTATAATTTTCGACTCGGACGCATCTATGCTCAACTTGATAAAGAGCTGTCATAACGCTAACAATACGTTGGAAATAGGACTAAATACAATGTGGAAATTAGTTCCCGATTTTTTATCCATATTAATTATTTATATCGTGTACAAGAACCAATAATTAAAACAGTCAAACATTATTTATTCAGACTACCTTCTCCCTCCCATACATAAAGCAAGTGAGACCGATGAGAAAATATTGAAGTCTAAAAGTGTAATTTTCAGAGTTGCGTGTCCCCGGCTCCCCACCCCCTACATTTTAACTACAAATACTAGTAATCATCATCATCCTTATAATATCAGCTCAAATTCCTTCTGCTAGACAGAACGAACGAAAGCTAAAAAAGAAAATCATGTATTCAATAAAGGACATACAGCGGTAAAGGATCTTCGCTATCCAGCAGTTTAGGCGTAGTTTCCGTGTGGCATAAACAGCCCGTCAAATGAATGCTTGTTTGCGTACCTCCATGCCATAAAAATGGCACGGCCATTATCTCCATAATATTGACCTGTTACAGTTATTTTATCCATATGCAAAAGCATTGAGGAGTTTTCTTACTTTTCGTGAGGAACTTAATCACAGCCCAGTGCTTGAATTTCGTGATAATTCAGACATGATACTGTTAATCGTTGAATATCTCGAGAAATTACAATTGTAATGACATAATGTTTTTTTCCATTATTTGTTTTTAAATGGTCCATCTTAATAGAATAGAATAGAATAGAATGGAATTTATTGCCACAAACTTTTGTTACAAATTATTACAAAGGTAAGAAAAAAAAAGTACAATAACGAAAGTGTAAAGAAAAACAATCAGATATTGCGGCAAAAGGAGCCAACTCAGCATTTGCTGCGCGTGCGACAGGCCGCATCTGGACAGCGCTGATTTTCAGCAGGCCCCTTTTCACTTTTACGATCTATAGGTTTTTTTTTTTTTTTTAGGTAAATCTCACAAACTGATGCCCTTATACCTAGTAAACATCTAATTAAAGTACCCGTAATCCGCAACTTTTTCAACACAAAAAAGAATTAACAGAGATAACACACCTATATTCGGAGCGCTACACAAAGGAACCAAATGGGAAAATATTGAACACTTCTTCTAACTAGGTGCTTCTAATTCTAACTGCTTGTATAATAAATTTATACGTATTTGATTTTTAAAACTACATTGGGATATCTAGTGGCCAGTACCATAATTACATAATTATACAGCCTCAAAACACCTTAGGCTTACAACTTTTCAGCCGCCCCTCGTAGGTTCAACGAGCGAGATCCTCCGAATTGTGAATATAGTAACAATTATAGAGGATAGAAATAGGATACCCAAGCATTAGGCAGGGCTTCCCGGCCGTGGACGAAGCCTTATGCGACCACACGATCGAATTAATACGGCTTGACGTCTCAGTCAGCAACCGGCACGAAACATAAGCGACCTTGATGTATAAGCACATTATCCTCAAAAGATTTTGAGTAGAGTAGATACTAAAACTTTTTTTTTTCTGACACAGGGATCTTGACTTCACTGTTCATAAGGGCTGTTTTAGGTCTGTAAATATCTTTTAAGCTTGGGGATATTTGTCAATGTTGTATCTAAAACCTCTCAAACTAAAGACAAACCGAGCTCTTCAAAACACGGCATCTATTTGAAGTTATGCAGCGTAACGGACCGTTTCATCAGCAACTGCAACCTGATAGTTATTTCAGACAAACCAAACATTATTATTGAGCTGCCAAATAGAGGACAGAGTAACAGTCTTGGAACGATACCAAACGACCTAATATGGTACTAAAGTTTCGGCAGGCCTTACAGGATAGATAGACGATTTGTAAAGGCGACGAGAAAGCTCTGGAAGCAGGTACGTTGTTCCGACGATATATGTAATAGAAATCAAACTTCTTTCAGCTGACATTATTGAATAAAGGTAAAAAACCATACTAATCATGATAAACTAATAGGGTAGTCCTCGGGTTCTACAGTTAAATCTGAAATTGATAAAACTAAGTCTCTTACTTCTCTAAAATACAGACGGGCGAGATTTCCCGTCAATAAGTCATATAAATTATGCATCTTTTATAGAAACATTATCCATTATTATTACATTTGTATGTAAAATCGAGTCTAAATATATAAAGGTTATCATAGTAGGTACTTCTCTCAGATTAGCAACGACCTTAATGCCCAATCAGACAGTCTTCTATTAGTTCCACGTTAACGCTCTTATAGCTTTTATTGTATAGTAACACGGGCGATTATCGCTTGCACTCTCCGGACTAGGTGAATCGAGATAGGCCTATGTAACGGTATCACAAAGCGATTGCAATTCACGGGCCAGTGGCCACGATGCGCTGCAGTGATTCTGTTTCTCGTTGTGAATGGCGATAACCTGATATCGTGTGAAATAATAAATCAAAGCTATATTTGTACTATCTTAATTTCATGTTACCATTGTGCAAAAAATAAACATTATTATTCTTACACTGTTCTTATTAGGGACCAGGGAGGTCGCCACATTTTTTACTTATAAGCGGGTTCGTAATTCATAAAGGTTGAAAAACACTGTCATAGGTAACAACATCGCCATAAAAGAACACTTTATTAAGATAAATCCTTTAATACTTTCTAGAAAATACTGGAGCACGCCGTCGTTTCACGTCGGAAGATAGGACACGTGCTCGTAAATCTACCCGTGAGCTTAATACCACCGGGCTCCATATTTCTCTACAAAACGGAACTCATTTTCGAGTTCTCGGCACCGAATGAGATTACAGTACATCTAACTTTAATTTCTAAAGTACTTTTACGAAATTGCATGTATAAGCCTGATTAGTACTTTTTAATAAATGTTCTATGTAAAGAAATTACGATTTATATAAATGACATAGTATAAGAACTGACCTAACTATATAATATACAGTTAGTGATTTCCATTAGAATATATATTTAAGGAGCTGAAAGTATAAGCCATAATGAACGTATTTTTTTATTTCTAGTTCCAAAATTTCCTTTTTTTTTCATATAAAATAAATCGACACGCAATGTATCGGATTACTTTCAAAATTCACTCTTAGTGACTCCCTGACATCTTGTCAATTACCTACATTTCGACAAAACAAGGAAATAAAACAAGCTCTTTGCATTACATTGCTGGTCGAGAAAATTAATAAAATTAAAAACCTTCCATTTAAAAGGGTACCTACTTGTTATACTTTTTCGATAAAACGGTTCACAACACTAAAAGCTATTTCGTCGTTACTTAAAATATATGTTCTTATGGATGTCACACACTGTATATAAGATTACAACGTAAACCGCAAATAAATACCGAGATCATTATCATATTTCAGTATTCTATAGATGTGTATGTTTTACCATGCAGAAGCCGCACCTCCGCATTTTAAAATAAATATTAAAGCGGTAAAGCCGAGACAGGAATGGATGGACTTCTAGTAATACGGACCCTAGCTAAAAGAACGTGGTTGTCTTCTCAAACATGCCTAGCGGCTATCATTTCTAAATAAGTCAATTAATGTTGCGATAACGATATTATGATACGAAGACCAACCAGACAGCAACTGAGGTGTATAATATGAAATTATGGAGGTACTTTATTCCCCCTCTTGTTATAATTGGGGGCTGATTTTCGAAAAATCTTTATTATCCCTAGGGTACCCAAGGAATATTGCAAGTATCTTTGCTGTTAGGCTGTTCGTTGTAAGTCAGTCAGTCAGTCGTTCACCGCTGACTGAAGAGTTTTCTATGTGTAGAAGATTTTGGGTGTCATTAGTAGAAAATAGTACCAGTTTTATAATTTTATTTTAGGGCCGTGTTAGGATTATGTTAAAATTATTCATTAAGTGATACCATTAACGAGGCCTTCTAGAATAAAATTGAGACACCTGCTTTGTAAAACAAGCAACGAAAGGAAGCAAAATCGTGTCAAATTGAATAAACCTTACTACGAATTCACATTAAACCTATTTCTCCAGGAACATCCTAGTTTATCATTACGCTATAAATCAAGTATCTGTTTAATTGAGAACCATACCAACTTGTGAGCTTAGCTCGATTTGCATAATCAACACCAACAGACTCGATCTATATTCCGGCTGCAGTTTGTCCTCTCGAGGGCTAAATCCGGGACACGACACGACGCCGATCCACGTCCAATCTGGCACTACAGCCGACATGTTAATTCCGATCAGATGCATAAGCCGCAGGATGCGGAGCCGGGTTTAGGCTGGAATATCTTGTAGAATAAAGAAATTTAATGAATTGGTATGTAGGTACCAAGTATGAAACACCAAAGGACATATCATGATCAATATACTCAGTCATTATTGTTAAGTCAACTTTGTTCAGATAGAGTTGTAATTAATCTCAAAAGTAAGCCAATCTATTTGAATATAAGTAATAAACCTTACTAGTTCTTAATTAGTTAATGATAATTCGATTTAAGATAGTATCAACGAATTATGAAGAATAACGGAACATAATTGACAGTACTTTGTGGCTTAACGAGGTTCGCAAATTACTAAATGATAACTACTATCGCTTCTAATGTTCTACATTTATAAAATTAAATTATTAAATAATGATTAGTATTACCTACTTTCATTTTGTACAAGTTAATTGATTAGAGTTTCTCGGCCGGAACTCTAGCAGAACTAATATGGTGACATTGGTGACCACCATTTTTGTGCTTTTGGTAATAATTATAAACATCTTGTCTTCATTAACTTTGGGCTGGGAAGGAACAAACGTAAATATTCAGAGGTTAATCTAGGGCTCTCATTGCAGCACTCGTTTGAATTTTGCAGGCGGCGGCTAGGGTTGCTTCGGGAAATATCATGAATTATGGTAATGAGATGGATTGTGAATTGGAATTTGTAATTAACTTTACGATAGCAAAATCCAGGAAAGTTAGTTTTCCAGACTCAATAAATTCGAAAATATGTATCGTTTATGAGAAAGCTTTGTTGTGTACCTCTGTCAGGAAAACACAAGGATTTTAAACTTGTTTTTCTGAGTCTTGCCCCCGTGTTCCACTGTTTTCTCATATTAAACACCATACCAAATGAAAAAAGTAATAAAATATCCCTACTTGTTAAGCGAACAGAGTAGTGAAACTTTAACGTCGGGCCAAGTTTGCAACATCCGAATCCGTCAGGAATAAAACATGGCATGTCATGTTACCGCTTTGAAGGTTATTAGACTCTAGTGCCTAAAAGCTAGTTCAGACTTGGATAGCGAAAACTTTGTTCATGAATATCATAGCTTAGTATCAGACAAAGATAACTAACGAAGTTGCACCAGGAGTTGCTCGACGTCGTACATAATACATACAAGTCACATCGTTTTAGTCGTCAAAACTGAAGAACATTAGCGACAACAAATTTTATTTTAGGTCGATGAATGGGATGTAGACGGAGTATTTTCTTTTCTTATCTTATTTTATGGAGACATTAGGTTGTAAACATGACGTGACTACAGTGTCATAAAAAAATCTGAGTCATTGAACATCGTCATGGTCGGTGGCTGGCAGCCATGAACTCTCGTTTCCTTTTGAACTTGCCTAAAACCGGGGACGCAAGGGGGGTGCAGGACGTTTTGTGATGGTTTAGTGGAAAGCTGTCTAGCAATATAAAGTGCCACGTTATGAGCTCAATTTTTTTGTTTTATTGTTCTAGGTATACACATTTTATAGAAAGATTCAGTGACTGACAACAACACACAGCCTAAACAGAGCCCGTATTATACTCGCCTTTACGGCAGTGCATAAAGGATTCGTCACACTCGCACTTGCATACTGGTCAGAAAGTGACAGATTATTTATCGATACACACGACCATAATGGGCCCTGGAGACTTGTAATTTGGAATAAATATTCCTTATAGGTAAAGACCCCAACGGAGAGCTAAGAAAAGGTTTATCAAAAACCATCCCTTACGTGGGTTAAGGGATTTAAGTTTTTGTAGGAGTTGATAATTCTTAGAATTTGAAATTCGTAATAACCGTATTTTCAAAAGAGGCCTCACGCCCTGCCTCGGATTAGATGTAATATGGTTTATAACTGTTTCATGTCAAAATTTCAAAAGGTGCGATTTTTTGACGCCGAATATATTTTTAAACAAACATTATACCTGGTCACGTTTTAGGAAATAATATTTTTAAAAAGATTTGGGGTGGAAGCTTGTATGTGAGACCGGCCTTTTATGAAGCTAAAACCACGACGACTACGAAATGTAGACGAAAGATAAATTAAAAAAAAATATCTTTTACTGTTTTTGGAAAATGTACTTTAAAGAGTGTGATGTGGGAGAGGTAATATGGAATTTCGAATATTTCTATAAAATTAGGTAAGTAAAATAAATGGAAATGATAATTTCACTTTTACTTCTGGTCTCTACGTGAATGAAATGGGGCGGCAAACTATTATAATATTGATTTAATTTCAGGCACTTTTGGATTCTACAGTTAAGGAATTTAATAAAATTATTTACCCAGCTAAATACAAATAAGTTTACGTGACAACCCCTTAAAACTAGAAATAGCATAAGTAATGTAGGAACGATCGCGAAAGCATTAAAGTTTTTTCCCTCTAAATGGTTTTTGTATTAGGTAGGTACCTACGCCAATTTTATTGAGCGGTTGACAGGGTCGCGCCGGATGGCACGGGCACCGCTTGCATACTAATTGCTGCATTACTTCATTGCTGATAACTGTAGTGCACCAGTTAGTCATAGAACAATAAAAGTAACCTAATCAGGTCATCGGCCGACGCACCAAGAAGGCAAAAAAGTAAACGTTTTTGTTTCGTTAACTCTACCATGACAGCTTCTCTATGTAAAAAACTACACATTAATTGCCAATGATTCAGAATTGTCTACTAAACTTACTCAATACCGTGTCTCTGGCTTTGAAATTAAAGTACTTATTCATAGTTTTTACAACGAACAAAATAATAGCCAAGGCCTAGTGTAATCACGAACGAGATTCAAGTAGCAGAGACAAGAAACAAACAAAATTATTGGTTATTCTCACTTGATAAACTAGCTACCTACCATCTAGATTGAAATCCAGGATGATAGCGTTCGGATGCTTTTTAACAAAACACTTGATCACTTCTCACTGAGAACACTCGAAGTTTTTCGTCACGCAATTAACTTTGTGTTCAATTTTAGAACAAGCGGTACGTCCGTTCGCGAGTAAGCGTGTCCAAGTACTGACGGACTTAAGATGCAAGAAGAGCCTCGACAGTTCATTGACAGCGGAAAACGTGTCTTATCAATGGCCATCTAGCGTCTACATTTATTTGAACTCGTACAAACGTGTAGGCTGAACTGTGAAGCTATGCCCACACAAGTCTTATTTATTAGATTTAATGTTTAATCCCTATAAAGACAACATTTATAAGAGCCGTTACCAGCGACATGCCTTGTGTGATTAAATGATGTGCATTTCAACTCCTATTTGATGGCAATAAATGCGTAAAGCGAAGTATCAACTCTAATTTGCTTAATCCTATCGGAATTACCCTCGCGGTGCAATAATACGGGTAAGAGTGCGTTTTTCACACAAACGAGGCTATTTCGAAGCTTTGGTTCCTGAACAGGGGTTGTTTTGAGTGAGGTTTAATGGTGGATCGTGTAGGCTGAACTGTGTAGCTATGCCCACACACGTCTTATTTATTAGATTTCATTTTTAATCCCTATAAAGACAATATTTATAAGAGCCGTTATCAGCGACATGCCTTGTGTGATTAAATGATGTGCATTTCAACTCGTATTTGATGGCAATAAATGCGTAAAGCGAAGTATCAACTGTAATTTGCTTAATCCTATCGGAATTACCCTCGCGGTGAAATAATAAGGGTCAGAGTGCGTTTTTCACACAAACGAGGCTATTTCGAAGCCTTGGTTCCTGACCAGGGGTTGTTTTGAGTGAGGGTTAATGGTGGATACTCCCGAGGTTCAATAGATGAGTTTACAAGTTTTAAACATACCTAACTGATCGCACAATCAGTTCACACCACAGCGAGAGTTTGGGTCAGCATTTGGATTTCCTTACATTTTATTGCCATTTAAGATGTTTATCTGAACACACGCAATTCCGGCGTTAGCCGCAAATTCAATCAGTTGGGTATACTAGGCACTCTGGAAGTCCTGTATCGATGCTCGGGTATCCATCATCAGATTTCACTAAAAGCATCCCCTGGCGAGGAACCAAGGCTTCGAAATAGCCTCTTTAGTATGAAAAACACACTCGGATTCTGATTATTTGACCGCGGGAGTATTTCACTAACACAAACCATAAATACAGTGCAAAAAGTATTGAGAGACTGGATTCTTGGATTCAGGTTACACCGGTTAGACTCGAAATTTAACGCAATTCGAGCAAGCGACTGCTTTCAGTGAAAATCCAAATAAGTTTTTAAGTCTTGTTGCACTGTAGGTACATGGTTGGGCAAATTAAGTGTCCTAGTTTAAATTACTCATAAAAGTTAATCACTACTTCAGATTTCAATATTTAACAAGTTTTTATTTTATGCGTTCTTCTAACCCTTACAAAATTAATTCGTAAGCTCGCATTCTACCATAAACTTTGTTGCACGCGGCACGCACTACCTCATCAAGTATATCATCCCATATCTTGAACAACCGATTCTTAAATTAATTTAAATTCATACCCTTTGTGCTCACAATTTTGCTCAGCATATATCCCCATATCGAAAATTCCAATATAATTAAGTCGGGTGAAGACGAGGGCCATTTTTGCCAAAGTATACAATTTGACAAAATTGTTCAATATCAGACTTGAGAGCGTTTATCTTTGTGAGATGGGACACTATCTTGTTGAAAACAATAATAAGTCGTTTCCATATAATTTGTGGATATTTTCTAGCACATGACTCTACAACACGTTCTGAATAAGTATAGTAGTCTTGATTAATTTTGAGTCCCCGGTCGATGAACAGCAGTGGTAGCTGTCCTCTAGGCGATATCGCATCCCGTATCAAGACAGCGATGCTCTTTGAAACCGTTGTACGGCTAATTTATCTACTCGAATATCCCTCAATGAAGTACCATAAACACGATCATTTTGTTGGTGTCGCTACCGTGTACTAGGAACATCTTTTCGTCGGAAAAATAATTTCATCGCTCTCGTGCCAAGCTAACAACTCTCTGCATTTTTTCACTTTACTTTTTTTCTGGGCATCTGTTAATCCGTGATTTGATTAACCTTAAATCCTTGATTTATTATAGATCGTCAGGATATATTCATGTCTTTAGCGAGTTTGCTCGCACTTTGGACTGGATGTCGCTTAATACGCTCATGAATATGTTTTGCGAATATCATGTTTTGCAAATATGATATTAACATACTTGATTCGTTTGTATTTGTGATGCATGAATATGTTTTTTCTTACAATAATCTTAAGAAATGCTGATTCGTTACGCAAACATATACTTTTACGTCATCTGGCTAAAGAAAAATATCCACCCATATATTTAATCTCGACTTTGTCACACAAAGGTAACTTACAGACTTTTTTGTTTAGCAAAGTTGATTGTTCGTATTCTTGCACGAGATTAAACCAAACAATGCAATGTCCTCCAAGCAAACACAAAGGTGGACATATACATATAACCACATCATCAATATAAACGCAACGTTCCAAGATTCGCTTGGCAAGTACCTACGTACTTGGATGGAAGTAAACGACCCTACGAAGAACCGGTTAGATTTCCATTCGTCCGGAATACACAGAACGGCATCTGGTTTCCTAAAGTGGTAAGATCACGGACTTTAATTATTAAGCCGCCATAGAATCTCGTAGGGAGTAAAATGTACAAGTTTATTAACTTTTGTTTCTAGTGACTTATGACGAGTCGCTATTAGGCACGCCACCGAAAAGGCGTAAAATGATGATAACATGACGTTAATTTAATAAACATGACATGACTCTATAGTGACTTAAAATTTTAAGAACTCAATAGTACAAACTAGGTACAAAGCAACACATTTATGAAGCGTGAATATCACCTATTATAAAGCCTCTTTTGATTCGGAAATTCATCTTACGACAGCAAACAGTAGACCTCACTACTCGTTAAATGTGCGGCCAAATATCCGTCATTTTATTAAATTCATAAGTAGCGACGCGCATTAGCTTTGCTTTGGTTTATATACGAGTTTTTCTGTAAGACACGTATCTAATTGTTTACCAGCTTCCGAAAGAAATTCTCTAAATTATGATAGTGACAACCGCATCAAAGTCCACTGCGTAATTTACAAAAAATAAGCGGCCAAACAGACAGACCGACGCGGATAGTCACTTTGTTTTATGTTTTAAACAAATTTTTGTCTAAATATTTTTTTCCAAAATATTTCTGCAATTTACGAAATGGTAGTAAGGTACTAATTATGTTACTTTATTGTTATTACCGACATGCAATATCTAAAGTTTAACTAACTTTAAATCGGTACCGTAGATAATTTTGCTACCGGACAGGTTAACTGCCCTCGTGTGACGGCATCTCGTTTGTAACCGATGTAGGTAGGTACTTACCTTTACATTTGTTATTGTTTTGTGAAACGAAAAAGAGTTTAGAACAAATACTCGGACGGACGAAATTGCATAGTATTCTTTCGACTACACCGCATGGCAATTTACATAAACCAAGAAATAAATTAGAACATGAGAGGAACCTTAAAATATATATACTTCATTTTATTACACACATATTTATATTACCGAGAATAATATAAAAGGCCTTACCAGTTTTAGATGTGCTATTATGATGCATCTTTTGAAAACGAACAGGAGCACAACAAAATATATACCAGTGTAATTCTACGAGAACGTGTATGACGAGGAATCAACTACGCAATCCCAGCAACACTAATGAAAGATCTATAAAATAAAACGAACACGGATAAAAATGCGTGGATTCCCAAAACGAATCAGTTGTCAAAACAAGCAAATTCCAGGTATTTTCTAAGAATGAAAACATTACACTAGCATAATGAGAGTAAGCACCTTATTTCAGTGTTTATCTACAGTCTAAGTATCGCAGGGAAATTGTAAATTGCGAATTCGTAACACCGCGTGCAAATAATAACAGAGTTATCTGTGTTTGGAAACCGTCTAATCTCGCCGTCGCGTATTTGCTATTATTTCCCGATGTATCACTCTTGGAAAGTACGGACTTTAATATTACTTTACTCATATTTCTATCGTAGTCATTAACTGTATATTATAGCTGTAAAAACATGTAATTTTTGATGGCCTTTATTTAATAACCGGTGAACAATTTTGGCTCGGCACACGCTATTTTGAGGAAACAGTGCGCTCAGAGTACACAAGTTCAAAAGTTATTTCAAACAATGTAGAAATAATAGTTTATGCTACAGTTGTATAAGAGAGGTCAAAAAAGACGAGTGGTGTGGTTACGATGTGAGCCGCAGGCGAACATCGTAAAGCAAGACGCCACGAGTATTTTTTGACTTAGTTATACACCGTTGCATACAATACTTTTTCTACGACTATAGGTTTCAAATAAAATGCAAAATTAAATTACCAAAATTTTATTAATATAGGTACCTAGGTTAGAATACGAACGAACGAAGCACAGAACAACAAACGAGCGGGAAACATTCGAAAACGACAAAATATGTGTCTATGGTTAACTTTGTTTTTAAATTGATGTGCACTTGCCAGGTTTTATATTTTAAAAAAAAGTTGCACAATCGATTTAACTGGTTGTGAAATAGGGACTAAAAAACACCTAATGATTTGAGAAATGAGTTCTTTTACCTGAATGGTCGATTTTAATATAGCTGCATTCTGGTTGGTTAATACCATGTTTTTAAAGAGTTAAATTATTAAAAGAGTTTACATACCAAAAAGAACCTAACGTTCCGATTGACAGTCAATGTGTATTGTAATTGGTAGATTTATTTGGTGACGTATTTTGATTGGCAAATTAACCTAGGTGTAAGCTTTGGCAGCTAGGCATGTCGTTTTGGCTCAAAAAAGCACAAGTGCTGTTAAGGGGAATAGACTAGATAGAGTTTTCTACGGAATGTTCTGCGGACATATAATCTATATTCTTATATTAGTGTTCGTGAGTATATAAATGACAGATAAAAGTACAGGAGTAGGAAAAAATAATAAAAGGTCGCATGACATACTGTTAGATGTCATCTTCATTAACGCAATCTAGTACTCGTATATGCTGCCCCGCCAGAACCACGGTGTTTCCGAATGCCACCCTAATTGAAAGTCAGCAAATGTTAGTTTGACAACGGAGTTTTACGTGGTGTAACAAGATCTGCAGAATTTATTTTATCAATCTGTAAACAGAGTTCTTTGTGGATTTCAAAATTGTATGAGCAATCCAGATGCCTTTGGTAGTACTTAACTAGACGAACGAACAGAAAAAAGATAAGTATTAAAACATTATTAATATTATCATAAATCCAACTATTTTACATAAATAAACACGGTTCAATTCAGAAAAAATAAAGAAAGAAAATTCAAGCGAAATAATAAAATAGATTTATTGTTGTCCTACTACAATTAAGAAGGTAAGTATGTTATTATTTATTAAACTCAAATCAAAATGCAAAATCACGTAACGGGTTAAAGAAAGAATAGATAATTTTAGTACAGAAGCGTCTCAATATAATTTAGCTATCCGCTGAGCTCACGAGGATCACGCAAGCAAGCTTAGTCTTAAGTAAGTTTTTAAGTAATTAACGAAATAGATTTTCATAACGAAAAAATAACGAATCCATGCAGATTGATTATATAATTTTATCGCAATTACACTAAAAACAGTTCCGACACAATGACTAGTAACAATCAAAATAAAATATGATTTACCTTTTATTTGTAACCCAACCCAACCCGGGGGCGTTATAAGTTTCAAGTGCGTATCGGTTTAGGATGGGCGATGCAATAGGGTCGTGTTTATCCAGATTTGATTGAAATCGAATGGCCCGTTTAAGAGATAAGATAAGATAATATAAGCTCTGAAAGTAATGTTCGCAATTATCAAACATCTACGTTGATGATGGTAGCTCTGCAGTAAAAGTTTAGAGTCCCTTTGCATTAGTAAAAGAGGAGATATACCTACATTTTCACCTTACATTTTTGGACACAAGTGGATACATAGCCTCGGCGTTTGCTTTACATAGGTAAAGCAAATACAACAATCGGGTTTGTCGACAACTAATTTGATTAGTCACACCTTTTAAGCCAATTACAACAAAAATAGTTTATGTAGGCCGTAATCAGATTTTAACGAAGCTAGCATTTGTTAGGCTTGATAAGGTAATCAGGAATTAGTAAGGCTGTTATATCAGTGGTATTGAGACAAGTAAAATTATGTTAGTGGAACGATCAAAATGTTTAACCTTCACCACTGATTTCCATTACATTCCCTCACATTGCATGGCTTACAGCATAATAAAGAATATTGTCAGTAGACATTCTGGGAAAGCTTTTCTACTAGAGGAAACCCGCGATATCACACGCGCAGTATTATGTAGTTTACCGCTATCTCCCGCATTTCTTCTAGTTGTTGGCCGATTTTGGGAAAGTCCTTTCTTAGTTCACTCTCAGAGTAGGTACTTAAGGAATATTCACTGCAAATTTTAAGGCACTAGTCACTGTCAGTCAGTCAGTCAGTCAGTCACAGATAATACAATTTTTTTTTTGCGTTGCAATTCTAACAATACCTCTAGCAATCGATTACAGCAATATCAAGCCTGTGTACTAAATTTTCGACGAAAAAGGAAAATAATATACCTACATATTTAACATATCTGTATAAAACGAATTTCCAAATTGTTTAAGTTTACTCAGACATCAAACATCAATAGTTCCAATCACCCTTGGCGCCATTCATGCAGCGTTTGCATTCCAATCGACCTTGAATGAATGAAGTTGTGGTCTATTTCCAGGAACCGAGTGTCCGGATTAAGTTGAATGGAAACCCCCCTCCCTCAAAGAAATGGGTCACTGTGCCATCTGTGACGTAGCGATATGACGTCACGAACGCATCCCAGGTGAAGCAGGAAGTAGGTCAATGAAAAGCAGGAACGGTTTCCCGCAGAACGCCGGAACTCGAGATCCTTTGTCTTGTTTAATTCGGCCGCAATCATGACATGACTCAAGACTTACGAGTTTTCTACTTGGTTGTAGGTACCATGAAGGCCGAGGAGCCACGTGGTGGTCCAAAAATAACTAATTTACTATTCTAATGTGACCTTAATGTAAATGGGTGGCAACGCCATTGTGTCTTTCATCGGCTAGCGTAAGTACTGTAAGTAACGTTATTTTATTAATTAAATAAGCGTCAAAGGTACACGACATATTTTGTTTTATTCGTCTTTTGATTTTGTTTTTCATTAGGAATTGCGACTTTAGTAAAAACTTCGCTTCTTTATGAACTAACATAGTAGATGGATATAAAGGTACTATGAACATCACGTATGCATCTCATCTCGAAAGTATCAGAGCATCTTTTGCAGATTAAAGCACGCCCTACTCCTCAGCGGTGGATGCACATAAAAGATTGCTCCGATTTCTAGGCCAGCCTTTGACATGCATTGTTCTTTGTGTATGCTTACATAGCGCAATCGCTTGAACCTTGCATTTATATGTGTGCGGTCTCTTGATATAAAATGCAGCCTCTTGTAAGTATAAAATTTAGATATACGAAGACATACCAGAGTTACAGATAATACTCGTAGCATAAAGGATAGCATCCATAAGTGGAAAAAGGCGAGTCACATAATCCAAAGAGAGGACTAGTAATGGGGTAGAAAATTACTGAAGTGGAAACTGTGGCTGGGCCACAGAAGCCGGGCCGACCGGCAACCTGTTGAAGCGATAGTTTTAGCGCATTAAATGACGATGATTATGATATAAGAAAGTAAAAAGATGAGTCGCTACTCAAAATTTTAATCTCACCCAAACACCGCACCGTATTCTCAGTAGGGAAGTCAATTGTGTTCAGGATCATGGTAGGCCTTTTCAATACATACAAGGGCCTAATTACTACAGTAATTAGCTTTAAATCGAAAGTTTCGAGTAGCGCAAACTTTCGTGTTGTCTAAAAACCGGCGACTAAAAACATGATAAGACCGGTATCCATCCACATCACCGCAGAGGAATCGCAAGAGCGTTGCCGACTTTTAGGTTTTATTTCAACCTGTGTTCATGAAGTGCCCTCTTTGTCTATACCAGCTCAGAATGACAGAATGGCACGTGCTCTAAGAAACTGGGGCGCTAATAAAAGCCGCCAAAGAGCAGAGGCTTGGATGAGATGCTATTCAAAGGGCGCATACAGCATCTATATACGTCGTATTTATCAAAACGTTAAGGGATACTTTCACACTGAAATCGCGGGGAAAATATTAATTACCGCCAGTTAGTGACATGTCGCGCGATGTAACACATTTCTGTAAAGTTTCATAAGTCTAATATATATCTATTTGAAGTTTTTTGCGGCCTTTAATTGGCGGCACGTACCTAACTGATAATTACGTAAGTGATTAATAAAGTAATGCATCAAAACACTTTTAAACTTTATTTAAAGAGCCCGAAACAAACCATTTTAATTTGATAAACATCTATCAATCGGTTAGCCATGTTGAATACATAATATTGATGTTTACTAGGAAAACATGAAATAAATTTTATTAATGAATCATTTTGGAAAGACACAGTAATCTATCATGTACTATTTTATCAGTTACCTGCAAATAAACGGACTTTTCCGGTACCCTGAATATTTTTTCAAGAAATTGTATTACGGCCGATATGAACAGATGCACTGTATTACCTACCCTTCGCATTTAGGAAGTCTTATATCGCTGATGAAGTTCATTTCCAAGTCAGTGAGTCAAACATGAAGTTTTTAAACAGATCTGGTCAGAGTTCTAGCGTTTAATAAACTCTTGAGGTGTGATGGAAAGGTGAGGAAATTTTAATTTTAAATGTACCTACATACGTTACGTAATTAATTATATCCAAAGAATTGCAACCTCTGCTTGTTTACTTTATTATCCTTTTAAATCATACTCCAACTAACAGTTTCCTAACCTGGACAAGGAGTGATAGAAGTGCCCAAGATACATTTTTAAATTCTCTACCCCGTGGGATTATAGAAATCACGAAGAAATGTCTGCAAAAATGTTAACTGAAAAAAACCGTATACGTACATTATCCATAAGCAAAACCAACACAACTTCACCTTATACTGCAGATTAAAATGCGCCTTTACGAAGCCGAGGAAGCTGCATAAATATTTAACGCCGACCCGGCTCAGGTGATTGAAGGCGTGCCTCTATACTAAATGTTAAGTTCACAGAGCTTTAGATGGTTTTAGGGCCATTTTGTTGATTTTTACTACTTCGGAAACGCAGTTGTATTTTATAAAGGTTGCATGCGGGAAGTCAGCATCGGCAGTTTTTTTTTATGTCCGTCCGTCCGTCCGCATTTCCGCAAAACAATTTTTTGATCAAGGGATCCGTTTATGAAATATTAAGCTTTAAAGCGCTAATTTTTGCTAGAGTCGAGTGTCGCCCCCCAACTACAGCCAAAACTACAAATACTAAAAAAATAATTAAACGAATTTAAAAGAAAAACTCACGACTAAGTAGAAATCATTAGTCCTTGAGATACAGGCGATTAAAGAGTTTATACCTCCTAAAATCATTTCAGACAATCAAAATCACTTTCCAGATTCCCTGATTTAAAAAAGCCGAATGTTTTTAAAGAGCAATTAAACAACTTTCTTGTGCATAAGTGTTTCTACAACTTAAACGAGTTTTTTGACGAAGTCTATAAGTAGTTATTTTTTATAAAATGTTTGATTATGAACGGAAAAGGAAAAATAATAATAATAATTGGAAGTTTATCACTACATAGTATAAAACAAAGTCACTTTTTCTATCCCTATATCCCTATGTATGCTTAAATCTTTAAAACTACGCAACGGATTTTGATGCGGTTTTTTTTAATAGATAGAGTGATTGAAGAGGAAGGTTTATATGTAGGTATAATACTTTAATCCGGAGCGAAGCGAGGGCGGGTCGCTAGTATTTGTATAAAATAAATATATAGTTGTAAGCAACCGTAGTATTAAATATCTAGTTTAAGCCCTCATATGTTGATATGCACTTGCAGGGCGTCACATGTATACCTGATTATTTATATGCCCTCAACCTAACCTGTAATGTGACATGCAATGCAATAAACTATTTCTATTAAGACGGCTCCAAATGACTTTAAATAGAAAATTAGTTACTACTTGTTGATTTTATGTTAGTAGTAAGTACTTAACGGCTTCGGAACCCTACACTGAGCATGGTCCGTCAGGCTCTTGCCTGGTTTTTAAAGTACCTATCCGCAATCAGTTCTGACGCCAGGACTATAAACCAATGCGGTGAGTGAGTTTTAACAGAAAGATTGTATTTTCTCAATGGCAACTACTCATGTTCTTTTTGTTACTCTTTAGAGACAGTTTAGATGGCATGTCGGTTACTCCTTCATCGTTAGACCACCTGAACATCGGCTACCACAGGCAGGAGACAGTCCGGTAGGTTAGACACGTGACCATTAGGGTGTCCTTTAATTTCCTGACGAAAGTGACAATTTGATACTAATCTTTTGTTTAGTAACGTCACTATAAGTAGTCCATTAATTTGTCTAGCTATAAGCTAAATCTAAACAAAGAACCACTTTTGTTAGCCAATAGAAGTACACTGGTACGTCAACGGATTTGATTGCCAAACAGTTTGAATTGGCTGTTTAACAGAGCCACGTGGTTTGTTTTGTTTTACAATGGTTTTAAGTACCTAAACAAATGGGTAATTAAGAGAGAAAATCTTATTGAAACGTGGCAGCTAATGCAATCAACAGTCCACACGCCAAGCTACAGCGCGTTCTAACAGTTAAGATAGGTCTATCATGTCACTTGTGGAGGCACAAAGTTAAACCAGCTAGATGTATGGGAGGAATGTATGCCCTTGGTATGGTAGACCAGTTTCCCCTGAATATTCTTATTCCACAATCTTAGTTCGGTTATTTATTCATGCTGAAACGACTGATAAAGGATAACACTTCAATGAAACATCTCTCTTTAAACTACCTATAAACCTCGCATGTTGGTTTACGTAGGTCACCAAGTAACAAGGAGATCAAGTGTCGCTCGAGTTAAAAATAAGTGAGACCTTGACTGATCAAATCCACAAACGTTTTTAAATGAATTTTTTAGCCATTTTTAAGAGTATGATTAAACGATTAAAAAGTATTGGCTGAGTTTTTGGCCTGATTGCAGCCGAAACCGAAACTACAATCGGGAGATTTCGCGGTGCGACCGGACATGTTCGGTACACGGCGCTGCAAGCGACGAAGTGTCATTTAACCGCGACCGCGCTCACAGTTGTGTCTAGTCTCCCTGGACTCCATACTTGTTTGAAGTTGCGTCCGTTGCATGTTTTGGTTTATTATTTAAGATAATGTTCACTTTAAACTTCCCCGCGATAACATGACCTTATTGGGAAGTTTCGGTTTCGGTTTTGTTTTGGCCGAAACTGAAACCAAAGCCGACATTTGATTTCGGTTTCGCCCGCAGAAACTAGTTTCGGTTGCACACTAGTTGCAACTATTGATGCTATACTTTAAAGTCTTAAAACATTATCTAAAGATTTGCCGTCACTGAACCAGATCCAGAGGTTCTCATTGAGCCTATGGTTCACTTTATCTATGTATTGCAATTTGAATTAATTTATTGCAACTGACAACTAATATTAGGTGGATTTTATGCTTGACAGTTACATGTTTTGATTGAATGTTAATATGTTGACTTTAAACTTTCCCGCGAGAACATGACCTTTTATGGAAGTTTCGGTTTTGACCGAAACTAAAACCAAAGCCGAAATTCGAATTCAGTTTCGCTTTAGACAGTAGAAACTAGTTTCAGTAGGACACTAGTTGCAACTGTTGTAAGTATACCTGAAACCCATTATCTAAAGATTTGCTGACACTGGAATATATCTAGAGGCTCAAAGTGTTCAATTTATTTATTGATGTATTTATTGCAATTAGAATTAATGTATTGCAAGCGTCAACTTATATTAGGTACATTTTATCATTACCAAGCAATCAATAAAATTATCAAGGTTTCTTTCTACATTGATATTATGTGATATGGATAAGTAGGTATTTCTTCCCGAGTCTTGAATGCTGTCTATATGTATACATATATGTATTTATCCTTACTGGATGTTATAAATAAGAAAATGTATTAACTTGTTCCATTGTCATGCTTCAATGCCTCAATAGATGAATATGAAATTTAGTACATAGTTTATAGACAAGTATTAAACTACAATATTTCTAATATTGAATGTATGTAAACTCTTTATTACACTAATAGAAAAAAAAAGTACTTATCCTTTTAAGAGATCTCTTTCAGTTAACCTTTGAGTGACTGAGAGATCAGTAAAACAGCAGGTGTCACAGACACTTTCGGTCAAGCTATAAAGTTTATTCGACTTGATAGAGGCTCGTGGAGCTAATCCCATTTGCTTCTATTTAGTCCACAAGAGGAAATTCTCTTTAACCGAACAATTGTCCTCACATGTGATATCCTTGGCTTTAATTGACTGTCTAAAACTCAACATGGGCAAAATACACATTTTATTCTACAAACAGGGAGTTATCAAGAAAAATAAAATTGTCTTTGAAACTGTATAGGTATGTAAACTGGCTATCAACTCTAACAGGCCAGTGAATTATTTAAATTAATTAAGAAAATTAGGAAACATGAAAAATCAATAGTTACACTTACCTATTCATCAATTTGCATACATATCACTGTAGAAACTTTATAGTTGGCTCTACATTTCATAGATTTTACTTGGACTGTTAAACTAATGTAAACATATTTTTAAGAATGTTGTTGTTTGTTGTTTAGTTTTTTGTCTAAACCAAAGTTTTCAAACAAATTCTAAAAACATGAATTGAATTCTTTAAAATACCTCTTTTTACCCGATTGCCTGAAGGAGGATATTACTCTTTTTATAGACCATGTAATGTTATTCTATAAATTCCATCCTAAAGTTTACTACTCTTTATTATTAAGTAGAGTAGGTTAAGTTTTTAAGTATAAGCCTAAAACTATGAGGCAACAAAAATTCACGAAACTTAAAGTGCCCCTGATATTTTGCAGTTCTGAAATTTAGGGAACTTCCTGAGCAGAGTTATGAAATGTGGTAATAAAATACACAATTACATAGGCAGAAGACACGCGAACAGAAATTTCGGAGTAGCGACCATGAAATCTGTGGATGGAACATGATAAATAATATATAAAAAAAAATCTAATAAGAATCGAATTAAAGCCAGAAAGGTCGGTAACTAGAAAAGTCCTTAAACGAATTTACCACGAATTAGCGCGACTTAGGTTATATGTTCTAAAATAAAATTTCCCGCATAGCAAAAATATACGAGCACGGTATAATAGTTGACATTGGCCTTAGAGTAACAATCAATACAACATGCTCTACAATACGGAACCATTAAATATACTCACATAGTGTAACTGGAAAGTTGAAGAAACTAACACCGGCACTAAGTAACTACTTGAAGGGATACAAACACAGACGTTTACACTACAAATATAAGGGGAAAACTACTTAGAAGGAGCGTAAAGAATTATCGGCCGCCCATTTTGTTACTGTCATTTTTCATCTTTTGTTGCCAGGTGGGAAAACTGGGAAAACACCGGTATTTCGTTCGGAAACGTAACGAAAACATGAAGTATGTTTTGTTTTTCAACTACTACAACAACATTACTAAAAGTATAGGTGTGGACGATGCTTTTGACTTGACAATAATCCTGAATATCTAGTATATCATTAATTCATTATTTGTCGAAAAGACAATATTATATAACGTTTGTATTCTACACTAACGACATCTATGTTTTAAACCATGAACTGAAAGCTCACTATAAAGTATCCATAAAGAAGATTGTTCGCAAACAGCAAACAGCAGACTTTAGTAACAAGTTCCGGCAATAGGGAAAAGATGGCGCTTTACTCAAATTCTTTACACTGCAACTGTGTCTAGTCTGCTAGTGCGAGAAAGCATATTTTGACATGATATCGGTTTTGCTTCTGGCAACCTTCGGGGAGGGGGAAGATGGCCGATTGAAAGATGTCCGGCTTTTGATTTTGATTTATTCTTTTACTGTTTTACTCTACTCACTTGACATTGGCGAAATCACTGTGTGGACCGCCATTTAATAAAAAAGAAGAAGACATGATATCGTATTACGTCCCTTAGCTTACAACACCGCCTAAGTCATTTTTACCAACTTTACAGGAGACGTAAAAAATTGTCTATTTTAAAAAATCTGGGGATTATTCCTGTCATAACTTAATACATACTCTAGTTAGCGGTTAAGAAATAATTATTTATACTTATTTTGACAATTTACTTTATTTTAACAAATTCTAAATTCTAAAAATTTAATTTCAAATGTAAAAACCGCCATTTTCGACTTGAGCGGTGTTGTAAGCTAAGGGAATAAGTTGATAATTTATCAACGTTTTGATAGCTATTATCAGACTACAATAGCAACTATTGTACTTAAACTAGGGTATTATAAATTTACTGGACAATAGGCAATGGCGGCCGAGTTCAAAACATTTCCATACATTACGAAGACATGTGAAAGGCAATTTATCGCTTTACCCAGTACAATTAGAGGCCGCTCCCACTCCTGCCTTACCGACTCTTTGTTTACCCTATAGAAGCAATTTGGAGAAGAAGTAGATTATTTGCGATCCTAAAATATACTTATTTTATTGGTCTACCCAGGAGTCTTGCAACGGATTATTTAGAAGTGAAGACTTAGCTTCAAAATATCTCGTGTAGGTAGGTACATTACTGAACATCTCACCATGACTTACCTAGTTAGGTAGTTGTTGAGCTAAAGACTAATAAATAAGTAGAATTTAAAATCTTGGCCTGCCCCACCCAACGTTGGCCAGTTCCGCTGGCAGCATATTACTCCTAACATGTTCTTCTAATTTTTACGTACCTATGTTCACCGATTTCTCTGTCAAATTGTGGACCGATGTTCAAAATTCTCTATT
Organism: Acleris holmiana; assembly: GCA_949316455.1. Taxonomy (NCBI): domain Eukaryota; kingdom Metazoa; phylum Arthropoda; class Insecta; order Lepidoptera; family Tortricidae; genus Acleris; species Acleris holmiana. Next base: position 14,527,480 of record OX438769.1, read on the forward strand.
TTAAACGATACAGTTGCTCCTGAGTTTGTCCCATTGTTACCAAGTCAGAACCTGACAATGGGATCTTGGGGAAATCGAGGGAACTTCTCAAATATTATAGGTATACAAATAGTGATTATAGTATGTTCGGTAACAAATCCAGCATTTTCATTCAAAAAGTATAATTTGGTGAAGTGGAACTAATGATGAAGACCACAGATGGCCAATGGAACTTCTTAGCAGGGGTACAAGGGTGGTGATAAGATAATGCTGATTGAGATAGATGAGTGACTATGACGAAGCGCATTAAATGGTTTAAATATTATTTTAAGACTATGTCTTTCTCGCGGCGAGCTTGAAATGTCTTATAAGTTATAGTTTATTACAGTACAGGATATACACACGCACACTAAAAAGTATAAAATAAATGTTTAAAAAAAATACTACCTTCAAAAACGTCATTTTTATCTGTAGGTTAGGTAGGTCCAACTGAAGTCGGCTTTCCACAATATTTTAAATCAAAAATCGACTTCAGTTGGACTGGCCTACGAGTATTACCTACAAGAAATTATGTCTTGCGTTTTTGAGGATATTTTACCTTTTACACATTTATTTTCATGAAATCCTTCTCATGATTGCGGTAAAGCGAGAGAAAAAATCGCTCATTAGCGTTTGCTCGTCTAGGCCTAGCCAAGATGCTATGCTAAACGTTTCTGTTTTATATCGATGGAGTGTCATAAGCGGTCGACGCAATCTGTCATCAACTCATCACCTAACGTCAATTCTATAAATCTTGTCGATTGTCTAAAATCTTAAAATCTTATTCCTCAGGGTTGGCAACGCATTTGAGGTCTTAGGATTGTAGTCATAAGATTATAGTCTTGAGGATTCATATTTCTATGGGTTTCAGTTTCTACTTACCATCAGGGTGCCTTCTCCTTATCATAAAAAAACCCATTAACTTAGCGTTGTGCATGGCTAGGCCCCCTGTTCGCCTAACAAACGCGAAGAACAGCTGAAACTGCAAATCGTTTGAGGACATTTTAGTTTGCATATAGGTTCAATAATTATTTACTTCACCTCAGCGTCTGACACTAAAGGCTCAGTTTCATTGGTCGATATCCCGCATGCTTGTAGCAATCCATTGAATTGTTGTATAACATTATTGAGCCAGAGCTATTGCAGCGATGCAATGTATTTACCTTCCTATCACGAAAAGTATGCGGGCTATCGACCAATGAATCTAAGCCTTAAGAGAAACCAAATCAAAACATAGGTAAATAATACTTAATTCCAGCCTTTATTAAGCCCGAACAATCGCCTTCGCCGGTACAACTTTATCTTTAAAAGGGATGTTGAAAGAGTCTTTTACTCGATTGGTGTCGTAGGTGTTGGAGCAGAAGTTGTCGTATTGGTCATACGCCATTTTGGTGCCCAGGAAGGAGATTGCGAAGACGCTCACGAGTAGGAGGGCGCAAATGGCGGGGCACAAGATGGCGCCTAACTTGTTGGCGCGATTAGAGGTCACTGACCCCAACTCGGAGTCGGAGCCGGCAACGCTTTTTGTCATTGAGTCCTTGGTCATGGCTGAAATTAAAAAAAACTAGTCTCACCATTTTGTTTTTCGTAGACAATTCAATGTGACCAACATGACGACCTTCAACCATTGGGTAAGTTTAAAGGTGTATGGAAAATTGTGGAAACTATTCCAATGCTTCGGAAGGTGTTGGTGTAAGGCTGGGTCCACAGATCCGCTCCGTACGCACCGGACGCATCGGACGGATTAATTATTAAGCGTAATGTGCGATCCATCCGGTGCGGATCAGTGGACGCAGTCACTTGGGTTTTAGTACAAAGAATACTAAAATCCGTTAAATGCGATGCATACGATGCTTGCGATGCGGAACTGTGGACGCTTAGCTTTATGGTGACACCCATGATTCGGCGCTATTTCTTGCACTTTATAAGATATCTATCTCGAATAATCATAAAGGGGTAAGGATTATGGCGACGAAATCCCTCCTATAGTGATGATGATGAAGACCAATATAATACAACAATCTTTAAAAAGGCACATTGGCAAATGGTCCAACCGATAAAATTACAAAATCAAGCGATTTGATTAATCAAGAATACATCAATAGTAGAAACATTAACCATACCACATAGCCAACTTACTTTACCCTATATTTGATATTAAATTTACAAAAATAACCACATGTTTTGCCCCTATAAAAAACGTGGAAACTCTAAATTGACAATGATTGTCAACTTTCTTATTTTCAATAAAACCAATTTAAGAAGGTTTGATATGAAATTTTATAGCCGTAAAGGAGCGTTAACATTGTAATTTTTTTAAATAATAGCCCATCACTAATTTGGGCTGGTTTTTTGTCCAAATATTCATTGACGAAAGAAATATACAGTGCTAAAGTGAGAAGGGTCGGAAGGGGGCGCCCTTGGCGTACTTTTTTGAATCAAATCGGGGAATTACTGGAAAAGGGCCGAATCTTAAGTACCCGAAACCGACGTGCATGCATGACTCGATGTATGAATGTGGAAGAAGCGAAAGAGCTTTGTCAGGATCGTAGCAGGTGGAAAGAAGTGGTCTCTGGCGAAACAGGCGTGATTTATGTATGTATGTATTAATTCAAACTCATGTCTAAAGCTGTTAAAAGATTCGTAAACTATCAGGGATGGAAGATGGTCGATTGAAAAGAGTCCGGCTTTTACTTTTGATCTGTGTTTTTACTGTTGATTTATTTTATTTACTGATAATGATAGCTCACTTGTCATTGGCGAAATTAATCATGAGCCGCCATAAATAAAAGAGAAGAAAAAGAAAACTGTTAAACTGACGATGTCATCACAATCGACGTATTTAAACAAAAATATTATTTAGACCTAAACAGAAACTCTTAAACATAAGCCTAAGTTAATTTACGTCACTCATCAACAGTTGCCTAAGAAAGAAAAAAAATAGTTAGAGCTAATGAAGTACTTAATCTACTCGCTGGTGTACATTGTTCTGCTTCTCAGTGTGTTCTTGTCCTTTCTATACCTGATGACGGTGATAGACCCAGGGTTGCTGCAGCTTCGTGAACGGGCCATCGCTATGATAAAGGCTGATCGGGAGAAAACGCGTTATTCTGTAACAGAAGGTGGCCTGTTGGTACGTTGGTTGTTCAATCTTGGTTTGTACGCTTTAGGAACCTACTCGACGCGGGTTTTGCTGGAATTTACGGCATACTGATATGGGGAGCAATTTAGACTTAGGCCATGGATCTAGGTACTGCAATCAGCGCTGGTCTCCATTAGTAGCTCAGGATATTGAAGGCCTACTTTCTTGTTTTGTTTTTGCTACTTACATTGTGCAATTTCTTCAAATACCGAATACTTTACGGATAAAAGTGAATTTCAAAATGCGTTAGGGTTCGGAGCAAGCGCGGTCTACCATCTAATTATTATATTATCAGGCTATCAGCCAAAGGGTTGGACGAGATTTTAATAAATAATAGGCTACCAATTTATCAATAGGTATCCCGCGTATAACTCGTTTATCATTAATCCCTGGAGAACTATCAAAAATCCTGCGATAAAAAGTTTGTCCTTTCTCAGGATTTTATCAACATCGGTTCTAGGGTTTAGGCTTGAAAAGGTCACAAATAAAAAGACAGACAGAAATATATTGATAACTAGTTGTTGCCCGCGACTCCGTCCGCGTAGAAGTCGTTTATTATGACCTTTTTCGAAGTTCAAGCTTTCTGCGTAACAAATTTGGTGCAGTGGTTTAGGCGTTTAGTTACGGAGATCCAATCCAGTTTAAATTATGTTCGGTTATTCTCTAACAACTCTTTTAAAATTCGTCCAAATTGATTGATTGAGTGATGTTAAGTTTCCATTAACTTGCGAACATATAAATATTATGATGACATTTCAGTGCGTCGTCGTCGACGAGCCAGCTCGGCCAAAGTAGTAGGTAGAGTCGCCATTAATATCGGAACGTAGAAGATGATTAAAGTTTTCTGAACTCAATTGTTATAGTGTTTTTAATTCACGACAGCATGCTCCGCCAGTCAAATGAAACTTGCACAGTTACCCCAATACATAAAAATGAAGAAGTGGGGTGCGAGCGACGTCGTGGATTAAGAACACAAAGGCAACAGCAGCGTGTTCAGTGGCCTATTCATATGTCGTTTATTTTAAGATGAGAATAATAACAATCAAATGAAGCGATGTCTATTTTTTTTATAGCCAGCCGATGACTACATGGACCTAGAAACTATCATAAACAAGACTAAGAACTTAATTGAAATAAATACAAATGATAAATATTTCATGGTTTTTTTATCTTATCATCACAGCTCATTTTTTACATGAGCAAATGAGCACACAGCCCGTTGCACATGATCAGGGGGCCTAGTCAAGATGTATCACGCCAAGTTAGCGATTTTAAAATCGACAAAATCATTTAAATTTGGCGTAAACTGATGAGAGATCGCTCGTCCGCCTATATAAACCGTATATTTCAAGTCGATAGAAAACAGAAACGTTAGCAGCGTTTGCATCTTGACTACGCCTTCAGCACCCTTACCATGAGTTGCCATTACCATACTCGCTAGAGTCGAATGCTCTGTCCTTCACACTCTATAACAATACTGTGAGGGACAGAGCATTCGACTCGCTAGCGAGTATGGTAATGGCAACTCATGGTAAGGGTACTAATGCTGCTCAGGAGACTCCTAGTCGTCAACGTCATAAGTAGAAATATGTGAGGCTTTGTAGCATTGTAAATCGATGCTTCAATAAGAATTCACACGAATTTAGCTCCGGGCGATAACGTTTTTCACCCCCTAAATCTAATCCAATTTCCACGATTTTTAAATATTATGGAGTTCTTATGAAAAACTAGGTGTGTATGTATCCGTTTTTGTTTTTTTTTAATTTGTTTCTTTACCATTCATATTTTCTTGGAAAGAAAAACGTACTGGCCCGGGTCTGAATTTTTATGGGAACAACGGGAAAAAATTGACTGATACGCGATTTAAGCATCCCTTTACAGTCCTCTCAACATGGAATACCTCTGGGATCTACGAGTATGTAAGTCTTATCTACACACCTCAAAATTACTAAATCATACACACTGCAATAGAATACCGCTACTCAGCTGTAGATTAGAGGATTGGATAAGGTGGTGGTAGAATGTCGGATGGACCCTGCACATGGATATTATACATAGATATAGTATGTAGTTATAGATTTGGCATTGGGCGTCAAAATGTACATTTATTAACTTACTTCCTCGTGGTCCTACTAATTTGTCCTACTAGTCAAAAAGTGAACCTAGATTTGATCACTAAATACTAATTATGGTTGTAAAAGTAGGTAGGTTAGGTTCGTTAGGTATCTTTAGATGCCCGAAGGGCAAAACCACCTAGAAGTAGGAGCCCCGCCCTGGGCGGGGCTCCGTCGAATGTCAGTAGGACAAAAATAGTAGGACCACGAGGAAACGGCCATTTATTATAGTACACAATTTGACCGGTTCACATTTGACACACTTGTTGCTTACCAAGGGCCTGACACGCTTTGACAGAGAAAGATAGCATTATTGCGATTCCTGTAATAGGAAAAAGAAAAGATTTCCATGTTTTGTCTCTATCACTGACCAGGTATTTTTTCAAAGTCGGATTATAGGTAGACTTCAAACTGTAAGCTACAATTGTGCCAAATGTATATCAGTCAAATCAAATATATGTACTTACATTTTGACGTCATTATATCTTTATGTTACCCTGGGCGCTCGATGTCAAATCTATAACTACATACTATAGTTAGTTATACTTATATCTATGTTGCTTACGTTGCTTACAGTTTGAAGTGTGCCTATAATCTGACTATGAAAAAATGCCCGGTTGGTGATAGAGACAAAACATGGAAATATTTCTTCTATCTTTCTCTGTCAAAGCGTATCAAGCCCTTGATATTTTATGACGAGTAAAAATGTCAAGACTTTTCAGACATGGTTTAGTTTAGTCATTCAGCGTCAATTCAGAATCAAATGCGGGTAACGAAACGGAAGAAAGGACTTTATACATACTTTGGTACATGACAATAGAACATAATATGTCAACCTAATGACAAGCACATATCAGTTCATGTTGCCGTTTTTGACGTTATACATTTAAGACGATTTACATATTTTTTTGCATATTTTTTTGTTATAAATAATTTCGATGGTCCGGGGGGAAATCATAGTTGGAATCGTCTGCATCTTCACTTTGCTTCTTTTTGCCTTAAGTATCTTTCTGATGTCAGGTGTGGACCCTGAAAAACTCACCACGACTGATATGCCCACCGCACCACCCACCACTGGAAAACCTGTCGCGAAAAGAATGAACTCTGCTGTAACTTATTTGTTCACCTTTTTTTATTTAGTAGTAGCATGTGGTATCTTTGTACGTACTTAGAGGCAGGCGCTTTACTAAATGACATATCCTAGTGAACTTACATACGACATACTGAAATGCTTTAAAAACACATGATGTAAAGCCTGACAAGATTCTATTTGGCCCTATTTCAATACAAATTTGTATAGAAATAGGGCCAGATATAATCTTGTCTGGCTTTAACTGTTTATACTAGGCTTGATTTAATACTGTTATTGCATTTTTTTTAAACTTGCCTTCTTCGTAAAAATATCTGAAATCTAACGGCCATGGTCACGAGTATGCTGGTGAATCTTTACAGTGGCAGAGTCACACTGTAACTAGTTTGTAGTAGTGGCACGCAGCGGCAAATATTGACAGACAGACGATGACTATTTTATCCCCCTTTTACGGTTTTGTTTCGTCATCATCATCACTCTGAACATTTCTTCGACCTTATGTTTTTTGCCAGCACGCGTTTAATTTTAACCCACTCTCACACTTACCACTGTCTTGCAAAAGTTGTAAACTAACGCAAATTTCAATTCCGTTTGTTTGACCATGTGGAAATCTATACTCAATGAATTGTTAAGTATGTATTAGCCTATAAAATAATGTTTCCCACTATTTAGTACCTACCTATAGGACAAGCCTTGAGCTTAGTTTGGGATAAGGTGAATTGGAGTGAGATCGATTGACCCGAAGAATTAAACGTTAAAACGTGAAATTTGGATTATAATTATGCTCCCCTGTATTGATGTTAATGTACGAAAAGAAAGAGAACCGTTCGAATATCGAAAGGTTTAATAGGAAACCAGTTCAACTAGCAAGGTTAGCACAAGATAAAACTATCATTCTCTCGGTCGGATTTATATCAAAAGGAATCACCTAGAGATATATTGGTGTTATGTTATGACTATTGTTGATTTTGATTTAGTTCGTTAATCCTTTTAATTACTGATCTAACTCATTACTCGTTTTTCCGATTAGGGGGATGGTGATCAATCAGATGAAACTGTCAACTCAACCTCAAAACCAATGGTCACCAGAAAAGGCCGAAGATCCATCATTGATAGAGCTGCATCAAAACATCTGCCAGGAGTCGTAATTTTACAGGTTTTAGACGAAGAAAAGCAACCTAGCCTCGAAATCGTCTTGCATTCAAAATCTCGTGAGGAATCGAAAAACCAGAAGAATCACAAAATAATATCATCAGGTCCAATGAGTAAGTCCAACGCATCAATGAAAGTGGTGTTTGAATTAAAACAGATTGGTATGATACAGATTATATCCGACGATTTAGTTTTGGTCGAGAATACTTTGGATTCAATACCTAAAGAAAACACAGATATGTATAATATGAAAAGTAACAAAAAATATTTAAGTAATGAAAAATTAACAGAATCGGTGCCAGAGACTAACATCTATACTACTATCAGTAAAAAAACTTATGATGTGATTCAACCTACAGAAACATTTAAAGTAGTTTACCCTGCAAAAAAAACATGTACTACACAACATGGTACAAATTTCCGTAGAAATATAGTACATGGGAACAAATCTTTTATTCAGCATAATAATACCAGTAATAATAAGAAAGGTATTGCCGAGGTATTTTTACCTGTAAATGAAACTGTTTATATGAATAACAATTTAAATGTTCGAAATCATAGCAGTATATCAGTTACTAGCAATGATACAACAAAGAAAGGTGATTTTGTAGCACCAACTCGTATCAGTAAAATAACCAATACGGGAGACACTTTACGTAAAGGTTATTCTGTTAAAAAAACTAGTAACATAAAATACATTTTAGATAAAGATAATCACGCCAAGGAAAGTGTTAATATGCAAAATACTAAACATTCAAGCAGAGAAACTGTTAACATCGAAGATACTTCGAGTAACAAACATCTCGATAATGAACCCTTTATTGTAGAAGATATTCTTGAGGTTTCCAATCCTACTAGCAATATTTTTATGAGCGATAATGCTTATTTGGAAGATAGCTTAACAGAACTTAACCCTCCTAATGAAACTGTTAACACAGAACATGTAGTAAATATTTCCAACAGTACCAGTGAACCTGATGATATAGAAGAAACTTTAAATAATAGTAACCTTGCAACTGAAACTATTTACAAAGAAGATGTGGTAATTGGAAGTAGTACCAGTGAACCTATAAACCTACCTATTGCCATTGACTATCCTCGTACATTAAACAAGAGTATTTCTGACAAACTAATTGGGTCAAACAACATTTCAATTTCAACCTACATCTTTTAAAAACATGTGAAGGGGTTTCGTTGGAAATAAAATTTAATATTGTTGACACCGAACTACATATATGATGAATTGATCAAGTGTCTTACCCCGGGTTCCTATATTCAAACGTCTCGTTAAAATGTAACGTCTCGTTAAAATTTGACACATTTTCTATGTAGCAAACGTAATTTTTTAACGAGATGTCAGATTTTAACGTGACGTTTTAATATAGGAACCCGGATTAGTTGTTATTAATTCAATCAAATAACCAGCCACGACCTTTATGTGTAGTAACGTAAATGCTTTTAAATGTTTATTACAATACAGAACATGCATGAAAATCAGAATTGAGTTTCATTGATACGATTTATAGAAGAAAAAGGAAAAATAAGCATTTAAAACGCAGTACACTAAGTTTTGACCCGTTTATTAAGATTTTATATAGAAACAAAACTTGTTAAAATTTTAAAACTTCTTTTAATGTTTAGATTGACTTTTTGGCCAGTTTTTGCGCATACTCATTTTTATTTACGTAATATTTTAATTCAAAAAGGCCTTATATTTTAAACATGGAACAATAGCTGTGACGTCAATTTTGTATAGAGTGTTTATGCAGGGGGTCTCACTTTTTAAAACTTCATATCTTATGATAAAAATACACGACCATTATTTCGCGTATACAGTTATTCCTTTCTTTCATAGTACTTGCAAGAGAACGTAAGAAAAAAAAATGCTTGTTCCCATTTGAATGATAAATTTGTCTCACTTAGGTAACGACACCAGTACTCGACTTAGGACCAATGTTCGACACTGACTCTTATGCAAAGAAGATAAGAGTTATTCATTTGTTTTGCAACAATCAATTTGTAACCCTATGATCTTTGAATTAAAAGCTTCTGTCGTTTACTGGTGCATGTCAGCTAAAAGTAACGAACATTGGTGCTTTTACCTTAACATTATCAACTTTTTGTAGCGGTTGCTTACCTACACTATTATGGTCCCTTGCAAGTTTTCAATATTTTCTTGAATTGTTTCATTAGTCCCCAATAAAAGATATATCTTTGGCATGCATAATCAAACTGAAGTAATTTGGATATCTGAAATGTTTAATAAAAATACTGTACTTAAACGACCATCTCCTCTACCCATTAATTTCTTTGAAATAGGTTAAGTTGTATTCCTACAATAAAGCTTGATTGACGCTTCGGCTATATTCCAACATTGGGGTAGGTAGTTAAATAACTATTGATAAATAAGTGCCTGTACTTAATTACAGCCGACAGCAAATTAACACGCACACCTTCATTGAGAGTTCTGAGGCCCTGGCGTTATTCGTTTTGTTTTTAAACCAATCGCATCTCTGGTAGATCACGTCGTACGAAAAGTCACGTGATCTACCACTGACGCGATTGGTTTAAAACGCAAACGAATAGAAACGCTAGTTAGCGTTTGTATCTTGGTTAGGGCCTCTGTTCGAGGCCTACTGGCGACTTGTCGGCATTGTCAAATGACTCCGCTGCCACTAAAGCCACCGCCATTCAGTTTTTGTAGATACTAAGCGACGACACAATCGTGTAGGTAATTAAGTATGGATGGAATTGAAAGGTAACGTAAAGGCGTTGGAAAAGTTTCTTAGATATAAATTGTTGTTTTTTCGTATCATTCTTCTTTTGAGGTCTTGGGATTACAGTCTTGATAATTCAAATGTATATGGGACTCAGATTTCACTTACCATCAGGTGGCCTGAGTGCTCGTGTGCCTTCTCTTTATCATAAAAAAGGAGTTTAATTTTATTAATTTGAAATAGTTACATTGATGTCTATAAAGATTTTATTAAAAAATGGCAATGGTCTTTAAAGAAAATGTAGATTTTACCCACCAAGTCACTATAAATTTGATTTCTTAAATTTCATTTTATTTTATAAGTTTCGGCCAGTATTATTTTTAATGATGTGAAGAGATTGTCAACTGAGTTGTCATGAAAGTGACCAAAACTTAGATTTTTAAACAAAATCATCAACGCTCGAATGGCTTGCGTTAAGAATGGTTTAAGATTATAATAAAAGCTCAACATTCATTTATTAGCGTTGCAATTTGCAGTAGAAGAAACGTTTATGCGAGTACCAGTTTATGTAAAGTAATTATATTTATTTGAAGAATTTTGATTCCTGGCCCGTTATTCCAGCTTGTTTTAGCCCACCTTGCTTTTTTATTTTAATCTACTTACTGTTACGCTATGGCTCTTATTCGTTTGTAAATAAGAGATATCTATAATGACAAGAATTTGATTAAGATATAGAAGCAAGAGCTCTAGAAATACTGCTTATTTCAGGTTTTTTTTTCAAATTTACCTACGTATTCCTTTAAGTTTTTTTTATGTTAAGGAGATGGCACACGAGCACGCAGGCCACCAGATAGTAAGTGGAATCTGAGACCCATAGACATTTGAATTCTCAAGACTATAATCCTAAGACCTCAAATGCATTGCCAACCCTGAGGACTAAGATGGATTGCCTCTATGCTAGTAATTTCACCGGTTGTCTTATCCCCGCACCGGAACACAGCAATGCGAACACTGTTGCTTGGCGGGTGGTTAATGGATAAGATGGTGGTAGCTATCCGGACGGACCCTGCACAGGGTCCTACCACCACTAAAAAATTAAAAGATGAAAGGTTTAAAGATTATTATCGATAGTTGATAATAGTTTCCGTAGACTCACCTTGAGGATCAGGCCACAGGCCACAGCACTGCAGTGTTGTGACCTTGCCCTAACCTTAGACCCCAACGCGCAGTATCTATCATTTGATGTTCTCTATGACTCTATCAAGGAACAAGAATTTCGGAGGATGGAGTATGTCCGACCACGCGTCGACAATCGATCATCTATCCTTCAATCATGATCAGAAAAAACGTATAAAAAACGTATCACGTAAGTTAAAGAAGATTTTATCACAAGATAAGTTAAGTAGCCTAAGGATTTATTAACATGCCTTAATATAACAACAGAAATACGACAAGCATCCAGCAAGTTGGTGTTTAAACGTAAGCTTCGCCAACATCTCCTCAAGTAAGAACTTAAGTAAATGCCATCATCTTCATCACACAGTGTTTTCATCGCATGTATTTAAGTATTGTTTATGACTGTATTATATAAACACATATATTATTTATGTATTATAAATTTTAAATGTTAAGTAGCCATTTAGATTCAACTTATTTTTGAACACTGTTAAGTTCTCTAATTGCATCGGTTTTTTTTTCTTTGTTAAACATGTGGTTGATTGGTAGAGAATGCCTTTAGGCATTAAGTCCGCCATTTGTACTTTTTACATTTATTTGTATTGTGCAAAGAAGATTAAATAAATAAATAAACAAAACACACACAGTGGAAATGATTAAGTTTCGATCCTGTAAACAGAGTGGTTTAAATGTCAGACTGCTACAAGTACGCCAACCGGTTCAACAAATAGCGTCCTTGGTAAATAAATCAAAATCCTTTGTTCCGAATAAATGTTCGATGCATGGTGAATGTCGATCGCGAATATGCCGACAGTGATAAAATAGCGTGGTAATAGACGCCTGAGGAGACACGTGTTCAAATTGACTGGTGAATGTTGATGTAATACAGCGACTATAGCTCGAGTTGTCTTTTGTTTTACAGTGTAGTGCCACAACTATCGATCGTTTATCGATCAATGGCATAGACACCTACCAAAGCCATGCACTAATCGGTTCGACGTAGGTAGACAAGAACAGTAGTAACGAGAATAGGATTTGAGGATTGTGAAGTATGACACCTATGGGCAAAGAACCAATGCTTACCTAAATCCTCGTCTTATTAATACCCTAGACTCAAAGTTACGCAACAAAATCAATCAAGCGAACTTTAAATATACCTAAACATAAGGATCACCTTCATGTCACTAGTAATTTAACTTAGTTTTAATTACTTAGACATAATAATTAAAGCGTGAAACTACCATCACGTGGATCGGAGATTTACATGAGCCATTGGCCGCTCACTAATGCCAGATGTAATTTGGTCTAAAATTTCCATGTGAAATCAAGCCACTCAAAAATAATAGTCAGTGAGACCATAAAGGAAATGGCAGGACGAACTGGATCAGCTCTGTAGAGACTGGGTTCAGGAGTCACTGGATACGAATTTGTAGGAATCTGAGCGGCTCAGCCTGAGGCATGCTCGCCCCGCGCGGCGAGCTGACCGCGAGCTAAATTGTTTCACGTAAACATGCGCGGGTGAGGCAGCGTGCTCGCCGCGAGCCGACATTTCAAAATGGTGTCGGACACGGCGACAGCCGCGGCTGCGTTTATCATAACATAATTCACCGAATTATTAACAAAAAGAAGAAATCGCCTCGGTGGTGGAACCGCTCAGCAACTTTATCAAATTTGAGCGCGCCTCGCTCACAGACAAGTTAGAACTTATCGTTCTGCCCGCGGCACGCTCGGATACACGTCCGAATTACGCGAGGCACGCTGCTCGCGCACAGCGCGTCAGCGCATATAAATTTCAGCAAAATAGGTGAGCCGTGCGTGCCTCAACCCGAGGCTGCTCTAATTCGTACCCACCTTTAGATGTTTTATTTTAATTTTGTATAATATATGTGGTGTGTCCTCATGGTAAGTGAATAATTGTATTACTTCTCCTTCTATGTTTATTTATTTATGTTACACTAGTATAATCTAGCGCCGCTAACTTTACCGCAGGTACCAGGCTCGCAGAACAGAAAGGCTGTCGCAACTGGCCGGCGCGGCGAGAGAGCGTTCCCACGTGCGCACCGGCCTGCCTTGAACGACCTTGCTGGCTGGGTACAGCACATTCGCGAGATTGCAGTGACCATTATAGTATAAGTAGGTATATACGATTGCAAAGTTTCTTTAAATATGGCAAATATTGCGCGAGTGATATGAGTTTAGGTGCACGAACGGTTTTTTTACGATTCAAAAAAGGGCCAAGACGAGTATCCAGCCAGCTGTTTTCGCTGAATGTGTGTAACAAACATGATCCCGATTGAAAAATCCAAGATAAATGTCAGTAGGTACCGCCTTTTTTCACAGTCGATGTCGAGAACGCGGAAACAAATGTCTTATAAAAGATTTTTCTAGTAAGTATTTTCTTAAAACGGCTGGAATAGGGAAACTTAATTGTTAATTGGAGGAACGTTTAGGAACAAGGAGAAAACCAAGTCGAATACATTACATTACATTCACATACACATACATACATTTTATAGAATTTACCTACGCATTATTCTGGTAGCCTCGGTGTCTTTTTTGTTATTTCTGCTCTAAATGTGTTGCCAACCCTGAGGACTAAAATGGAATGCCTATATTTTCGTAATTTTAACCTCTTGTCTTATCTCCCATAACAGAACACAGCAACAAACACAAAAAAACAACAAGTAAGTAATAACTATTTTTCAATTTTAAATCATTTTACAAGATCATTTTACAACCGTGAATTTTTCCACGTAATTAACAATTTTTCTATCCTTACAGAGTAAAATAAACATGTAAGTAGAGACTTAAACATGAAATTCTTACACGGTAGACAACAGACGGATCTATTCAAAGTTATCATATATTTTTCCGAAAGCTGTGTTATGCTGGAACGATTTTAGAATTAATGAATAATTTAGTTGCTATGCGAAGGTAAGGTTTTATTTGTAAGCAATATCAAAAAAATATGAAAATACATGTATCAATTCGGAATTATGACTCCTCGGAATTATGTAGTGTACCCGGTACAGGGAGTTCTTTACATATATATTAAGTATTGTCTATAAAGGGACTAAAATAGGCCATTATGTGACACGAGATATTTCACTTTGTTCGGATGGCTTTAGAGTATGGTTTTAGCGAAAAATAATTATAGAATTAAAATAATATTTTTCAAAAAATTCTAATTAAAAAACTACAATTTGTAGCGCTATCATTTTTACTCCCTACCCGTCACTTACATGCAGAAAGAAACATCTGCACACTTGTTTTAGTGAACCTAACAAATGGTACGACGTATTTTCCAAAACGGATACCGGGCTGGTAGTGCGCCACAAACAGCGATATGTCGTCGGAGACGAGTGAGATGACAAACCTAATCTTCCACCGCCCTCTATACATATGTAGATGGCCGTTTGTGGCTTACCAAGGAAATTAAAAATATAATGTACTTTAAACCCTAGAGACAAAACGATCACTTAATCCGCCTATGCATGGTAATTTTAGATGTAGAGAATGAGAAATGAAAAATCCTATAGCAGTCATAGCACCTTAGGATTTACTTGTGGAATGTTATGTCTCACAATCTTTAGTCGAACGTACTGTACTGCAGGTACCAATGGAAAATTACTGTCGTGACCCGGTTTCATTGTTTTAATTTTTTTAACTAGTTCAGTTGGAAACGCATTATTGAGTGATATTTTATTTTATTAACCGTTTTCAAGTAGGAAGGCCTTGTGCACTTCCTAAGTACGGGTTTACGAGCTTCGAACACGATTAGTGGCGATTACATTTTGGTTTTAACGATTCGAGGCATCTCCGGTGGGCCTTGGATAATTGTGATGGTTATAAGTAGGTATGAAAGGTAATGAATACTATTAATCACATTTTTATTGCTCAGTAATTGTTGTGTGACCTTGTTCGCATTTCTTTATCACTCATTTTAGCTTTTCCATAATTTATTGCCTTAAGATGTTTAGTCGTTACTAGCCCGCCCGCGACTTCGTCTGCATACATTTCGATTATCTTTATTATCTCGGGAACTTTTAAATTTTCCAGGCTAAAGTGGCCTATGTATTAATCCAGGGTATCAGCTATCTTCATTCCAAATTTCATCCAAATCCTTCGAGCCGTTGCAGCGTGAAAGAGTAACAAACTAACACACATACACACAAACTTTTATTATATTAGTAGGACTGTATTTTAACAATGACAAAGGAACAAAATGTACAATACATAAAACGAACAACACAGTAGCGGTCAAATTTGTAATAGTTACTAGCTTCCTCATTTTTCGTAGTCAAACTAGATACCCTGTATTTTTCATCGTCTACCCCATAGTGTGGGGTGTCGTTGAATAGGTCTTTAAAAAATATTGCGGGTTTTTAACAACAGTTTTTTTATTAAGGGATCCGTTTATATGAAATATTAAGCTTTAAAGCGCAAAGTTTGTTAGACTCAAGTTTCACCCCCTGCACAGACAAAACTACGAAAACTAAAAATCAGAAAAATATCTTCAATGAAAGCGCGTATACCGAATTTAAAAGGAAAACTATCACGACTAAGGAACATCATTGGTTCTTGAGATACGGCAATTTATTTATTTATTTATTTATTATATAATTAACACTAACAGTCGATTCAAGTGTTTATAACTACTGAAATCATCTAAGTCGGCACCAAAATCTTGAAATCGACAATTTGTTATAACTTGTATTTTTTATATTTGTTGTACTTAACGGCCTCGGAACCCTACACTGAGCATGGTCCGACATGCTCTTTCCCGGTTTTTTAACTTTGGAATACGTGCGAGACATTTTTGGAACCCCCTTGGCTGCATTTCCACCAGAGCTATGCGAAACCTTAAACATAAACTTAATGTTTTGAATTGGTGGTACTTTTAACGGAACTTATCAAGCTTTTAATAATGTAATTTACACGTTATTATGTTTATTAAAATATGAGAACGATGTTTAATTTACATACTTGGTCCAGGCTAATTAAAATTGGACAAAACAGGCGGAAATTATTAACGCAACCTGTTTGTATCGTTCGTTTGTTACATATCCATTGTTAACACTTGACGAGTTAATTCTCTATTCTATCAGCTATTGTTCCGAGAACACGTTTTAGTTTTTTTCGTTCTAAATGTTTATAATCATTACGAGTAGCATACAATTGTATTAGCCGTTAATACGTTGTACAACTTTTAACCGTTACTACAACTAATGTGGGCTATTTTTCTTTCCTTCCCATTTTACACGACTGCGCGAAGCGATAGGTTTTCCTTAGTTTATACCTAGATTTGAGTGTCCCACTCACAGTCCAACTCTCTAAAGATCTACTATCTTACGTAGTAGTATGTGTTCCCACTGCTGGGCAAAAACCTCTCTCTTGGATCTACATAGGTCTGTGTATCCCTCTTGGTATTTACATATCTACTTGTGGCCAAGCTAGAATTAGGTTCAGTATTTTTACCGTTAATATTCTCATCTTAAAAAAAACGAAGTATAGCTGTTTCCGGCGATTCCCACCGCGTGGAAGTCATTTATTGCTACCGCGGCAATAGGTACCCCATGTACCTCCGGGTTCAAGCTATCTTCGTACCAAATTTCTTTTAAATCGGTTCAGCGATTTTGCCGTAACAAAGAGACAAAGTTACTTTCACATTTAATTACAAAAAGGTGTAGGAAAGTGACTATTTTCCTACCAAATTGTTAACTCGACTAGAGTTTTTCCCAAATTGTTTATGCCCCGACCTCAAGCAGTGGGGAGATAATTTGCATTCGACAATCGTTAGCGATTCTGCGATCTTCACCAAAATCGAGAATCGTACACATTAGTTATCCTTTTCACTCTCTAAGATACCGAATGAAGAATGAACGAGACGAAGCTTTTCAATGTTTCAGTCAAGCGTGATCGTGCCTTACGTTTCATTGCTCCTGCGCTTTGATATAAGGGCTATGGCTCGGTTCATTAGATACTTTTTTGGCATGTAAAATTATATTGTTTCAGGATTCATGAAGTATATATCTGTCCAAAAGATAATCCTTATCTTGTTGTATTCATTCTTTTTTAGTCTTGTTGTGTTCTTGTATTGTTTTAGATTTGTTTTGATGTCTAAATCGTTAAAATAATCAGTGAACGAGCGCTGCCGGCGTCTAAGAGTGAAACGGGTCCCGTACTTGTAGACTTAGCCACATCATCTAGGCTCGCTCTATTGTCTCTGATTCGGATTTTGGTGCAGATCCCTGCCAGCGTTAGTGTTGCTATCAGAAAAAGCTTTAGCAAAAATACAGGTGTTACAATGTTGCGGTAGAAAATGTACGGAATTTATGTAAGCCACCGAGATCGACGTGACTATCTCGGTACAACTATTGCCATTGACGTGTTATGATTTTTAACTCGGCCGCCATTGCTGTCAAGAAAATAAGAGCTATCAAAACGTTGACAATACGGAAACACGTCAAAACAATAAGGTTCTGCCGTGTAGAATCTCAGCCCAGTTTAGTTTCAACTCTGTTGCATTGTTCAATGTACAGGATGTAAGGTTAAATCCGGACGTTCAACTGAAAGTGACACCTAGCTGTTTCATACCACTAATTCTGAACTGATATAATGAATAATGGTTGTTTTTTTAAATTATAGCAGAGGTTCACAAATGAATTGTATTTTTAAAACGCTGTGACAATAGTAGTGGCACTCCATGTCTTCCCGTGGATGTCGTAAGAAGGGTCGTTAAGGGAATAAGGGCTTGTAGTAGGTACTGTTAATCGATGGGCTTGCAACCTGTCACTAATACACTGGTAAACATCTTAGCCTGTTTATGCTAAATGTGGTTACAGAATTATCAACAAGTTTAGAGTTGTTGGTATTCTGTAGCTCTGTCTACCTCACTCTGGGACTGACGGCGTGACGTTATGTATATATGTATGTAGAATCGTTTAAAACTGGTTCCAGCCTGTATTAAACTGATTAGAATAGCGCCATTTATTTAAAGTTATTATTTTGTAGGAAGATGTTGGTGTAACGTACACCAACAATATTTGAGGAGTTCCCTCAATTCCTCACTGATCCCTTCATTAGATTTAGATTTGGTGACAATGGGACCACCTCGGAAGTTTACTCTATCAAACCAAAAAAAAAATCTAAATCGGTTTACAATTGACAAAGAAATTGGTGAACATAAATAATGAAAAAAAAATACAATGGAACTTATAACCTCCTTCTTTTTTTGGAGTCGGTTAAAAATGGTGAGCACTTCTATGTCGAGTCGTAATCCATGTTAACCACATAATTATACTAATCCATCAATACTTATATTATCAATATTATAAATGTGAAAGTAACTTTGTCTGTCTGTTTGTTACGCTTTCACGCATAAACCGCTGAACCGATGTAGATGAAATTTGGTACTGAGATAGTTTTAAGTTTGAGTCCCAAGGTACTTTTTATACGGAAAAAATTGAGGGTCGTGAGGGAATAGCGATAAACGACTTCTATGCGGATGGGGTCGCAGGAAACAGTTATATTTATATAATAAATGTAAAAGTAACTCTGTCGGTCTATCTGTCTGTTTGTTACGCTTACACAGATACACCTATTCACCGTGACGTACTACCCACGTTTACTAGTCTGGGTTGTACTTAGGTCAGAAAAATACGTCCATGTACGCGGAACATTTTTCTCTCTTGAAAATGTTGTTAACAAAAATTAACATAGGTTTTTTTTTATGATAAGTTAATCACGATATTCAAACTAGTCCAAGTGATACAATTGCAAGTATGTAACAAGATTTTTATCGGCCGACTGTTATGTACTGTGACCACCTAAGTTTATATTATGGCTAATAACTGTAATTAATTTATAGTTAAGTACCTAATGCCACCCTTAATTTTCTTTAAAACTCTGGCTTATCGCGAAGTTTGACATCCTGACCTCCAAATGGAAGAACCTCAATTCCCAACAATGAAATTAGTACGAATACAAACTTTTCCTTAATTAAATTAAAATTGGAATAATCAACGTGAACAGAAAATTCGAGACGCGTGCCACAAAATCGAAAGCGCTCGAAAGAAAAAAAAAGGTTCGCGGTAACCTTCGCTGACCGGAGTTTCAGGATAATTAATTTATTTGGCAGAATTTATTCGGATCAAATTAAAAAGTTCACCTGTCAAAACAAGACCTTTCACGGGTTTCTGTTTAGGTTAAAAGTTGTGGCCTCCAAATCTCTGGTCCAGGGTTAATCAATATACCTATATTATTATAACATATGAATTTCACAACAAATTTACATTTCAAAGTAGGTATAGATTATTCTGTGTGTGTACTGATAGAGGTATTAACGAAACTTGTGCTTGTATCATAACGTTCACAACCGAATTAAAGTACGAGGTTCTCAAATCGTTTTTATTGTTCTGTAGTCAAACTAGGAACCCTTATAGTTTCACCATGCCCGTCTGTCCGTCCGTCCGTTCGCAGCCTAGCTCGGACTCTTAAGACTAGAAAGCTGCATATTAGTCACGCCAACAAAGTGGTAAAATAAAATCTTACCACTAAATATTTTTTTTAGGGTACTTCCCCTGGGTACAGACCAAATTTTTGGACCGGTCCAGATGTTAAGAGGTGTTCACCTTATTGGTGATTGAATATTTCGTATTACAACATTTGAAAACGGTTTTTTTTTCGTCTTCCCCATAGTGTGGGGTGTCGTTGGGTAGGCCTTTCAAAATATTAGGGGTTTGTGATTTTATTTGATTTAGTGATCCGTTTATCAAATATTAAGCTTTGAAGCGCAATTTTTTGTTAGAATCAAGTGTCTCCCCCTCTACAGCCAAAACTACAAATACTAAAAATCTGAAAAAAATCTTTAATATAAGAGCATAAAACGAATTTTAAAGGAAAACCATCACCACTAAGTAAACATCATTGGTTCTTGGTGATTAAAATGTTTATAGCTAATACTTAAATCATTTAAAACGGCACCAGTTGACTTTAAATAGAAAATTAGTTATTAGTTGTTGATTATTATGTTTGTAGTTCTTAACGGTTTCGGAACCCTACACTGAGCATGGTCCGACATGCTCTTGCCCGGTTTTTGTTTTAAACCAATCGCGTCACTGATAGATCACGTGACTCTTTGGTATCACGTGATCTATCAGTGTCTCTAGGGCATCTGAACTCTTTAAGGAATATTAATTAAAGAAAAACAGGCAAACCTGCGGCGAGTGTCTAGAGCTCTAATATTCCCCTAGCTTGTTACAGGGCTCGTTGCGGTGGAAAATTGAAAAAGTTCCGATCGTCGATAGCCAGGTAGGTATTCATTTATGCCACACGACGCTTCGACTTGCTCCACCTTCGCTGACAAGCTAGTATTCTATTGATCGTTACGAAAAAAATTAAGCATGTAACGTAAACGATGCAATTTACCTACCTACTTTACTTGCCTTAAGTATATCTAAACATTCTAACATGGGTAAACGTTTTTCGAGACAATCACAACTCATTGAAAGTGTAATATTTATGTTTTAGTTAGTTCAATACCTTTTCCGTAACTTTAAGATTTAACTTTTTTTTTGAGTTACTATTGCTTACTATTACACCCACAATTTGTAGCAAACCTGAGCATTATATCCTAAACTATGTACCCGTCTGCGGCTTCGCCCCGCTGCTAATTTTTGACTTTCCCGATGGATTTTACATTTTTTTTCTTTCTTTAGAACCTTTATCTAACGATAACGAACACAACAAAAAAAGAATTAGCGAAATCGGTCCAGCCGTTCATGCGTGATGCCGTGACCAGAGGAAATAGGGATTAATGTTTGTATACATATTTTTATTTGATTTTATTTTATTTATTAGGTACATTAATGTAAAGATAGATTAATGTTGAAGTTGCAATCTTGGACCTGAAAAAAACTTGATCAAACTTTCAAGCACTATGGTGAATACAATTGTATGAACCTCGTGGCTCACTGGTTTAAAAATACTACGAGTACTTGTACATGTTCAGAATTAAACTCATAAAGATAGAATTCAATTCATTGATACATAAAAAAGTTACGGCTCAATTAATGGTGAAGGGGTTCTTTTGTATAAATTAATACTAGGTAACTATATATATACAGATATACCCCGGCTCTTTACGTATTTATTATTAACCCTCACGGGTCAATAAGTGACCCCGTTCTCGTATCCTCCTTCGTGATCAAAGTAATCTATAAACCTTTTAAGTTCGGCCGATAATCAATCGATAATCAAATCCGCAGACGTCGCCTAATGGCTTCTTAGGGTTCAGATCACTTTGGAGTTAAAAGATTCATACATATTTAACTTAACTAAATTGTACCAGGTATAATATATCCAAATATATTCGCTGTTTTATATAAGGGTAATATTTTTTCTCGATAAGCTCTTATTGTGATGTACTTTCCATTATCCCAAGTTAAACCTTTTACCAGTCATTCTATGTTCAGTTTGAAGTAACAATAGCAAGGCAAATTGTGTAAAACATATATTTGGCCAATTTTTTTTTATGTTAAGGAGAAGGCACCAAAAAAGGAAAAGGGAAGGTTCTGTTGAATAAACCCTTAAAACTCTTAAAACCGTAATAGTTACCAAAAACTGTAAGAGTTGTAGTACTGGGCCTCTATTCTACTGCGTCATAACGATATCGTGTTGGACGTGTTTTAGAATCGTTTACTCGGTCGCCATTATTGTAAATGACATAAGAGTTATCAAAACGTTGACAATACGGAAATACGCCAAATACGATATCGTTATTACCGTGGAAAATCCCAGCCAGTTTGGCGATGGGCTTGCAACCTGTCACTAATATACTTGTACGCATCGTAGCCTATTTGTGCAAAATGTGGTTGCAGAATTATCATGATGCGTTATTAGAGTTGTACTTATTTCTGTAGGTCTGCCTGCCCCACTCCGGGAATGAAGGCGTGATGTTATGTATGTATGTTTGTAACTATCAGATAATAACCTTCCACCAATTAAACTAGTGTCGTACGAGGCTTGTAATCTTATAGGCACGATCGGTCTTATAAGCAGTGATCGGAATAGGTAGTGCAATTTCGGGTGAATGACCTCAAACATTATAAAGAATATGGATAAGACCCGGGATTCCGGGATTGGTATTTTTTCACAGAATATTTGCCTGACATGAAGTTAATTGAAGTACTCGTATATGGGATAAAATAAGACTTTATGTCATTGTAATTACATCATTTATTTAAAATGAAAACATTACATATTTCGTTAGGTGAAAGTAGTTCCCACTTAATAAGACATAGCGATGAGAAAAGTAGATAGTAGGTACAATCATAAAAGATAACAAAAAAAATAGCAATAGTACAAAAAATATATAAATAAATAATTTCTTTGAGCTTACTGTGAGGCTAGGTCAAACTGTGTAATGTCCCCTTATATTTATTTTAAACCAAACACAAACTTTAAAACTTTTCAAAGGGAAAATCCGGGATTATAAGTTATATCCATACTAAGTTTACGCACCGAAATCCCGTGAAATTGCACTACCTATTCCGATCACTGCTTATAAGTAGCTAAACACTTTAGTGCTTTGACACTTTAAAGTCATAATAGAACGTAGAACGTAGAACTGCTGCACTAACTTGCCAAAGGCGTTAAAGCGACAGGGTACAAGTGTTCAGCTACTTATTACCATGCTCAGTGTAGGGTTCCGAAGCCGTTAAGTACTACAGACATAAAAAATCATCAAGTAATCACTAATTTGCTATTTAAAGTCAATTGGTGCCGTCTTACATGATTTTAGTAGGTATAAACACTTTAATCGCCTGTATCTCAAGAACCAATGATGTCTACTTAGTCGTGATAGTTTTCCTTTAAAATTCGTTATATGCTATTTCATTTAAGTTTTTTTTCAGATTTTTAGTATTTGTAGTTTTGGCTGTATTGGCACTTGAGTCTAACAAAAATTAGCGCTTTAAAGCTTATTTCATAAACGGATTACTTAATTAAAAAACTGTTCTCACAAACCCATAATATTTTTGAAAGAACTATCCAACGACACTCCACACTATAGGGTAGAAGAGAAAAAAATTACATCCCCACGTTACGTGTAGCGGGGGTTACACTAAAAAAATATTTTTTTACTTTTTATTGTACCACTTTGTTGGCGTGACTAATATGCATATTCATGCCAAATTGCAGCTTTCTAGTACTAATAGTCTTTGCATTAGGCTGCGGACGGACGGACGGACGGACATGGCGAAACTATAAGGGTTCCTAGTTTGACTACGGAACCCTAAAAATGGGTAACAAGATCACCCGCTACAAAAAGTAATATTAAAAAAAAAAACATGTTTTCATGAACAACTATGGTTTGATAACGCAATAATAGGCCAAGTTTCAGCCGATGCACTGTTGTTATGATTACTATCGTTAACAAGGCAATTTAGATCGTAAGCTTTGGATATACGGTTCCGATTTGTTTGTTGGCTAGACTTGTTTATTTTAGTATGCTATCACGTCTTAATCTCGCGATTCTTGAGTCACGTACAGTCCTTTACTAAAAGTTTCCATCAACAATGGCACAGGGAAGAGTGCAAATTAGGTAAATTAAGAACTATTAAGTTCTACGAGTACTTATATAATATTTACAACATACTATTCAAAATCATTTCGGGGAACAAGTAATTAGTATGTTACACTTGTAAAAATTTAATATTTTTTGTCAGATTATAAGGTTCTTTCCCTAAAGTTACGGTACCTTCGTTTACATTAGATCGGTGACCGAATGCATCGGCCGCATTCGGTTAACTCGGATTCGTTATTGAAAACCGTATAACAATAATGGGTGACCGAAAACGGGCTACCGTCGAATACGGCCAAACCGACTATGTTAAAGCGCTTTTATTCGAATTGTCTACGACTTTTCTTGGCCTTTAAGGGTTTAAGAATAAAAAAAAAACCAAGTGCAAGTCGGGCTCGCGCACGAAGGGTTCGGTACCATTGTGTATAAAAACGGCAAAAAAACATGTCTGTTGTATGGAAGCCCCCCTTCTTTCATTTTATTTTTCGTTTTATTTTAATTTAATTATTTAATTTTGAAGTGAATATACTTATATCGTTATCAATATTGAATAAAACGAGTAAAAAAATCACGTTTGCTGCGTGACAGCCTCCATAAATATTTATGTTAATCTGATTTTTAGTATTTTTTGCTATAGCGGCAACAAAAATACATCATCTGTGTAAATTTTAAATGTCTTAATATCACGGTTCATGAAATACAGCCTGGTGACAGACGGACAGACGGACAGACGGGCAGACAGCGGAGTCTTATCAATAGGGTCCCGTTTAACCCAAAGGGTAAAACGGGATTTACTTAACGGGATAACTTAGATTTATTTAACGGGAAAGAAGGTAAAAAGTAAATGCAATGTCATACTTTAAAAATGTTCTAGACTTATTTATTGTTTCTAAATCTGAGGTTCGTCGCAATAGCCTTAAATAGTAATTTATTCACCAAGGGGAGTAAGGCACGGATTACTAATGAAGCGTGCATCTGCGGCCCGACGCAAAGCGGAGGGCCGTAAACCACACGAGTTTAGTAGTCTGTTCTTACCCTCGAGTGATATACACTACACTTAAAAATAAATAAAACACAAAAGTAACAAATTAATTATTTCGAGGAAGAACGAGCGCGCCATGACACAGGGGCTCTACTTTGAAATCCGTAATTCGAACTTCGTCTATTGCTATCCCTTTTGCTCTTGTTGCGTGACAGGGCATTCCGAAGTTCGAATTACGGATTTCAAAGTAGAGCCGCAGTATAACAAAAGTATTTTTTTAACACAGTTGCTCAAAAAGTGGTACTTTTCGTAGCTGTATATCGTGCGGAAAGTTGGATATTACGCACTAGTGCGATATAGTTTTCCATTTTTTTTTAATATAAATTTAGTTTCAACTTCCAAGCCGTGCATCCAACCAAAGAGTTTGCATGTTCAACCACTTTTTGATTACGTCATTTAGCATTGAGACTATACATAGGTAATATAAGTAATTTAAAATATTAAAATTAAATACAAACATACATACACACATAAAATGTATCGAGGTAATATTTAAAAAACACAGCTCTCATCAAGATGGCTAGTATTACGAATGATTAGATAGTTGCGCATTAAGGTGAATTCACTTTACACCATGCCGAAACCAGGCCCAGCCCAGTACGGCGTAATGTGAATCCACTTTTATGCATTACTGCTGGTTCATAGAGAATTTACTTTTTGATTTTTAAATATAGGTAATTAAATTACTGTGACTTTTTTTTTAACTTGGCCGAATGGTCACAACCGTTGCCATTTCATAAAGTCTGTGTCAATTAAAAGTAAAATTGTCTCTTGTAATAGTTTTATTTACTTTCTGATTTATTATTGTTTCATGGATATTTTTTCGCAAAAGTATTAAAAAACGTCGTTTGATACACGTGCGGAACTGTCATTTTAACTCGTCCCGACTCTTAGCCCTCGCTTGCAGCTCGGGCCAAGATACTTCGGGACTCGTGTAAAATGAGATACTTTCCGCACTTGTATCAAAATCTACAATTTTTTAATTGTGAATTTTAACGCTCGGCTCCGTACAGTTTGCGTGCCAAAAGACGTTAAAGAATGTGAATACGCCCCGATTTGCAGTGTCCAAATTGCATGCGTGTCAAAGTAGGTAGATTGACAACGTCATCTAGAATTAAAAAAAAAACAAAACAGGGTAGTAATGGATTTTCATACGACGTTCCTGTCCTGATAACAGGGCAGTTATGAAATTCCATTCAATATTACTACCCTGATTTTTGAGAAGGTTTAATGAACGGCTTTCACGCCTTTTATTAGGGTAGTAATTATACACTTACTAACAAAGTCTAGTATAAAATAATTTAAGTAATTAACAAAATAATGCCTGCCGATTTGTTTTAAGCTATCGCTTCGAAAAAGTGTGGTCCGCTATTTCGACAGTATTTTTTGGCAATTTTGAGTCGGCAGTCTGTGGGCGTCCTGGGCCTCTATTCTAATGCATTATAACGACATCGTCTTTGACGTGTTTCCGTATTGTCAACGTTTTGATAACTCCTATGTCATTTATAATAATGGCGACTAAGACATAAACGCTTCTAAAACACGTCAAACGCGATATCGTTATAACGCAGTAGAATAGAGGTCCTGGTTTAAGGCAACATTAGCGAGTGCAATTGTTGCCTGCTATATTGCCATGAAATTGTATACTTATTTGCAAACCATTAAATCCATTCATGCAGCTCTCGTGAAACAACTTATACGCGTGATTACTTCAGTTTAGATATATTTCATCAATGAAGCTATAATTAGCAATGACATCGGCTCATTCATATTCCGGGGTCATTAGATAGCGAACTGAATGTTGAACTCGACAATTAACTAAGTAAGTACGTTGTAGTTAATTAAACTACTATCTACTTTATCAAATGTTGCACCAATAATTCTACTCTTTAAGGGCATAAGCTCTGTGGACACTACTATGATTAATATGATTATACATAGTAGTGTCCACTGAGCACCAGTGCTTGTGGTGTCAACTTGACTACCATCGTAAGGTATACTCGCTCCCCAGTGACCGTTGTGGTTCCCTAATGTTTTACCAAATCATTTAACAAACTATATCATTTTACAAAAAATATATTAAAAAAATGTGGGCGAAAGTGTAACCTAACCTAACATTAAATATGTTAACCTCATAAGACCCGCTATACAACGAAATTTGCCAATGGAATATGAACCTATTACAAATGCAATAGAGTCAATTTTCTAGTTTGATTGTCCCCCATAAAAACAAAGGAAAACCTATTTTATTTCCTTTGCAATAAGTCTATTTTCTAATGAACGTATTATGTAAAAAAAATTGTACGAGAGGCCTTAGGAGGTTAAAAAAAGGCCATGTAACATGTAATGTATGAAAAGTGGGTCCAAACATTTCGTGTAAATTACACACGGCTGCGCTGCAGCGCTGGCCAGTTCCTTTTGGCGTGAACTTGGCTGGACAGATAATATGACATGTAATGGTTGAAGCATAAATACGTTTTTACGAAATTAAAGTTTGTAAAATGATATAGTTTTGCCAAATGATGACGTGGTCAAAAGTACGGACCCCGGGGCCCCGGCCGTCGTGTACTGGGTGATGAGCTTTACTCACTTTAAGTACCTACCGAGTACTTTCTGTGGAACCGATGCTTAGACGGAAATAATATCATCGTAAGAAGTGTACTTGTACAACATGCTTTACATGCTAAAGGCGTTTGCTAGAGGGCTCATCTGGATGAGATAGGTTAGCATCTATAGGTACTTTCAAAACAACCTGTCATAAAAGTACTATTTTGTGACCCCAAACCAGACCAAAAAATTTAATAGATTTGTACTATGAAAACCCTCGCATGTAGTAAAACCGGGTCAAACAATTGTCCAAATAACAATCTTTCCTAAATTATGTAACACATTAATTATAATTAAGCGGTTTTACCCGTAACATGCATCTTATGCGGTTAATTTGACGCTTTCATACATTAAGACGTTCGGAGCCCATGAGTGCCAATTCACGTCCATTTTGTAATGAACCTTGTACTAAAGGTGTTAATTAACTTCCTCACACTTCTGTCATGATAAATCATATTAAAATATTTAAGAGAATCTTCTCTAAAGCCGCAGCGCGCTTCGCCTATCACCAATATAAAATCTACGTGATTTTGATAAGAAAATAACTTCATTGTGTGGACTTTGAAAAGGGCCAATTGACTACAGGAGCTTCTTGAGAGCGTTCGGCTGGTTATTGCTATCGTACTAAGGTACTTTCTCAACTTATTCGCAACTGTTACCTGTTCCGAAAAAAACGATGATTGCTGAATGCTATTTTAAAACCGTAAAGTAGCATTGTACTATCGTTTATTTTCATTCCCCTATAGGCAGTCCTCTGGACTCTGGAGTCACCACTACCCGCACGCCGACCGCGTGCGATCTTGCTTCTTCTTTTTCTTTTTTATTAATTATATCCCAGCATCCCGCAGTGATTTCGCCAAGAGGTCGGAAATTTGTCTTTTTTTGCTTATTTTCGTGATTTTACACTTAAAATACTACTTTTCTATAACTTTTAGTGCACATCATGAAATATCATTTCAGTTATGATCGAATAAATGAGTTACGAATGAATGAGCTACTTTTTATTTTTGTCGAGTATTATAATGCGAGATTTAGGTTGTTGTAAAACATAACATTTTGCTATTTTTAAGGTAATGCATAATGGATTGATTTTTAAATGAAATATGTAAAGGTGGTAAAAGTGATTCATCATTTTTTACAAGACATTTATACCTTTCATACCTTTTAGACGTCAAAACGATTAGTAAATATGCGATATTCTACACGTCTTACAGCAAAATTCTCGAAACAGGCGCTGGTTTCAGGTCGATTAATCAAAATTAAAAATTAAAATATAAAAGTAGCTCATAAATTTGTGGAAAGTTGAAATTATCTTTCGTGTTGCGCATTAAAATTTGTAGAAGTAAAGTATTTCAACTGTAAAATCACGTAAATCAGCGAAATCGGCAAAGTTTCGTATACCGCCTCTTAACAGAGTAAATCAAAGATAAAACGCGACATCTTTCAATCGTGCATCTTCCCTCAAGGTTACTTGAACCCCGATCTTGCTTGACTATGTAGTGAAAGGAATATGAGAAGTCAGTCCTCACACCTGAGATTCCAGTATTGTGAAGGTGGCCATGTACGACGACCGGTCCCGGATCAATGTGGCCATTGATCATGACTTTGGTTTTATCCAAATTCATGCCAAGACCGATGCATCGCGAGGGTGTGGCTTGGCCATCCAGCATCTGATTCAAGCTACTCTAGCGACTCCGCCATTAAGACTATGTCATCGGCGAATCGCAGGTGTGAGATGTATTCGCCGTTTAAGTCATACTACGGCGACAAGTGTCAGGATTGACTCTTTGTCTACTATAGCCCCGGGATCTCCAGTGCTGTCCATACAAATAAGCAGACCAATGCTCTTATTTCCTTCAAATGTCGACTCTGCCCCAAAAACAGATTTACAATTCAAGTTTTTGTATTAATTCGCTCCATGTGCCAAAGTCACTGGCCTGATTCACAAAGAATATTGAACCTGAACTCCAAAGCCGGTCAAGCGTAAGTAGTTTTTTTATCGATAAGGTTATTTTGCTGTTATCAATTCGTTTATACATTTTCGTTAAATAGTTGTGCCCCTACTTGAAAGTATGTTATTTTTATGGCATGATTGGAACTTACACGCGAAAAGTACCAACTTAAACTAGAATTTTACAATGTGATATAAAGCAATTAAAAATGTTTCGATTAAATTAACTATTGATACGAAGTGTCAATTTTTTTTCTAAACTTTAGACTTAAAATTCATTTTAACTTTGCAATAGGAAACAGATAAAAGCCATTCAGTTAGAAAAAAATATTATCTTCTAACAAGAGTTTTTAGATTTGATGCTAAAATTTAACAACCATCCTTAGAACACGCCGTGGTCCCCTTTTCCCGAAATCTTGGTTTTTTCCAGGGAAATAAAGAAAATGTGAAAGTCGCGAGCAGGAACTAGCGGAGAATAAGTACATTGATAAAATGGTAAACTGACATTTCTTATGCGCATGCGGCATGCTCGCGTTTCTCCTGTACGGTTTACAAATTTCCAGTGGAATTTTCCTTTCGTATTTTCAATCAGAAATCAATAATGCATTTTATAAACAATTACGAAGTTAACAGGGTGTTGCAATTTAGTGTTATTATGACTACAGGGCCTCTATTCAGGTGCGTTAAAACGATATCGTGTTTGACACGTTTAAGAATCGTTTATGTCACAGTCGCCATTATTGTAAATGTCATAAGAGTTATTAAAACGTTGACAATACGGAAACAGGTCAAAAACGATACCGTTTTAACGCACCTGAATAGAGGCCCAGTACCCGGCCGATAAGAAGTCAATCCTGAGACCTGTCATCGCAGTACAACTTATAGCCTTTTTTTAGGTTTGAGGTTATAATTTGTACTGGAATGACAGGTGTCAGGATTTACTTCACAACAACGGCCGGGCCGGGCGGTTAATGTTTGTATAATATATAAGTATGTAGTGTAAGTGCGATGTTAACTGTTCGGCGCTTGCGACTTACCTTTAGTTTAGTTTTAGTTTTTTACTTTTAGGCTTTAGTTTAATGGGCTACGCTGAAAACCAGCGCCGAGCTGTGGTCGCGAACCCCGGGCGCGACATCGTGCGCAGCCTGGCATACGCTGACGCGCTGTCCTTTTGCTACGTAGGGGAGAGTGGGTAACAATGGATCACTTTTTTTTCAAGCTCCACAAATCCCAAGTTTATGCGTAAATAATTAATCTATGATAATTAACCACAAGATATGTCCCTAATCTACAAAACCAGGTGCAATTATTGGTAAAAACGGCATAAATTTACAAGTTATAACAAGTTTAAAAAAAAAAGGGAAATGATCCACTGTGACCCGTGGATGGGTCACTTTGGATCTTTTCATGGGTGACAGGGAATCGCTTGGGGTACACTAGATCTTTTAAAAAAAAGTTCAATAAAATACCAATTTTCTTCATAATTATTTATTTATTTATATTCTATGACAGCCTTCTATCAAAGTCTTATCAAAAATTAACAAGTCTTTCAAATTATGCTGGTATAAGGAGACCTAAACTAATCAACATTTTGTTTAAATAAACAACAGTTCTTCTCCTTTCATTTCCACAAAGTTCTCTTCTCTATTCAAATAAACATATTGGTGCATAATTAGGTGTTAGCCTCACTGGTTTTGCAGGATCAGGGTTTTTTGTACTCTTGACATGGTATCGATATAAAGTTGTGTATGGAATAGCAGTTGATTTAGCCGCAGATCTTGTTGTTCGGCCATCAGATATAAGTTTTAAGGCGTTACTCATCTGTTCTTCAGTATGAAGACCGATATTGGTTTTCCGTACCCTATTGCGAGGCATTTTTACCTACGAAGAAGAACAAATCCATTTTGATTTTACGCTATTTATGTAATTTCCACTTGGGTCACACTGGATCACAGTCCGCTGTGACCCAAATGAAAATTATTCACTGTGACCCATAGGCCGGTACGACACAAAAAAAATATTCAAAAAATAACTACTTATACCCAAGCCAAAATTACATTACCCACAACGGATTTATCAAATAACAAGTTCAAAACATACGACTATCATTTATATTTATTAAAGGGTTGGGAATATGACAAATTTCTAAATTACGTAAAAAAATACTTTCGTACTTACCTACTGGTCTGCGTGTGACACCACGTGATTCCGCTCGGCGAGTGCGGCGGCGACTGGCGCGTGAGAGGGGGGTATTGACGAGCAGTAGCCACGCGTTTGCTTGTGTGCGTAAAGCATCAGACGTAAGAATTATAGCGAATAATCCGCTGTGACCCGTGATCCGCTGTTACCCACTCTCCCTCGTAGCGTGTTATTTTATCCGTGTATTATTATTTTTTGTTTATACTCATTCTTGCATGTTTTTTTGTGGCAATAATTAATGTGGCAAAAATTTATAGTCGGTTATTTTATTATATCAATGTATGTCTTGTTCATTCGAGTAAGATGATGTGACCACACAGACGAGGGGTTGAGGGTGGTTTTAGTGGTACACTGATCGGCGCGCGCGACCGCGTCCCTACGAGTCACCGCTGACGATCGCCAGCGCTCAGCTGTCAATGTTATTTCAAAACGCTTCCATAGCAATCATACAATAAAATATAGCATATTAATCAGGGGTTATTATTTTTTATATTAGTGTTGTATGTTCTACTGAACAGTTGGGCCTTAGAAGTACTGTTCTGAAATTACCTCAATTTTACAAACAAATTAGGTATTAATATTAATATAAGCAAGTATATCGTTTGAGTGTTCTTACCCACAAGAGCGTCTTCTTCATAGGTTAGCTATAAGTAGCCGATCTCTTCAGCATGGCAAATTAATAGGTCATTACCCGTGGTCCACCTTAAGAGTTCACCTCTGTCGATTACGGAGACTAAACTGGTATCCTATAGGTAGGTTTAGGTTATGTTCGTTCTTCAGAGGGCACGAAGGGTCAAAATACCTCAGAAATAGGAGCTCCGCGATAGCGCAGCTCCTTCGACTTGGTTACGTTATACTAAAATGTCCGAAATTGATGAAGATACTGAAAAAAGATGGCATTAAAAAAAACTACTTTGAACGACACTCCATTAAACCGATCGCAACGGTAAACCAATACTTATATCTTAGTTTACAAATCTATGCCTCAGAAGAATTCACTTATACCATGAAGCCTGTGCTCGTTAGCTTCTTCCAAACCATAAAACACAAGTGATATGTTTACTTCACAGGGTGTTCTGTGATCCTGCTACCCGGTAGTTCATCGATCGGTATATTGTCACTCTGAAGCACTTTATTATTTTAATCTCACATGCTGCAGTAACATACATGCCTGGCGGGTCCCACTAAAACCCAGCATCCCATTATTTGACGCTTCATGCGTGACCAAATAAAAAGCCACAGGGCCGAAATAACTTAATATGTTGATTTTTGAGGCTAGTGGTCCCGTGCAGCTGCATTTGTATTGGGGCCACAATCCCGTTCCCATTGTTTATTGCCCGATCAACTCACAAAATAGACGAATTGACGTCACTCCGCGCATTAAAGCACCACGGAGAAGCAAGCGGGTGATTATACACGATCCTTGGTGTTTGTTGTTTTGAATGTATGTTCTGGTGCGATACATATTTATGAAGGATAAAGCTAGGATACTTTTTAATGAAGATTCTGCGTTCCTTAAAAAAGGTTTTTATTTTATCGACTGCTACACGTCCAAAGTTGTGCGGGATGCAGCCAAATTGCGCAGTAGCCGAGAAAATAGTATCGCAAGAAACAAAAGGTACAGTAAAAAATATAGAGACATATATTCTATTCTATTCTAAAACGGGGTGAATAAGGACTAAGAGGTAAATAGGGACACAACCAACCTATGGCATACATTTTTACAAATAAGAACAAGTATTAAATGAAAATAATGTTACGTGCTATTGTATATTATCTCAGTCTTATAATTATTAATATGCTTAATTTTAGGTTGCTTCCCTACTTACCCCTTAGACCCTAT
Source organism: Acleris holmiana (assembly GCA_949316455.1). NCBI lineage: Eukaryota > Metazoa > Arthropoda > Insecta > Lepidoptera > Tortricidae > Acleris > Acleris holmiana. The sequence continues at coordinate 14,561,114 of OX438769.1, forward strand.
TCACCCTGTTTTACGGTACTGATTTCTGCGTTGGTGTAAGTATACCACCCATTTCTTTGAATATCACAGGGAACAGTGATTTCTTTCGAGATAAAACGTAACCTATGTGGTTATTCAGGGTATAAGCAATCTTCTTTCCAAATTGTGTCCAAATCCGTCCAGCCGTTTCAGTATGAAGAAGTAATAAACGGTCTAATTCACATTCATTTATACTCTGAAATTTTGCAATTGTGATGGTAGTGTTGTGAAATAAATACTCGACAGCAAGTATGTGTTGTACTGGGCCTATAGTTAAGAGGTTTTGTATAACTCTTCCGTCCTTCTTGCCTTGCCAAGAAATTGAATGGAAGAATTACTAGGTTTCTAAAGCCGCAAAGGGATTTTGAATCCATAAGGTTCACAGGGAGTGTTCTGACGTATTTTATTGTTGCGTCACTCGCCACTTAACTAAGGTTATTATTGATTACTAGGTATTATTGAAATCGACTACAATCCGCTTTCAGAGGCCTTTTCAGCCATATATTTGAAACTTTGGAATTAATTTCCCTTCACGATTTTTCCTTAGTGCTATGCCATTTCTTCTTAGACATGGCTTAAAAAGAGTATTCACTAAAAGTTAGTGACTTAATTATGCCCTGGCACAGTAGAAACTGTGACCAAGGAATCAAAAATTGTAAGTTAAAATCACAGATTATAATCCGACCTAATTACCTACCTACCTAATTTACTGTACCTAATGTTTCTTGCGATACTATTTTCCCGGCTAATGCGCAATTTGCCTGCGTCCTGTCCCGCACATCTTTGGATGTGTAGAAGTCGATAAAATACACATATACCTTTTTAGAAAACTCAGTATTGTCATTAAAAAGTATCCTAGCTTTGTCCTTCATAACATAAATATGTATCGCACCAGAGTATTTTTCTGTGCATTTAACTATTTATGTCTATAATGTTTTCTAGTTTGCGAATAGGTCGTTTTGTGTAAAATCGTCTGGTATTTTTTTTATTATAGACGTCTTATATTTCCATTCCCTTATATTCTTTCTTTATGATAAAAGCAATGCAATGCAGTAACTTTTTCTTGTAATTTTACATACATACATTAAATCACGCCTGTTTCCCAGAGGGGTAGGTAGAGAGTAATTTTAGTTTTACTTAAAAATATTTTACATCATTCCCTGTACAGATTCAAAATTGTAAAGTTGTTAGCACTTTGAAAAAAATACAAGCATGAATAACTCAATAACTTTAAAAATGGCCGAGTTACAAGTTAACATTGGTTGACTATTCTTGCTAGATAGAGTTTGAAGTTTATATACTTTTAAGTATACGGATATTATAAACAGAGATCGGACCAATGGGCGTCATTACTCGCAATAATGTGGATATGACTCCATAGATTTAAATTAAACAAATTAAATTACATTAATTGATTACTTACCTTATAAATAATTTTGATCCTTTGCAAGGCAGTACTAATTAATAAATAAATGATATAAAGATTTGTTTTTGTGTATTTATTAAAGCAAATAAACAGGTATTTTATTATTTTTTGCGTGTTTATTTTATTCTTTTTCACGGCAAAAATAAACTTATGAGGTGAAAGCTTCTTTCACAATCCACGGATGTTAAAGGAGCAAACTTATGCACTTAAATCAATATAATATCAATGGCCACTCCTGTATGATTTATTTATAAACTATCCTTGCAAAGGATCAAGATTAAAGTTCAGGTAAGAAATAAATGAATATAATTAATTTTGTTTAAGTAATTAAAATTGGAGTCATGTCCTCATTATTGCGAGTAATGACACCAATTTGTCCGATCTCTGATTATAAAATTAGAAAAATCTGATCCGACTCGGTCCCAATGACTGGTCAATTTTTAAACGATATTGCACGTTTCCATGATTTGTTTCGGCCGTATTCGACTGCAACCCGTTTTCGGCCACCGACTAGTGTAAACGGTTATTTTAATAGATAATAACCAATTCGGTAAAATCGAACGCGGTGAACGCAATCGGTCATCTACAATTATGTAAACGCGCCATTAGTGTGCATAATAACATAAACACCAGTTGCTTCGAGCCTTATTTATATACCTTACAGTATAAATGAGATATTTTTCAGCTGGTTTGATGGGTAACCTATCATTTCACCGACTTTCATTTCATCGAATGCTATTTTCTGCTGAAACCATGATGTTTGCAGGATATCTTAAACATTAATTACGTAGGTTAGGTTACACTTGTAACTACCAAACAAAAATACTCATGTGGCGAGAAACCTGCCCTCATAACCCAATATGCAGTATCTCAAATTCAATAGCCAAAGCAGATTCAATCCTCTCCCGTTATTAATAAGGTTGCATTTGCTACAGGGGTTTTATCAGAGATACTGCCATTTGTCTCAGCAGGGCAGAAATGCCTTACGATGAAAGAAAAATCTGCGTAATCATGATTTTATGAAAGGTGCTTTGATAAAATAATAGACGTACCTACCCAGTGTGACGATGTATAAGCATAGCCTGTATGCTTGCCATTACTATGTAGGTAGGTTAGGCATGGGAGTTGAGACCAAAATACACTTGAGAGCAAAGAAATCGAGCCACTTAGTACTGAATTTCCATAGAAAGTGGCTCGATTTCTTTACTCCCGAGTATAGTATTTCTTGCTATATATATTGGTCAATAATTCTCATGCCATTATTTTTAAAATTTTGGATCATATTCCTCTACATAGTCAAAAGCATAAAGATGATGACAAAAGTGTATGAAATTATGTTTTGTATTGAAAAAATCAGTGAGATAATGTATGCAACTTTTTGAATAATCTCCTTCGACTTTTAACTATGCACACATCAATGGGAAGTCTAAAATAAAAGCCACTAGCACTGTTTATCACTTTTTTATAATTTATTTTCACAACATTTTTATTTAATTTTCTGTAAAATTTACAATCTTAAAACTCCTCACAAATATACTTATTTTTAAACATTGCAACAACAGTGTGGCTCGGCGCGGCCGCGGAGCAGGCAACTCGGAAGATAAAATAATAACTATGTAATATATTGATAAAACTAGGCTTAGAGTATCGCTATGCTATACGCGAGTCGTATGCCGAGCTCCGCTGGGAACATATGGGCGAAGTCGGCATCGCGCGGCCCAGGGCTTCCTCAACCGAGTTATTCATTCCTCCGGTACCCTCAAACCGAACGAGGGCTAGATAGCGGTACCGTTAACTTTAATTTCCTTTCTTTCCTTTTTCCTTTCATAACTTTAAAGATGATTTAAACCGCCAATCGTGGCTAAACAACACAAAGACAAGTTTTGGCTAAGTACCGGTAATTTCAATACCGGTATACCGACTTACGGTTCCATTTTCATCCCTGGCATTAAATCCCATTAAGGTGCCGCAAACCAATATCTACAAAGGTACTAGAATTATTGGTTGCAACACTGCCTAGTGTTCACGACACAAAACAAGTACTCCTTATGTTCTCAGATACTGTAACTTGTGCAAACGCTATTTGTTTACAGGACTATACTCGTAGTATGAAATGTCAACTCATTCCAAGTTCCAGGCAGTGAAAGAGATAGTACTATAGTAGTAAGATACATGTCTCTGTCCCGTTCACTGACACTTACTGTTCACTTAGCAGGTCGACGTTTCATGATATGCAATCAGATGATCTAACTGTAGAGTATGTCCTATTTTAAGATTTTCTTGTTAAGGTTCAATTTAAATATTTGTAACGGTTGGTGTGTATAAATTGTTTAACGAAACAAAGATATAAGGACTCCAAAAAACATCTTTATGAATCAATTGTTAAGACGTTAGGTAAAAGCTAGCACAAATTTTAAATTTTGAACTCTTGCTTCATTTGACACCCTGAACTATACAAAATGTCAAAACCAGTATACTTTACGAAAGTTCAAGTATAGAATAATTGATACCTGTTACACAATCTCATTGCAATTCTTATCATATTTTATACGCTTGTCATAAAGAGTATTTGTTTCGTGGTAAGTGCAAATATTTAAAAAAAATAGGCCGCTATAAGAAAATATTTTAAATACAATGAATAACTCAGTTGAGGCTACAAATATCAGCGGTACCGGTATCCGATCCCCGGTACCTACCGGCAGTGGTTTGAACCGTTCCGCTGGTATTTGTATTAATCTAGAAGCTTCTGAGGCCACGTCTTCGTTTAGGCGCTTGCGTACCTCAAACTAACATAAAAATACTTGTTTAACTCTCAAATCTCCCTAAAACCCAACATCGTGTTTAATAGAGAAAACTCAACACTAAATGTCATCCCAAGACAGTTGTTAATACTTTGTATATTGAAACTTTCAAACTTCGATTACTATTTCTTAATTTAGGGAAATTCCAATTTGAAAATTGAATATACAAAAACAGATCATAGTCTATCACGTCCAGTTAAACTTTAAAGAAGTAGCAGCTTCTACAGAAGCCGGTCAATAAAAAAAATGAGAATTCAGAATTCAAATCTATATTGTTCTTGTGAATAAGAACAAATTACATTTAAATGCATCCAAAGTAAATTCAACGGCATTTGCAACCTGTTTTTGTTATTTTAAATGCAATATCGGAAATCGTTGCACGGTAAACGCCTTTTTATAGCAGTTGCTCGGATAGTAATCATATAGTAATTGCTTTATTTGGACGTTAACCGAATCGTAAACGATTGACGATAAAATTAAATAAATTTAAAACGTCACTTCAGTTTTTCGAACTAAACCGACTTAGCATATTTTTTCCCAAGTTAGATCATGACCATCCAAACATCGCTCCTATACCTACAATAATATACAGATATATCGACCAAGCACGGCCCGCAAGCGCCTATTGACGTGCACAATAAAAAATAACCATTACATAAAAAAGCTAGCTGAAAACTGATGGTAACTTTAGAAAAATAAAACACTATAATAAATCGCAATGTCTCTCTTCAGCAAAAAAATATTTCCAAAATGTTTAGACCGTTCCGGAAGCATTATCAATTTTTTCTGTACTTTCTGTGGAAGGACTTCTGGCAAACAATTTCAATTTGTAAATATAACTCTTTTCTAAGGTAATTAAAAATTAAGAATTAAATGACGAGCATAATCGGAAGATTTAGTTACTGGCCAAATATTTTTGTTTTGAATTGTTCTATTTTTGAACAGTAGCTGATAAAAGCGATAATGAATTAACGCGACGGGCGCATCGGGTCCACAACTTTTTTAAATCAGAAATATTTCTTGAGTTGTCTACTGTCTACAAATAAATATATATATATATATATATATTATTGAAATATATTAACACAGTATTGAACTGAGACCACCTAATGCAATGTACAGGAAAGATAACGCAGGACATAGTAACCCGATTTCAAATAACTTTATTAAAATATATAATTTCTAATACATTACAAGCACGATTTATCAGATTTAGTACAAGCGAGGAGGTAGTTTTACCGGGTACTGCCAATAATAGATTACAATATAGATATAATAATCACAGTTATTTAAAATATGATAATATTTAATATAGATAACGTTAAAAGACTGTCGAAAAGACTACAAATCACAACTTAGACGCCTGTCTCGATATAGCGAGAGGTAAATAACCCTAGTGATAATTAACTTACATTCACTCTTATTAGGTACTTGGAATATGGTTTAGATTTCGTTAGTTATAATTATGTACTTGTTTTACTAGTAAGTACAGACTGCGAGTGACCGGCGAGCTCTGCGCATCGCGCCGGGCGTCCGATACGTCGACGCCGTCGTCTACCGCCGCCTCGGCACCGAGCGCCGAGCAGCGCTCTCGCAAATTCCTTCCTCCGCATTTGCTCTTGACTTAAGAAATACTACACGTTTTCACACAATTACTTGATATATTATAATATCAATATACTTCTCGTAATATAACTGGTTGAGGATTCCAAAGAGCTTAACAGTTTTATTATCATCTTAAGTCATGGCAGATGAGCAAAAGCTTTGTATGACACTGGATTTGACGAGAACACATTCATCGTGAAAATATCTACCTATTCTTGAATTGAAAATGTATTTGAATAAAAATAACGTAAATCCAGTGTTTCTCCTTTTAAAGGAATTAGTTTGTAAACATATGTACAAAAAATATGTTGAAGATGTCCCTACATTTTCGAAATATTTTTGAGGAATTATAAAAAAATGAGATCTAAATTTTGGTTCGATAGTGAGCAAGTCAGTAGTTCGATAATAACGCTAGAGTAGTTCAGAAACATTTAAGATACTCTAGGAGTAGATTGTACTTGATTCCTCTGGATATCATCTCGACTAATATATAATCATCTTACTTTCTATTCAAGAATTTCATGCAATAATGTGTATACATATATTTTTTATTTGAATATGCATTGGCAAATACCTAAGACATGCACGATTGGCCGGACACTGTTTACACAATCATTCGTATAACTATATATCATTAAAATACAACAATAATAGTACATCTCTCTATTGGATTTAATCTACATTATAATGTATGTAAGTATATCCTCGACAACAGTACGTTACTCTACAACAATCAAATCACATGTTTCCATACCTACAATATTACTGTAATTGATGAAACGTCAAGTTACTCGAGCACGTCGCCGCGACATGGCTGCTACTTGTAAATGTTCTTAAAATATTCATAAATGGATCTCTATCGATAACAGAGTGGACTTTAATATTGTACACACCTTAGTACTTTTTTTTGCTTTTTTGTTTTTTTGTTTTATAATTAACTTAATTTGTTACTCTCGTATGCCAAGCCGTATACAATACTAGAGCGAAGAAATGTATACACGATATAATATTATAAATACATAGTAGTAAAATACGTCTTCAGTACATCTCGCGTCGCAACGTACGCACCGCCACTGGCTTTACGCCATATTGCTATACGCTATATTGCTTTTAGAATATGGCTCAAGGCGTAGTGGCGTATTCCATTGCGACTTCATTCCCTGTCGGGACGTTCTATTCCTAATTCCTTGTCCACATTGCCGATCCCTTCTTTTAAGGATCGTTTCTACAACTGACTGAACGTTTTCTAGAGGCCATCGACAAGGCCGGACTTGATGTTTATTAGCTTTAATTGTCAAGATAGTTCTATGGTCACCTTCGTAGCATTCCACGTTGAGTGAATCAATTTGACTCGAGATCCACTCGAGCGGTTTTTGTTTGAGAGACATGCCACTAAAATTATGGAGACAATTTTATACATATAAAGCTTAATATTAACTAAATAGTCTTTTTTTATAGGCAGACCATCGACTCGGACTTGTCTTACGCGTCCTTTACTTTAATACACTACGTGGAAAATAATTTTCGTACTGCTAACATATTAACTTATCAACACGAAAGGAGTACGACTAGAAATTATTTCACGTTTAATACACTAAGCGTTGGCTAATAACGTTCTGCTTATTCCTCTAGCTAATATTACGATTGATTAGAGATATTGGCAAATGAGTGCGGATCTGGGGGCGGGTACGCCGGCTCGTTTGCATCCGGCTTAAATCTCGCATTGAGATCGCAACAATGCTGCCAGCCAGCGTCCCTCTGCCGTCTACCGGCTGAGTCTCGCGGGAGAATTGACTGGTAACAATTGATGTGTGTACGATTAAAGTGAGCAACATCTTCGAATTGACACGAGTTAAATTGTCTCCACAAAAAGCGATCAGCGGGGCTCGTACCTCTACCAATGTTACACGGGAAAGAGTTTCTACGGGCAAGTACTTCTTTATTTAGCCACTCGTGCGGGAGAGCCCCCCGATCCCAATTTCTGCAGAATTCGCAATCGCTAAGAAAAGCGCGTAAGTCTACCGGCCTGTCTTTTTCGCTTTGGTGTTTCCCATTTTCATATTTTCCTTAATAAAATCCAGCCAAGAATACGAAGCGTAAATTCATAACACAGTATATACACTCGCCTATAGGACAGTGAATCATACATATACATATATTTTTTTATTATATACATTTGGCACTAAATTCATCGATCGATAGAAGGTGAGAATGACGCGGGGCGCGCTCTAGCGCGGTCACGCGGGGCACATCTGCGGCCGGTAGCACTGGCAGTAGCTGGCGGCGCAGGCGGCGCACGCGGCGCAGGCCGCGCACGCGGCGCACACGCACACGTAGTAGCCCGGCACGCCCACGCCGGGCGGCAGCAGCAGCGGCGTGCGCGCGCATAGTTCGCGGCACGCCAGCGCCTCGATGAGCGCCAGCGTCTGCCGCCGCTCGTGCCCCATGAGGCACACGGTGGACTCGCGGACCACACCGTGCAGTAATGTCAGGTAGCGGTGCTTTAGGGCCTCTTCTTCACGCCCCACAAAATGATTGCGCAGGTAGGCCTCCAGCTTGGCTCGCTGCTGGCCCAGCTCCGAGAAGTCGATAAAGAAGCGCGAGCACATGTACCGCTCTAGAGTTTTGATACGGTCAGGCCGCGCTGCGCGGTAGCCCTTAGCGAGCAACGCGCAGTATTTGAGCAGTCCGCCGCCGCGAATCTCTTCTGGCTGGCGCGTCGCGATCAGCTTCTCGGTGAGATGGATGAGCGCCTCGCGAAAATCACCGTACACGGACTCTCCAACCACGGTCGGGTAGAAGTTCTCGCCGATCGGCAGCTGCGCGCACTCGTGGAACGCGAGCAGCGAGTCGAGCGCGATCTGGAATGAGTCGACTGAGAACTCGAACTGGCGGCGCATCGAATCCACGAACTTGAGCTCGACGGATTTGTGACCGCGAGAGGTGCCCAGAGAGATGAGGGACCAGCGGTCGCCGTCGGAGTTGACGCGAACCATTTTGGAAACATAGGCTTCCTTGAGGCCGGCGGTGGGCGCGCGGCGGCGCGGCGTGGCGGGCGGCATCAGCGTGGCGAGGTGGCCGAGCACGGCGGCCTTGACGCGGTCGCAATGGCGCGCCGTGGGCAGGTCAGCCGTGAAGATCAGATCGATGTCAGAGTAGGGTTGCGGCCGGTCGGCCAGCACGAACGAGGCGGCACCGCCATTAAGGCGCACGTCGCGCACGCCCACGCCGGCGCCGCCCGCGGCCTGCGGCGCCTCGAGGCGCGCGCGCACGCCGGCCACGAGCTCGCGCAGGCGCACATGCAGCGTCGGGAAGTTGCCGCGCCCATGGATGGACACCACCTCGTCCATGACGTCGTTGAGTCGTGACACCTGCTCGTACGATAGCACGGCATGTCGCTCACCGCCGCCGCAGCCTTCTTCCGAGGACGTGTAGCTCGACTCGCTCTGAAACAAAACGAACACTACGTTAGTAATGGTTCGCTGTTATATTTTAAGGAAATGTTTGTTTCAAAACCAAAGATTAATTTGTTTTATTTTGTTCTGTTTATTTGCAAGAAATAATTAATAACTGTGGAATTTAAATGGGTCTCGCTTAAGTTCAGTGTGATGTTAACGTATTCATGGAACGTGAAATCAGAATGAATGGCAACCGCGACGGCAAACCCATAAACTCGTAATGAAGCTTGTGTCACCGAAATTTCCAAATGAAAAACACACGCGTATTATCCCGTAAGACAAAGTGCTTAGAATGGATGTTGAACATTTGTCAGCGCTTTAACGTCAATTTGAAATGAGCATTGATTTAAGAAACAAAGCAATTTGTAATCGTCGAGGTAAATTAGGAAGAAAAACACTCCGTAAAAACAGACAATTGTTTTTATTGCGCATTTTCCACTACTGCGAAAACCACACTTTTTTTAGTGTTTTTGCTAAACACAGACAGCGTGTTTGATTTACGCAAGGACATGATGGGGAAACATTACTTTCTCTTATGGATACCTGCAAAAAACCGCGAACTAGCAACTTATTGCACATGATCGTACCGAGGTTAGAGCCCAAAGCTAAGTAAACACTTGTAAGGCTATTTGCGTTGCTAAATTCTTTGTATCTGGAATTTGCCGGGCACATTCCCTGTGTGTTTTGTCATGGGATATTTCTGTGGCTCTAGTGAAAACAGATACAAGTCGACTTAGCTCATAATAGGAAAGGGTAAACGTCATGTATAGAGTAGACTAGACTTATTATACCGTTTTTCATCTAAACCTCGGGAGACTTGTATCCTTTTTACTAGTGCCACAGATTTTAGGCAGCCTAGCTATCAGCCAAGGACATTAAAATGCTTTCATAGACGGCGATTGTGTTTTCGCTTCTACGATGCGAGAAATCCTTGTCATGTCGATTTGAATATTTTATTATAACATTATAAAAGTGCCATTGACTTATGTTTTAAGCAGGGCTCGGACAAGTCATCGCAGAAACTGATATGGACATGGGACAAGACTATTATAGAGTCGCGACTTAAAATTATTATTATCTAAAGCTGATATAATTATTATCGTAATTTATAATTTAACATTTGACCTTTTTAGTCGCATACCTGTCATGGATTTGTCAAAGTGGCTTGAAACAGTTTTGTGGTGACAATTTAAACAAATACAATTATTTGCTTAATTATGGTTATTTCTAAATATTTTAAATATGATGCAAATAAATACAATTAATAAGTGGATTAAGGAGCTCTGTTATCAGGAAAATGTCAAGGAAATATTGTGTACAGCATGTGACATTCGTATTAAACAGTTAAAAAAAGATAATATTGATAAACATATTAGGTCAAAAAATCACAAATTGAAGACAGCTCCGCCAGAAATTTCTTATGAAACTTTTTGCATCGATTTGTTGATGTTCCTAATTTCTGTTAATATTCCATGGAATCAACTCAATAATTCACGCTTCAGGGCATTTTTCAAAAAGTATCTGTGGTGCCCGTGGGAAATACCTGATGAATCCTATATTAGGAAAAAAATCTAATTGAAAAATAAATGTAATTGAATAATATAATTAAATAATCTTGCGATTGTTTTGCGATGACTTGTCCGAGCCCTGGTTTTAAGCGAATGACGAGGTAAAATCAGTAAGATTGTCAATTTGGCATGTATGAATTTCTCTGTCTATGTACGGTCAGCCGATAAGATGTGGAGAATTTTTCAACGTCGTCATGTCATTCTATGTTTAGTTTGTAGTTTATTATTTTGCGTTTATAAGTTTGACGCAACAATTAAAGTTTGAAGACGGAACAAGCAAACGTCGTATTTATAATATTAGCAATGATAAGGATACTGAACACGGATTGACTAAAATGTTTAGGTACTGTTAGAGATAATACGCAAATAATGAGTGGTCTAAAGTTTGTCCTCCGTAAATGTTCGACAAACTCAGGTAATGACAATCACATCGTTCTTTGGTTCTGATTAAACATACACACATTTGAAAAAAGAACAAGTTAAGTGTCGTACTTTTGTACTTCTTGCTCTTATTTATGACACAACATGTTATTTTAGATTTTTAAAGTCCGACTTGGCGCGATGTTGAAACCTCAGTCACATGGTGCTAGAGCCATACGATAGACTGGGCACCATTTGACATACATACATATATAACATCACGTCTTAATTCCCAGAGTGGGGTAGGCAGGGCTACAGAAATACCAACACTTCTAAAAAGACTTGTTGTTAATTCTGTCACCACATTTCGCAGAAGTAGGCTAAGATATTTACCAGTGTATTAGCACCATTTTGTGCTCCGATTTTTTTTTGTTCTAGTGGCCACTGGTCTCAGGTCAGTCCATACGAAGTAATATTTGTAGAAGTCTATGGAGTACGTTCATGTCTTGTAAAATGTAAATGTTTATTAATTGTTATAAATATAGCTGGAGAGATAAACTGACTAAGGAAGAATGATCGTTATCTGTAGTGCAAATAATGAAGATATATTATCATTTGGAATGGCAGTAGGGACTGTTAGATCAACGTTCGTTTATTTAAAATGTTTCAACACCTAGCTTTTTGTCATCGTGGCTTTTTAGTCTTATGAACAACTATTTATACATCATAACCTATACAGGGCGTCCCACGGCTATGCCACATGGAAGGAAAGTACCTTGAATATTGTAGATGGAACATTTTACTGAAAGAAGACATTACTTTAATTTAAAATACAATTTACAATTTAATAAAAGGAACACCATGAATTTTAACATTTTAATATAAAATTAATCAATTTATCAAATGCTCAAAATGAGTCCCTTCCTGTTGAATACAAAGTCGTACTCTTTTGATTATTTCGCTCCCTGTCGATTTTTTGATCTTGTTGTGGTGGATATGTAGAATAATACGTCTAAGTTCTGTTTGTAGCTCGTGGACACTTTCATACTGGTTGTTGTGAACTAAATTTTTGAAATAACCCCATAAAAAAAAATCTAAATCTATCTATCTCTTTATCTATCAGCTTATCATTTTTCTGGACAAAATTTCACATCAAATGTTAAAATTCATGGTCTTCCTTTTATTTCTGACACTATGTTATTTAAAAAAAATAATCCTTATCATGAAGCCTTTCGATCGGTATGATAAAGATACAGGGTAATTATTTACCTCGTGTAACGGGTTCGATTCCCGGTTCAACCATGTAATTATTTAAATATGTATGAATGCAGTTTAAATCGTTTTTTAAATTAAAATAATGTCTTCTTTCAGTAAAATGTTCCATATACAATATTCAAGGTACTTTCCTTCCATGTGGCATAGCCGTGGGACGCCCTGTATATAGAAATGATAAATAAGTTATAAACAAACTACTACTATTTGATTTATCAAAAGTGTTTTTAGTACTTACTTTTTATTCTAAATTTGGTTTTCTGATGAGAATAAATGAAAGAGGGTACAAAACAAAGCGAAGATACCAGCGGTTTTTTATAACTTATTTATGGGTCAAAACCTCAGAAGACTGATCGATAAAGTTACTAAATCCAAGCTAGCTACTTTGACGAACTTAAACGAAGTACTATCGCCTACAAAAACGAACCCAATTCGAATACCTAATAAATTGACATACTCGTAAGTTCAACGTTCGCAAACAAGAATTGGTCGAACGAATTGATCCATATTGGATAATTCTCCCGGCATTGTGCGATGACTCGGGGTAATTGATCATAAATCTTGTTTAGTATGTTTGTTACCCGAATAATTGGACAAGGAAAATATTTCAATGTCACCGCATCAGCACCGAATCACCGAGATTATGAGAGGAGACGCTGTAGCCCTGAAGTATGATAACAAAATCTAACATTAACGCATGTTTCGTAAGAAGTCGGCTAAAACTACACTTTAAGTAAAATAAAGTATATATCAGATTCATCACATTTGTGTAGTGAGTAATTAATTAGTTTCAAGTCATAGTAAATCCATTGTTTTACGGATTCTTCCCGCGAATGGCGCGTGCTACAACTTTGGGAGTCAGGGAGCAAAAAAAGATTGAAACTTCTACCTTTTAAATTTATTAATCGGCTATGTTCTTAATGATATGTTGCAATTGGCAAATAAGTAAGTAAACAAAACCAAACGAACAAACTTAATGTTATTACTCTATAACTATGTACCTAGTTTTAAAGATCTCTGGATATTTGTACACTTGATCACTACTTTAATATTGTTTTAAATAAAATGACTATTCATTATACGTTATTTTGAATAAAAATACGCTTAAACAATATTTGAGGTTATGTGTCAAACATTACTAATTTGTCTACATCTTGGCCAATTTCAACTAGCGCGGACTATACGAATAACTTGGCTATACAGCTTTCATTGATGCCAGTTAGTTACCAGCCAGTACATATTTTTTATAAGCATTGGCTTAAACTTCTAAACGCTTGGTTCTTATAATACAAACCGCCCGCAACGTATGACCTTGCGTCATGATTTCTACGTCTTGGAAAATCGGAACTGTGCTTGTCAGGGCGTTTAGTTGCGCACTCGACCTCAGCTTCAATCCACGGGAGACAATACAAATTGACGTCGCGACGAGGTCAACGTGACTTTGACACTGCGACTGTCATTGAAAAAGAAAATTTATCGAGACTATCATGAGAAAGTCTTAGTCACGTTTCACAATGAGGTTTGCTGCGTTCGTCGTGTTTACTAAAGTCTCAATTATTTTATTCGCTTTGTAACTACATGTTTATCAATCTCGATAGTTTACCATATTTTTTTCCATGGCACGCATAATTAGTTAATTACCGAGGTTGCTTTCATTATAAGAACTAAAAAAATGCAAATATACCTAATAATATTTTAAGAATAAAAGCTGCCTTGAATATTTTTTTGCTGTCTTGATGCCTTTATACTTGTTGATGCCATAATACTCGTTGATGCCTATATACTCGTATAAATGGGAATTGAAATGTCGAGTATAGCCTCATCTTAAGATCTTGGTATCCTGGACTTTCCTTACACGGTAAGGACGGACTTATATAAGAGAGTAAAGAAGAAAACATATATCGGGATCGCTAAGAAACATCGAAGGCCCTGTGCAAGATGTTCGAGGCAAGATCAAAATAGCAAAGGTCAATAGGACGTCCGTTGTCAAAATATAGTCATTTTAGCGACTAAGTGACGTTAAATATTTAGACCTCGGCGAAAGGCCAGCTGCATCGACGCACAATGAGTCGAGAGTCCGGTTCCACCAGCATAAAGCACACTAGACTACTTCTTTGACATAGGTACCCTATTGTCGTGTATTGTCCCACTTCCTCGCCGCCATTGGATAATAAACCTTGGATCCCATTAACTACGGTTTCTATTCCGTTTGAGTATCTAAATCCTGTTTTCTTATGATTATGATATGTGTCGCCAGTGTGGTTGCCGGGTTAGAATAGCGCCACTCCATGTCTTCACGTGGATGTCGTAAGAGGCGACTAAGGGAATAAGGGCTTGTAGTACTGTTAGGCGATGGGCTTGCAACCTGTCACTTACATCTTCGCCTGATTCTGCAAAATGCGGTTTCAGAATTATCAAAAAGTTTTTTTAGAGTTGTTGGTAATTCTGTAGCTCTGCCTATAGTCTGGGAAAGAAGGCGTGACATTATGTATGTATGTATTTATAAGTTTTGAAACAAAAAAGAGGTACTATGTATATAAGAATAAGACCCTTATTGTTTTAACTTGTTTGTAAAGTTAAACATGTTATTTTAAGTGAGTCTAATTATAGGTAATATATTGCTACGGTCTAGCTGTTTCATGCAAAGTATTTGATTTAATGTGAATTCAGGAATTTGTAAGGTCATGGCTTAGTGGTTAATGAAGGTCGAATTATTGCTCCGAATGAACAGCTATGTAATGCCAACATTTATATATTGACCTTTTGTGTCATTGCAATTGTATATAAGCGGAGATTAAGTTAATCAGAATGAAACACAAAATGAATGATGACGTTATCTAACTCCTAGGTAAAAACTCTCTTGTAATATTTGGGTAGTTTAGATGTAATGGGCAGAATTTGAAACTAGATTCTACTCTTTGTCGAAGATACAACGTCGTGAAGAAATCTGTGCCACTAAAATTGAATAAGATTATATTTTATGTACTTAATCGCCCCTGTGTGGTTGCCGGGTTAGAATAGTGCCACTCCATGTCTTCCCGTGGATGTCGTAAGAGGCGACTAAGGGAATAAATGCTTGTAGTACTGTTAGGCGATGGGCTTGCAACCTGTCACTTACATCTTCGCCTGATTCTGCAAAATGCGGTTTCAGAATTATCAAAAAGTTTTTTTAGGGTTGTTGGTAATTCTGTAGCTCTGCCTACAGTCTGGGAAAGAAGGCGTGACATTATGTAGGTATGTATGTATTTATAAGTTTTATTTGTAATATACTGGTTAACATCTTAGCCTGACTATGCAAAATGTGTTTACAGAATTATAAACAAGTTTAGAGTTGTTGGTATTCTGTTGCTCTGCCTACCCCACTCTGGGAATGAAGGCGTGATGTTATGTATGTATGTATGTATTATGAAAAAGATCGTGTCGCTGACTCACGCATAGTTATTTAACAGCATCATTACAATTATGTTTAGAAGCATTTTTGTAAGTAAAGCGGAGCAGAGGAAATCCGGGCGGAAGGGAGCTATAAAATGTTTATAATGTTTACTATTAAATTCCTACATGTTGTTAGCCAAGACGTTTCTTAATTAAGATAAGAAGGTGCCATCTTATTATTACGTATTTATAAGTAGGTTATAACTAGCAGTTTCCCGCGACTCCGTCCGCGTTTTTCGGGATAAAATAACCCTATGTCCTTCCCCGAGACTCAAACTATCTCCATACCAAATTTCATCTAAATCGGTTCGTTAATTTATACGTGGAAGCGTAACAAACTGACAGACAGAAAGTTATTTTCACATTTATAAGTAGGTATAGAATCAGATACTTATCATGTATTATTTTACGGATTGTTTTTTTACAGTCGTTTTAGTGGTGGCGGATCGCTACCACCATTTTATTCTTTAACCTACAATTAAGCATCAGTGTTCGCATTATTGTATAGAGGCATTCCATCTTAGGCTTGACAACCGTCAACTCATTTGCGGTCTTAGGATTGCAGAATTAAGATTGTAGTTCTGAGGATGCAAATGTCTATGACACAGATCCCACTTGCGGTTTATAACTTACTAGCGACTCGCCCTCGCTTCGCTCCGGATTAAAGTATTATACATATAAACCTTCCTCTTCAATCACTGTATCTATTAAAAAAACCGCATCAAAATCCGTTGCGTAGTTTTAAAGATTTAAGCATACATAGGGATATAGGGACAGAAAAAGCGACTTTGTTTTATACTATGTAGTGATTAAGTATGCATATATACAAAAGGGATAAAGATGTCATTCGACTTTTAATATAAGTATTATAAATTTAGATACATACTTAATAAAATATCTGGAGTTAGTGCCGGTTGTATAATAAAATGAATAAATAGGTTTTTGGTAACAATGGCCGTTTTATTTCCAGTTTATCACCAACTTTACATTACACATTTTTTTCGAGGGGGAAATCATTGCGAATTCCGCTTTCTTGCAATTTGTTGCATGTACATGCTTAACATAGACCTACTGAGTTTGGACTAATTAGATTGGTAATGATAAGCCGCTGATGAAAATACACCAGGAAATTAAAGTCTTAATTATGATATAAAGCTGTTTCCCGCGAATCCGTCCGCGTAGAAGTCGTTATTCGCTATTCCCTCAGGAAACGTCCCCTTTGTCTGGATGAAAGTACTCCTTGTCTTTTCTCAGGACTCAAAATATCACCATACCAAATTTCACCTAAATCGGTACAGTAGATCCATTGAGATAGTAGTATAGATTTGACAGGAATTCATTCGCCCTTTCCTATGCCCAAAATATTAAAAACATATCTCATATTTTAATCCTATGATGTGAGATAGTAGGTTTTGTTCACGCTTTTAGCCTTTTCGCTCATAGGTAGCCAAAATTTAACAAGAGTAACCCTATTTTTAAGTAAATAAGGTTGATTTTAAACAGATTTGATAGTCCATAAAGATCATTAGCTTAACAAATTGGAATTAACCCATTACAATAACAATGGCCTGAAACACGTAAATCGTATTTACATTGTAGCTACGGTCATCCAAATAAAAACCTTATTGTGGCTGGCGGTTACACCATTATAAGCATTAAAACCGCATTATTCGTTAGACACAAATGACAGAAACAGCGTATACGCCAATTGATATAAAGTCCGTTTTTAATTGTACGATTATTATGTACGTAGATTACTTTGCTTTGAAATAATTAAAATTGCATGTATTTTTTTTAACCGACGTATTTTAGCAAGTGCCTATGACGGTTTGATTTACACCAACACGCGCGCATGCGCGTATTTATTACGTAGGTAGGTATCAGAGATTACAATGTCTAAAGATTTGTTATTGAATTAATAATCTGTTTCAAAAAATTGTGACTGCGTTATTTTTGTCTCCATTTACTGGAAAAATTCCATATTCACATAACGGGACATAAAGCAGTCGCCTGGGCACGTCTTTCATTTTTGATTAGTGAAATTACATCACATCTTATTGTTCTGTGTTGACCAAAGAAGAATGACACAAGCGGGTACCTACACTTTTGCACTAATGTAACACAGTGAAGTGTATCAACGCAACATTATATAAATGTCAACGACGGAATTAGACCCAGAGGGCATCGTCGGTTACCCGGGCTTACCTGACCGAGCTATGGGTACACTCTAACAAAGGTTCGTCTGCCAAGCGGAACACGGTACCGGCATTGAACTAGTAGAAAGTAGGTATCTATGGGTATAAGAACACCACGTCCCGACTTTGCAGTTTAGTCGTTTGATTTATTTTGGGGATTAACTCGGAAGTCGTTCTAACGCTAGCCTGCAACCATGCAACGTGTTATTGTAGCTTTGGCCAATCTATTATGTAATCAAGGGCTGGGATTCTACACGTTAACAACGATAATATCGTCTATGACGTGTTTTCGTATTGTCAACGTTTTGATAACTCTATGGTGACCGAGTCATAAACGATTCTAAAACACGTCAAACGCGATATCGTTACAACGCAGTTGAATAGTATCCAGTGTCGCAGGTCAAGGATTGAGCTGCGACACTGGATACTATTTTACCGATTTTATGTTGGTAATAAATCGTCTATATATTTAATGACGTCACATAAAAACACTTAGAAATAAATAAGATTTTTCATATTAAAGCTAATTCAATCACGTTTTCAAAGTTATTTGTTTTATCACTATACCAGCAAACCCGGTGCAGTCATTGTCATTATTAGCCACTCAAGCGTCATTCTCACGCATTCAATCATCTGAGCCCATTGGCGTTCTCATCAAGTGAGTGACGTCATGCATTGTAAGCCAATCCGTCTTCGGTTTGAATGGACGAATGAATGCCGCAAGATGGGAAGGGTTGGTATAGGTTCGAAAAATAGAGTAGATTGTACTGTATTTATACGTTTTTTAATGAAGAGAATGTAACTAATCGTTTATCTTTGACGACACGTTGGCCTAGTTGGGAGTGACCCTGCCTCCGAAGCCAGCGGTCCTGGGTGCAAATCCCGTTAAGGGCAGATATTTGTGTGATGAGCGAGAATATCTGTTCCTGAGTCTTGGATGTTTTCTATACATTTAAGAATGTATTTCTCTATTTAAGTATGTTTATCGTTGTCTAGTTCCCATAGTACGAGTACAAGCCTAGAGTTTGGGACTAGGTCAATTTGTGTGAGATTTTCCCCTGATATCATTATTATTGTTTATTATCTACACACGTATCATAAGCCCTTTATAATATATGCGTAGAACCCGTTGGCAATGCCTTGCATTACAACATTCAATTATAACTGCGGTGGTGTGGTCATGGTGGTAGGTGTGCTGGCGGATGTAATGTAATGTTCTTAAAACCCACACTCATGTTTTAAGACCCCTCATTATATAACACTTACATAAACTACTATTATGACTTTTTAAATAACAAAAAAAATACCCGAGTACGGCGCAGCAAAAAGGAGGGTTATGATTTTGTCCGGTATTTATGTATGTATGTATAATTATTATGTATGTAATCATAACTTGAAATTACTTTAGTTCAGTCAAGTAGGCATTTTCAAAAAAAATTTACATCGTTAACAACAAAAATTATGAAACTTTAACTTTTCCATTTCGTCACGAAAATTAGTCGTAGGTACATTTAGATACGTTAATTTTTGTGACGAAATGGAAAAGATAAAGTTAGTCTTATTTTTTGTCCTTAACGATGTACACTTTTTTTGAAAACCGCCCAAGGTTTTGGTCTTTACCCAAGCCAAGCATTATGCTCTAAAAAGTACTCTCCTAACTGCAGCTGTTCAAATTTCAACTGGAATAAGTATAATAATTAATCCATTGTTTTATATTTATTCGTTATAATATAATAAAATACCTATATTTTATACTTGCAACCTGTCACTATTACACTAGTAAACTTCTTGGCCTGAATGTGCAAAATGTAGTTACCAAATTATAAACAAGTCTTTTTACGGCCGAACCCTATAATCTAACCACGGACAAATAGCCTTACTTCGGATTAAAATTTGACACATTTTGTATCGGCAAATGTCAAATTTCAACCCGAAGTAAGCCTTATCTATCCGCGGTTTGAATATAGGTTTCGGCCGTTAGAGTTGTCGGTATTTTTGTAGCTCTGCCTACCTACCTACCTCTCTCTACCCCGCTGTGGAAATGAAGGCGTGACGTTATGTATGTATGTATATTTTATACATTTAAATGGACATAAACGTTTATTTAACTATAAATGTTTATTTTAACTTATTTACATTACAACTTATTACCTAATCATTCCGTTATCGAATAATAGCATTTTTCTATCACAAGTTAATTAAGTTTTTATAAAAAGCTTTTTTATACGAGCACAAAGTAATAAAAGGAGAGAAGTTGTGTTCTGCAGGCGAGGGCCGAGGGCCGAGGGCTTATTAGTTTTTTTCTTTATTTTAGTTAAACTAGCTTATATTAAAAAACACGTCCGAATATGTTAATCCGTTTGGTAGCTACGATGCCACAGACGGACATACAAATAGACACACAAGTTCAACTTATATCACCCTTCTGTATGCGTCGGGGTTTAAAAATGGACCTCGAGTATTAAAATAACAAAGGGAAAGACAAACAGACGAAACTTTTTGATTACTAGCGGTTGTACAAGTCGTTTCACGGTATTTACGGTTTTTTTATACCCTATGTCTATTTTCAGGTTTTAAATTATCTCCATACCAAATTTCACCGAAATCAGTTCAGCGGTTTAGCCGTGAAAGCGAAAAAAACAGACAAAGTTACTTTCCCATTATGTGTGGATTAAAGCTATAGTTGAATACAGGTCCTATGTTCAATAATTTTTTATAGTGACTGATTGAGTTTCTAAGGCTTAAGACAAGACAAACATACTAGAAAGTGCTACAGTAGTGTCTGAGATGAAGAGCGAACGAAAGTGTGTCCCTTTCTGTAAAACTGCGATGACAGGGATGGGTAGCGTCTGCGCGAGAGTGGCCATGGCGCGCGTCACGCTTTTTGCTCTTCTCGGTCGTTACCGTATGCATTGCGTTACTTTAGTTCTGGACGTGTTACTGGTATTCCTTCTACAACTGCAACTTTTAACTCGTCACTTTAGTCACTATATCTACATAAAACGTCGTTCTATTTACTTATAAAAAAATATTATTAGTATATCAGATTTTGCTAATCTCTAAGTAAATTTAAACTCTCATAACGTATTTCTAGACAGACGACTATAATTATCCAAAATGTAAGTAAATAAAGTAACTATACCGAAATTCTAAGAAATTTTACAGCTTCGTTTAGAAAAAGACAAGACAGTATTTTAGATAGCGATTAGTATTAGTCAAATTTAACATAGAATGCTGGTTTAGGATCATGCAAACTATAGTTTTAGAAAACCACGATTTCGATGCATCAATATCCATCGATTCTGACTCGATATTCGATTCGAGTGCGTGAAGCGTGAAGTCGATACATTAATATTCATAATGGCATTAGCATAAGTATTCTAAGCGTTTAGCGGACGTCGCGATTTCGTTTTCGTCATAACTGCGGTTGGTTCGTTGAGGCTGATTATTGTACAGCGTACAGTTCGGAATTTAAGTAATTTTGTAGTTAAAACTTAGATGTTTCACTCAAGCAATAGAAATAAACAGGCAGGTGGCCCTTCTAAATTTAAAGAGGTAACCAACCGCTCCTACGCACATTTGCAATAGAAGAAGAAGTATAAACAAAACTATTTTACTCGATATTAAAACAATACTTATTTAAAACAGATACCTTAGCTAAATAATGAAAAGTCACAACATAAAACAAACAATTGACATGGTTAGCCTCATTGGTAGTGACTTGTGAGCCTGCTTAGTGCTACAAGTGGGTGTTCGAGCCCTTTCTAGGGCTAATACACAATTTTGCGTGATTAGCACGAAAATGTATAGCTGAGTGTAAGTTAGTTTACCATTTTTGGGCTAGAGCTAAGTAACTTTGACACGATCACTTAACTCGCGCCAGTTGATCTTAGGTGCATCAATCAAGTTGAAAAGTGATACACTAAGGACAATAAGGACTGGTCTTGAAGAAATTTCTGCAACTGGAAAATTATCCGCAGCAGGAAGTTCATTCTAAATCTTTATTGCATAAACGTGCACATCGTTTTGTTTATCATTAGCACTGAATATGGTGCCCCGTCCCTTAGGACTCGATATTCCATTGTTCACAGGGGCGACATTAGCAAACGGTTACATAATGAAAGCATTATTTAAAGAAAACGAGTAGAAGATAAATAGGGAAGTGATAGTGGAATAGATAGTATAGCAACTATGTACATTTGCATCATGTTGTGGGTACCAAAAAAAATTGGTATATTGTTTGACAGTGTAAAAAGAGGACCGGTTTGACAGCTTTTCTACCAAGACTTTCATGTGTAACATGGACTTAGAACTTAGTCTATGTAAATGTAAGACGTAACCAACAAGTTTTATTGATTGTATTTGTGAGCCCATTTTGTCTAATGATGTTTATCGACATTCTGCTTCAAGACTTCTCTATCACATTTAACTATACAGACAAGGACAGCTGCTTTTCGCCACGATTATCTCAGCACGCACTCAATCTGCTGACCTTGCAGCGTAATCGTTCGAAAACTTGATCTAGTTAAATAATAAATGACGCAATAGGTTCGGAAATCCGCAATGGTAATATTCAACCGTGTTAGTCTATAGGTACAACTGTAGTAGATGCTTTCGATTTCGACATATTGACTTAATATTCGACTCGTGATCGAAGATGACGTGAATACCGATGAGACGGTCAGTTTTGTGTTCCTAATTGATGATAAAACGGTATCAATGGAAACGAAAAGGTTGAACGGAAGCATGACAGTAAAACAGTTGATAGTGAATGGCAAAGCATACGCAGCAGAAAACATAGGTATGTTAAAATTAGAATAATTTACTTTAGAGTTTGGTACCTATAACAAAGGTCTGTCTGCACTAAATCACATTTTGGATGCCCTTGCATATGTGTGTGTAAGCATGCACAAACAGATGAGACGACAATAAGTAAGCAAATAGTACAATTTATATTATAGATTAATACATAGAATACATACATACTTACATAGTATAATAAATTATACTATGTAAGATTATCCAACAGATACATCAGCAATGCGCTTATAATTTCGGAACGGCATTAAGTTCGCCTTTTGCATATTAGGTGTATTCTGTGCAATAAAGATTAAATAAATAAATAATAAATAAATAAATAATTGACTAATAGACCATCAACTCCTCGATCATAGACAAAGACGCGAATCGTTTACACAACGTAACGTTTCGTTCTACGCTATCTTGATCTGATACTTTCGATTTCGTGCCGGTGGTAATTAGCATGACCTCGGCATACGTGCGCGTAACGGCACGGAACTCGCGGGATCCGTCGCTCGGGAAGGAAGCTATTTTCACTTTCTTTTAAATTATTTGAGCGTTCTAAATTCGAATCGATTTCAAATTGCGGCCAGTGGTTGCGTTAGTCGGAACGCGTTTGTATGACTATGAGAATTTAAAAACGTTCTACATGTTATTAGTTGATTTTATTTAACCACTAAATAAAACTAAACTCAATTCTTCTTATGGCGTATTTGAAACACATTATGCAATATGACATAACACGCCTGCCAGACCTAAAAGTAAACTTAAAAAGCTAATACAAGCAACCAATATGAGATCGAACAAAAAAAACATTTTGCAGATTGGTGCAATTAATTCACTTGGCTAACTTTTTCCTTTTTTTGTTAGGTACACTGTTTTATGTATAAATTGTACTTAATAAAATAATAGCTAGTTTTTCAAAGCGCTAATATAGAAGGCTCAGTTATATAACCGTAGGGTAGGATAGATCGATTGATTGATCGTTGTCTTCTATCGACGCAAGATGTCGCTAGAATCGCAAGATCCTTTATAGAATGTGAACAATCATGCGCCGCGGCCTTGACATTTCACGGCTTTAATAATGCAATTGTCTCAAGTACTCCAAAAATAAACAGTATCTGTTGAGCGATAACGTCGAAAATAAAACGAAGCTAAATTTATAGTTAGCACCTTTCACTTCTATATGTCAATTTTATAACGATCTGGCCCAAACCATATAGGGATTACAAGTTAATGTGAAACAAATAACAGGTAGTTAAAAACTTGGTCGCGTTTAATCCGTTTTAAATGACTTAACGAGTTTTCATCTGGTACTTAGCTCTGGATATGGCAATAATTTATCTAATCGTAATTTAAGTTGTTACTTTTTGTTGTTATGGCTAGCTCATAGCTGACAGAGATACTAAATAATGTGATATTTACATTAAGAAAATCTCACTATTAAGTTTATACTTAGACTTCGGTGTCTGTCTGTCTGCTTTTCGTTTAGGATAATGAAAAGTTTTTTATTCACTTAAACAAAACCAACAAAGGGCAACGTATCAATAGATACAATCACGATACAAATCCATTGAATATACAAAACAATCGAATTAAATTAAACTTCAAAAACAATTGATTAACCGCACAGACATATCGATAGCATGCATCGCGAATTAGTACGACTAATATTAACACAAATGTGGTTTGACGTCAGACACTGCGACAATACAACTGTATGCGTGTAAATGGAAACTACAATACTAAAGAGAACTCGGTTATATATTATTGCAAGTTATGTGATATAAATACTTTCTGATGGTTTGTTCATTTGGAAAGAATGGATGAAACAAGATTGACGAAAGAGATATACAGACGAAAGTGAGTGGAAGGGTCGGAAGGGGCTGCCCTAGGCGTACTTTTTAGATATAATCGGAGTAATTCTGCAAAAGGGCCGAATCTTAATTAACCGAAACCGACGTGCATGCATGAGTCGATGTATGAATGTGGAAGAAGCGAAAGAGATATGTCAGGATCGTAGCAGGTGGAAAGAAGTGGCCTCTGCCTACCCCTCTGGGAAACAGGCGTGATTCAATGTATGTATGTAATACTTTCCTTTCCAATATTTCTTGCTTGATACGTGTACAGAAGACAAGACAGGCAAGAAAAAAAAGGTCATCATCATCATCATCATCATCAGCCTATGTTAGTCCACT
The DNA here is from genome assembly GCA_949316455.1 of Acleris holmiana. Taxonomy (NCBI): domain Eukaryota; kingdom Metazoa; phylum Arthropoda; class Insecta; order Lepidoptera; family Tortricidae; genus Acleris; species Acleris holmiana. The sequence continues at coordinate 14,586,247 of OX438769.1, forward strand.
GCTGGACGTAGGCCTCTCCCATTGCACGCCACCTAGCACGATCTGCGGCCACTCTCATCCAGCTTCTGCCAGCCACCTTACGAAGATCGTCGCTCCACCTAGTCTGAGGGCGTCCTACACTGCGTTTGCCGATCCGCGGTCTCTACTCAAGAACACGATAGCTCCAGCGGTTATCCGTTCTGCGGCACACGTGGCCGGCCGGTGGAGAAAAAAAAGGTACTGTCGATTAAATTTTTTTAATATAAAAAAATTATGGTATGGAAAGGGTAACGAATTCTCAGGCTATCTAATGGTAAGTGGACTCTGAAGTCCATAGACATTTGCAATCGTACGATAGCAATCTTAAAACTGTAAGTCTGTTTCTCGACTTAACGATGTTATAATGATAGGGTTCTATGGTGACTCGGCAATTAATTTTGCTGACGGGAATGACATCGTCGACGCAGTTCAGTTTAATTAGTTCGATGGTAATGTGCTGTACGGTCGATCAGCTAAGTCGGAAGTAAGTAAACACCCTACTTTATTCATAGATATGTATGTCCGGTTTTAAATCAGTTTTAAAATTAAAATCCGAATGCATGTTTTTGCGGCTTAGTTAACGTTTTAACAAAACTGACTGACTGCCAGCATTGTTGTTCACGTGCAGTATTAAATGTCACTAACCCGTACTTTTTATGTCCATCCAGCACGATCTGAGATAGACAGCGATATGACCGATTGCAAACAACGCTTCAGTATAACAAATTTGTTATTGCGTTAAATTTGTGGCTGTCATCATTCTGCTTGTGGGATATTGTTAGCGACAGTCTAGTTCCGTTTTCGTCCAGCTGATCAGATAAGTTTGTATTTTTGGTGGATTTTGCATATCTCATATTGTTATAAAATCATTATTCAACGCGAATTAAATGAACAATATTTATTCATGCGTTATAAATTGAGGTCACGTTCAGAATGCAAGGTTCATATCGTTTTTATGTAACAGCTATATTTAAATTCGTTATCGTCGTATCTTTTGACAACGAGTGCATTATCAGCTTAACTTTCATTGATAACAATGAAAAATCGCGTTATAGAACAATCTACAAAAAATAATTTTAGATTATCAGATTTACCTTATACAGGTCTAAATGTGTATTGTGTATGGATATTCAGTACTTATAGTTCCGATGTCAATGTCTTGGATTATTATGTTTAAAGCCGAAAATTTCCCATTAAAAAGCATAGGTTAAAAAATCAATTGACGGAATTTGCTATTCGATGCTTAATAAGTTCCTAAGTAGATGATCACCGTTGAATTGCGTTTAACCCAATTCTTAACATGTTTTTAATTTTAAAAAGCATCTTTGTCTCATGGACCTAGATCCCAACATTCCTAAGCTATGGGCAATCACGCGTGGTCTTGAGCGGCGATTTATCCTGCGCGGGCGTTTAGTATGCGCGCGCGCTGCCGATCCTTGGCCCAGCCTCGCGAGGTCTCCACCACAATCACAGTTACAGCTAAGAAAGTTATTTCTCATTTGAGGTATGTAAAGTTCAAAATAAGGTTTATTTCGCTCTTTATATTATTACGTCATTAAAAAGTGTTACGAACAGAGCCTACCAATCAATTGATTTATTACGCGGCCTGTGCGTTCGTTTGCTGTCGCCCGCCTTTGAAGAAAATATCTTGTAAGTTGGACAGTGAAACCTTTTCTTTTAGCCTGATTATGCTCAAATTGACTAGAAATAACTGACCATGTGACTTATCAGCTTATCAAAAATTCACCCGGTCGAAGTAATTTCAAATGGTGGAAATACAATAGATTGTTGTTATATGATAAAACATAAGTACGAGTACACAATAGCAACGCATACTAACATTTTATCAGTACTCTTACCCCAGTTTTCACAAGAACTCTATAAACATAATAAAATTGGTGCAGGATGTGTATTTTTATTTATTCAACCGGCGCGTGTAAGACTGAAACTATTTTATGATTAGCGATTTTATTTTGTGTATAAAGAGGTTATTTTCGAGGTACACCACAGTTTTTTATATTTTTTTTATTTACCTACTAAACATATTATGTCAGTGACCATCATTTTTTTTCTTTTTTAATGATTTATTTCTTTATACTATCACGGTTATTATTCATGGCACTAACCGCCTGTTTCACAATTGCCAAGTAAAGCATACCCTTGCAAATAGATAAATTGAGGGATATCTTTATTTGACGGATGCATTTACTTGTCGATGGTGAAACGGGCCGTTAATTTAATAAAACGGGATCTTACCGCGGTTATCCCAGCTGTACACAATCGCCAACACAGGCAAAGAGCGAGTGTGTCGCCATTATTGTAAATGACATAAGAGTTATCAAAACGCTGACAGGGCTGGAATTCTACAAGGTAATAACGATATTGTTTTTGACCTGTTTCCGTATTGTCAACGTTTTGATAACTCTTATGTCATTTACAATAATGACGACTGTGACATAAACGATTCTTAAACGTGTTAAACACGTTATCGTTTAAACGCACATGAATAGAGGCCCTGTACGGAAAACGCGATATCGTTATAAAGCAGTAGAATAGAGGCCCAGTTTTATAATTTACTAGCGACCCGCCAGCAGCTTCGCCCGCTGCAAATTTTTTTTTTGTTTTATTTGTCACTTAGGGGTATGAAAAATAGATAGTAGCTGATTCTCAGACCTACTGAGTATGCATAAAAAAGGTCATAAAAATCGGTCAAGCCGTTCCGGAGGAGTATAACTAACACTGTGACACGAGAATTTTATATATTAGATGTTAAGTTATTATTTAGATTAGAGTATTTACTACCTACCTCTGGGGCCCTAACCAAGATGCAAACGCTCCTAACGATTTTCTTTTGTATCGCTCTAAATGTATGGGATGAAATTCTCGTGTGTTTCGATAAACCACGTGATCGACTGTCATCCCAAACATTTTGAGCGATAGAAAAGAAAAACGTTAGGAGCGTTTGCATCTTGGCTAGGGCCCCTGAGGATTTGACAGTATTTTTACCTATTATTAGTAGGTATCGCTTATTTAACTAATAGTTTTGAATATCAGCAAATGAACGGCCCCGGTCCTCAGAAATATTACCAAATAATGTTTCAACTAAAAGTTTTTTTGGTCAAAGTGCTATTTTCTCCTACCTTTGAAAAATGTCTGGAATCCCAACACTTCCGCCGGAAGTCGACACCAAAATACATCCGGGACCGAGAGGAATTGGGTGAAGGGCATTCGCTTACGATCCCGGAACTCGTATTTTGATGTCCTTCAGGGAATGCGAAGGATGTAACCATGGAAACGGTGGTAAAAGGCTCTCGGAGGTCGAGACGAAAATTAAAATAAGTGAGGGTACTTTTGGTGGGTGTTTACTACTTATGGTGGATTTTTTTTTATTGCTTGATTGGTAATATTTAACCCTAAAATAGATTAATAATAATAATCACAGACACATAGATAGATAGATAGATTACATGATAATGATTTGATTTAAGATAAAGTGGATGTAAGTGTGGAAGTGTGTATATTACTTAAAACAGATCAGAGGCTATAGGTAGTTATGGCTTATGAATGGAACTTGTCATAGTGGAAGTACTATCAAGAATACTGAAACACAAAAAAAACAAGTGATATATATTGTAATATTTACAATAAGTACCATAATTAACGTAGTACATTGTGAAGAAAAAAACTACCTACTTATAAAAATCCGGTAGTCTATCAAAATATTTTTCACCGGGGTCTGTGAGTGTACTTCATTGTTATCAGGCTCGTTATCAGCTGACGTGATAACAATGATAAGGAGGAAAGTATTCCAGCTCTTGATAACACGTAATTAATAGAGGCAATTAAATTTATTGATACTGAATAGTGAAAATAATTAAAAAAAAACAATTTTGTGATCTTTTACGATCCCTATTTATTATTTTTAATAGGCACAATTGATTCCACATTACCTAAGCAATACCGCGATTTGTTTTTCAGCATAATTAATCGGCCGCACTCACGAGTCAGTTAATGATGATTAAGACGCCGAGCGTCCAGTGGCGCCCACATAAATAGTGTTTTCTAATAAACTGACCTTTTATCCTGAAATCGAACAATTAAATAAATACAGCAGTTGGGTTTTAAGCTTTCTTTTTGTTAGACTTGTGTAATTGGAATGTATCTTAGCTAGGTTTTATGAGAAAGGGTTGAGTTACCAGTCCTCAAGCAAAGCGTTTATTGGATCTATTGATCAGTTATTGAATTAAACTAAACGCAAGTAAACGTGTTGTGTAGTTACGGTCTCGCATAATCATCTTTTAACTAATAATAAAGTATCAAAGTAAGACGTGTAACAGTTTCGCGTACGGACACGCGGACAGCCGGGCAACACAACGCATTGCAAAACTCCTCGACCTACATTCCGAGTGCATCCGCTCGCAGCCATTTCACGTTTTGATCGAGAGAAATAAAGCATTGTGGCGGTGAATCCTATGTCTGAAACACACCTAGTTTTATTCTTTTTAAAGTATGTATCTATATATTTGTGTCTATCTGTGTCATCGTCGTTCCCAAACGGATGGATCTATTTAGGCGCGGTTTTTGTAAAAGGATGTTTATTCGGCATGGTTCTTTACTAGGTTTTACAAAAAGAGGGTGGGCAGTTTATTAGGGGGGACTGGGTGTACCAAAGGGTAACCAATCTAACCGAACTTAACCTAAAGTCCTGGTTACCCTTTGGTACACCCTAACCCAGGCGTACCTGTTATTTTATCGGAACACCTTTAACCGGAACGTCTCATTACGCAGAATTTTCATTTCATGGGAAGTTATTTTTTTGTAGTCACAAGTCTAACCTTACCGACGTGATTAATGTTTAAGATATCCTGAAAACAACAGGATTTTAGTAGAAAATAGCTTGATGAAATTAAATTTAATAAAATTATACAATCGATGAAGTGAAATTCGATAAAATGAGTGGTCGCCATTATAATTATCGAGGGTTATCTGTTTTATACATAGTTATATCTGTATGTAATAGTTAAATTATAATACATATTTATTGAATTTACATAAATGAACGCACGACCGTTAACGTCAAATTTATACATAATACATACAAAATTCGCGTAAACGGTCGTATTATTTGATTTCTAACATTTACAAAATGCAACAGACAAAATTTTAAATGGAAGCCGCATTTAACGAGCAAACCAGCATAAAATCCAATACTGATGTTTATGTCAGCTGCCACAATCACAACAATTTATTATCTAGACTAACATAATGTATGAAAAAATAAATGTTAATAGTAACATGTTAAACGAATTTTAATCATCACCGGATGACATTTTAAAACCTACTGGTCTTTAACTTAATGAATTATTTTATGCAAAACAACTAGCGCTCAGGGCCCAACACTCAATACCAGTTTTATTTAGTATGGAAAGCAAAAAGAATGGCACTCGACCACTCTTTGTACTCAGAAGAGTACAAAAATTACACATGTGGCGTGTTAACAATGAAATACACAAGTGTTGACACAATTTGCCGAGTTAAGCGGCACATTAAAAATGACAAATTATATAAAAAATGCTACAAAAACATATTTGTCTCACAAGAAGTCAAATTATCGGCATAAATAGACAAAATACAAACGCACATTTTAAAAGGCCGTAAGTTTAAAAAAACCTGGCCAATAATTTTGTACAATAATGATTCTGGGCTCTAAGGAAATTTTCACGTTTCAAAGTCTTAAGAAAAAATAAGTATTGGTCATTAAGACGCTCCAAAAAACATCACTCAACATTATTTGGTGCTCGAATTTCAAAAACACAACTTCGGTATAATCTGCGTAAATATATCGATTATTTAACATAAGTTATCTAACTAATTATATTCGCTCGGATTATTTTTGAGGTCTCAAGTAAACAGACACACGATGAATATTAATACGAACTGGATTAATTTACATCAGCAACCCTAAGGTCGCATTAAGCTTACTCAAACTCATAGGGCCGATCTCCGATATCTTCATTTAGACATTTACATATGCTAAAAGCTTTTTAGATTTCGTCATAGTCACCTGTTACATCACGTTATTTTAAGGTACAAATTGGATTGAAACTGAATTATTTCTTAGATTATTTAAATCTGAATCTTAAATAGGTATGTTCTAACTTTAAATCGAAAGAGTGTCACCTGAATTTAGTATTTAAATATTTATTTGGATTTTGCCTGAAATGTTACCTTTTTATAACCCAGCTTTACAAAGTACTTAGATGGCAGTTTGTAAAGCAATCAATAACTTTTTTTTTAATTTCAAATATCGAACGCACGCTTGTTTTTCATTGAACGCATAAACAAAATATTTGAATTGGGAATGCAATCGGGACAGGCAACGTAAGAAAATGTTACACTTGTTAATATCAAGGATGCAACGCGCACGACGCGGTTAGGTAAGATGGCGGCCGATTTAGATATACGAAACGTTTAATTAACTAACACAGCCTTGCGTCGAGGATAAGGTAGTTGCACGAACATTATTCACGACTCTTTCTGGACGGGGTGGCCATTACATGTTCCGTTTTTAAAATATATCAATAATTTGTTTTCAGTTGTAGATATTTTTTGTATTTATAGTTACATCTATCTCATATTCGTTAAATTATAAGTGTTGAGATTGTATGGTGTTTGTGATGATACACTTTGACCAGCATGACTGCTGTTTATTACCTTAGCCATCTATTACATAATTATACTTATAAAGCTATGAAGTTAAAATAATATAATATAGTCTTAATAAAACGTAATTACTAAATTGTGGGCCAAAAATAAAATCCCGAAACAGTTTTATTTTATAAATATCAGAATGCACCGTCCCGCGGGTGGGACTCCAATATGGATAAATCGGGATTTGAAACAGTTTTAGGTGGGGATTGGCATGATTCTGCCTAATATTAAATCACAACAAGATTAGAGCCGCAAATCTGTCTTAGCATTAAACTTGACCTGGTAAGGTCCGGTGTGTTATAAGATTTACATAATCCAGACAATTTAGTTAAAATTACATTTCAATTAAAAAGAAGTTTTTTTTGTTTCAAAATTGTAAATGGCATTTAAGATCAAAGGTATTATACTTTATTTCATTGCTGGTAGATTCAAATTCCTACTCACTTTGATCTCTTTGTTTGGAGTATTGTGGGCCTCACGAGGTTGCTAGTAATTTCACTGGTTGTCCTATCCCCATACCGGTAAACAAAGTGAACACTGCCGCTTGACGAAAGGTTAAAAGGGGTTAAATGGGGTTTAGCACTAAATTGATAAACTACGAACAGTTCCGAATAGTATGTGCGCTATGTGATGCGGATGAGTCGAGTTGCGCACGCGCAGCGCCCGTGCAGAGAAAATGTTGCGTGCTGTTCGGTATGCATTGGCGTCACTGGCGTCGGCAAATTTATCGTCATAGACAATCGACAACTCTTTAAAACGCACATCATTCGGAACATGATTAAAACTGTCTAGTTAGATTACGACTGCTTTCATGACTTTTAAAACAAAGACAAATTAGAGGGTGAATAATACGAAATATAAAAAAATATCATATAACAGTCACAATATACAGGGTAATTTTTGAATAGGTGCACAAATTTTAATATTTGCTTCGCTATTGTTAATCAATAACACGTGTTGTGTTATTATTAGTCTAGCTTAAAAAATATTAGAGATATTGCCGATTCAATGATTCCACTAACTTAACGATATTCATGGACCCTCTAATGCAGGGATGTGAGGAGAGGAGAGTGTTGTTAAGTAAGTTAATAAATGAAATTTCAAATTTAGAATATCAGTCTTGTTGTCTGACAAGCTGTACATGAAATTTCAAATTTCAAATATCAATACAGTGTATCGCATACTTACAGCTTGACAACCCATGTCATCATTTCTAGTGTGAATTTGTGTCCACACGAGAAGGTAAAAGATAATTTGCAACATTTTTTTTTTAACTCGTTTTATTGTCGTAATATATAATATTAATGATACAAAATCATATGTTAAAATTTGTGCACTGATAAAAAAATTACCCTGTATACGCTCACTTTGTATAAATGTTAAGTATAACGTTCACTTGAGATAATGAATGAATTTTGATTGCTAATGTCATGTATGTTATACGAACTGGGCCTCTATTCAGGTGCGTTAAAACGATATCGTGTTTGACACGTTTAAGAATCGTTTATGTCACAGTCGCCATTATTGTAAATGACATAAGAGTTATCAAAACGTTGACAATACGGAAACAGGTCAAAAACAATATCATTATAACGCAGTTGAATAGAAGCCCTGAAATAAGTTAAAGCGAGTTTTAAATAAAAAATATTATATAAAATGAATATTATGTAACTTGACCGTTATTCCTTATAAAAAAATGATTTTGTTATTCATTATATCTCGTAAATGTTAGTAGCGTGAGTGAAAATAGTTATTATGTAATACACAAAATTCGATGCGTGCAGTGGAGTTTGGCAAAGTGTTAGGGTGGAGAGACTGCAATGGGTGTTCGGGTTCACCTGGCTGCTGTATTTTCCCTTGATTTATTTTTGTCTATTAGCGATCTGTTTCATAGTTACTGACAGTGAAAGATATAAAATTACAGATAATCGTAGAATAGCTAGCATTGTTGTTATCTATCGTGTAGCCATTTTGACATTTTACAACACACAGGGCCCCTATTTCACATCAAAACAGTACAGCGGCAGTACACGCTAGCCTCGTTGGTAGTGACCCTGCCTTCGAAGCTAGGGGTCAGAGGGGTAAGGGCAGATATTTGTGTGATGAGCACGAGTATTTGTTCCTGAGTCTTGGATGTTTTCTATGTATTTAAGTTTATATTTCTCTATATAAGTAAGTTTATCGTTGTTTAGTACCCATAGTACAAGCCATATTTTTAGGGAAAGGGATATTTTTAGCTATTTGAGTCATACATCACTGTCTCGAACTTGCCAGGTTTTGCCAGGGCATAATACAACCGAAGTCGCCCTTATCCTAAAGAATATGGTTTCAAAAACCACATCGTTCAAACAAAAGTAGAATACGCTATAGAACAGGCCGGCTTTTGTTTTCGGCGTCCCGTCTTTATCAATGTCAGACCGCGGCCAAGGCCGCGAGCAGGTCGGTCGACACGCCATAGTAAGATAATACTTGTTGATAGACAAGGAGAAAAACAACATTCTATCAATTAATAAACAAAGTAAATACAATGCGGAATTGGAAGGAACTAGGGTTTAAGGTAATGAGATTTGTAAATCGGATGCTATTAAAAAAAACCATCGAAAAATAATTTTAAAAAAGTACCCACTGTGTTTTCTATAATTATTTTTCAAATATCAAAACATGCAAATTTATACTATGAGAATTATTTATAATTTCAGTCTTGAATCATTTAAGATAAAGTTAAAATTCGAATAGTTTCAGCACTGTCGCACGCGCATCGCTTGCGTCATAGGACCAACGTTTAATAGTGACCTCTGAGTCACACGTGTGAACTCTACACTGGACAATGTATGCTTGCAAAATGTTAGCACTGACAGTTCGATATGAGAATTAACAACTTATTTTTCATGGCGTAAAATTCAATTTGGATTGACTGGAGAACCGGTTATTAGCACGTTTAGGAGGTAGATGTGTCTTTGAAATTTACTTAAGAAGTTAGAAAGGTTGGTGTTTTTAAAATGACAACGTTTATCAATTTTACGTGGAATATGCGAATTTTATCTCAAGGTTGGAATGATAACAACTGAAATATTAAGTACCTCGTCGTGAACTATATTAGAGATAATATTCAAATTTCCTGTTATCACTTGACAGTTCGAATTACTCGTTTTATTTTAGAATTATCAAATTATTGTCTAGTAATAAAAACATCTATTATTTACTAAACGGTCCATGTAATGTAAGTACATTTACATAAAAATAAGCAATTTATGTTGATGACCTGTGATAGTATGATTACTATAGGAGAAAAGTTAGATCTCTACAAACTTAAGAAGGTTCCTATCTATCAATATAAGAAAATCTTTCCCCGTGGCAAATCCATACTAGATAAATAAAGGGAGATTTAGACCGAACCGAAATACGAGTAACATCATAAAGTATCCACTCGTAAATTTAAATAAAATAAAAACTGTTTTTGGAAATACGTGTAAAATATATCCACGTTCCATTCATAAGGTCCCTTTCCCCTCGCACGTCACATTTTATCATCGTTGTTATTGTAACCTAATTAAAAAGGTAATTAACTGTTTATATTTAAAAACCAAATATCAAAACCGAGTCAAAACAAAGATTAAATTCTTTGTACAAACAAATACGATCGAAATTCTCGCCACTTCAAATTGTTGAAAACAGTAAACATCCGCAACAACCGACAAAATGTTAATTTATCTACCTGCAAATGCGCAAACGCTACTCGTATTATTCTGATGATGTAAGAAAAAACCACTATTACTTATATCCCACAGCAAGTAGCTGTTCAGCGTTATACTTGACCATTAAGGAATAACACAAAAAAAAACAATAGATCTGCCTTACAAAACCAATGTGTAGGTTAGGTATAGAGACACTATACGCTGGGGGAATTCTATAAATCAAGGTAAATTTAGAAAAAACCGTTTTTGATGATAGTATAATAAATTAATTGCTTATATCATTTTTTTACTAAAATATTCAAAGGGAAATTAAATTCTAACTAAATATTATCCAGCGTAAAAATTATGGGTAGCTGTCAATTACTTGTGGGAGGCCGTATAGGCCATCATCAATGTTCAGTGAATCAGGACTCGGGGTTTTTGTTACCGCAATAAATTGTTACGACGTCTTTTTTTTTTACTGTGACACCAAAGCAAGACAATATACGTGTTTTAAGTTGTAAATGGGTAATTGGTTATCTTTGTTTGCACAATGATTGAGGTTTAATTGTCACCTCTATGTGAGTATAGTAGGCTAGGACCGAACAATTGCAAAAATCAAAATCATATGTATTTAGTAAATTGATCACATTCAAGTACGTTAGGTTAGGTTAGGTTTGGTAAGAATTGCGCAACAAACTCTACTGTACCTATAACAAAGCAATCTTCAATAAACAATGTATAGCGATATCAAAACCGACAAGTTCTTATATCTAGGACAATATCAAATGTAAGTCCAATGTGGTTTTTTGTTTTTTTTTTTAGCTCATAACTAACAATAGAAACCAACCGCGATAGTCAATATCGGGCGATAGGGGCCGACCGGATAGAATCGTGGTTACACTGTTTAACTTTGTAGCCAAAGGTCATACGTTTGACTCCCACCAGAGTCTAAAAAAGGTCCTGAGGTCTACTATAGCTTGCGAGAATGTTCCTAAACTACAGGACAGCTCAGTTTGGCGTCGTGACAGTTTTTTAAGGGCACCGCTTCCGTCGCTTTTCACCGACGTAGAAAACGTATCTAAGTACTTGTGCACGCGCACACCGTAGCTTCCTATGTACGACTTGTAGTTAATAATTTATTATTACTATAAATAAAACAATATGCGTACACAAGACGATGCCACAAGTAGATAAAAACAGTTACCTACAAGTGCAGGAGCAATAAAAGTAATATGTACCTACACATTAAACATAGGTACGTCTTAATTATGATCTTACTAAGGGCCTTACTTTAAATATAATATTTTATCTCATGCATGATATGTAAAACATACACTGCGATTTAAAATATATATAGCTAAGGACTTTGTTATTTTAGAATCATTGCCACTATTTAAAAATAAATGCAGGGTACCAAAAATCATAGTTGCCTCTATTACCACATTCTTCGTTTGTTCAGTTTGAGAAACGCCTCCTATTATTATATTTTGATAGGTACGTGCCATTTGTAAAATAAAACCCTGACTTACTATAGAACTGTTACAGTTACATTTTGTTCGACAACTCTTACTATTTCATTTAAACGTCACTTTGACACAGTTCTATGGTGGGTTAGGTTTCAGTTTTGCCGACTATACATAGACTCAACAAAACAAAATAAAAAATATTCATAGAGAAATCTGATATTAGTCAAGAAGACTCGCACAGAACGTGCTAACAAACAAATTACCAATATTCTGTATCAGTTTATCGGATGTTAATGGTTAATTTGATAAATCATCGGTTACTTCCTTAATAGATCATTGATGAGACCACTTAGATTATTTTACGCTCTGAATAGGTACTAAGAATTTTATTTTCCCGAAGATGACAAACGAATGACAAATTAAAACGGGGCAAGAGCATGTCGGACCATGTTCAGTGTAGGGTTCCGAAGCCGTTAAGTACTACAAACATTAAAATCAACAAGTAATGACTAATTTTCTAGTTAAAGACAAATGGTGCCGTCTTAGATGATTTTAGTTGGTATAAGCACTTAAATCGCCTGTATCTCAAGAACCAATGATTTCTACTTAGTCGTGATAGTTTTCCTTTAAAATTCATTACATCCTTTTTCATTTAAGATTTTTTTAGATTTTTACTATTTGTAGTTTTAGCTGTAGGTGAGACTTGAGTCTAATAAAAATTTCATAAACGGTTTACTTAATCGAAAAACTGTTTTCACAAGTAATATTTTTGAAAGACCTATCCAACGACACCCCGCACTATAGGGTACACGAGTAAATAAAAATACATCACGACGTTACGCGTAGGGGAGGTACCTTAAAAAAAAAACATTTTGTTGTACCACTTTGTTAGCGTGACTAATATGCATATTCGTGCCAATTTACAGCCTTCTAGTACTAAGAGTCACTGTGCTAGGCTGCGGACGGAGGGGCGGACTGACATGGCGAAACTATAAGGGTTCCTAGTTTGACTACGAAACCCTAAAAATCACGATGATCACTTGCGCGCATCCGAGATACTAAGAAGTCCATATTTAAAGCGACATGTTCTCGTACCTAAAAGAGATATAACTTTTCACTGCCCAAAGCATATACAATCCTGAAGGCACCAGGTTTCTCCACCAATAGACCAATAAGAAATACTCAATCAACACAAAATATGCATCAATAAATTAATCTTATCAAGTTGGGTTTCAAAGCATTATTGAGTTCACGTTGACTTTTGACCATTATGGTCGCATAACTTGATTCTTAAGTTGGAAATCGTCCTTGCTTTTATAGTGAACTAGTTGTACGACGGTGACATTTATATCTTTTGTAATTTATTTACACCTCATCAAAAGCCTGTATAAACAAGCAAAGCATATTTGTATTAATTACCTTAAATACCTGTCTTGTAAAAAGTTAATAGGTATATTAAAAAGTACGCAACTTTGATAAGTTTTAGGACGCAAATACAGTGATTACTCAGGATGTTAAATTTATTTATGTTATTCGTCATTTTTTTGGACTCTGTTTTAACGTAGTTATGACAAATAAATGAATTTATAATTAAAATACGTCATATTTGAGGTAACAACGTAAAATACAAATCATCTAATGAACGGAAAGGAGTTCTTCCTTTCCTTACGTCAAAGTACTATAACTAGTAACTATTCACGTAAAGTACTGGTCCGATTTTAGGTGTAGTTGCTTATTAACCATTAAATGCTATTTTCTCTGAAAGTATATTGAATCATTACCAACACAGGCATTAAATTAACTTTATAACGATGGAGGGGTACAATCGGTTCAAGGGAAATCTCTTGCAATGATATTTTTTTATCATTTGATCTCAAAGAAACGCATGAAACTAACCTTTACATCACTGAAGCTGAATGACGCTATACTTAACTATTAAAGTTTGTAACACTACATACACCCACCTTACTTAAAATATTTTAACTAATAACAACATACAGTCGAATTGATAACCTCTTACTTTTTTGAAGTCGGTTAAAAAGTGTCATTTCATTGTTCAGGATTGGTTAAAGATAGAAAATCTTCCGCTACATGCCAAAAATAAATTATTATTACGAGTGCTGCATTTGAAATGGATACTGGAAAAACCTGAGGCCACACGCAAACTGCTCACGAACCTATTCAGCTATAGTTTCCCTGTTTCCTCGTTTTAATGAATGATCTCCCAGTCAATATGAAAAAAATCTCGCCTCAGGTCTAAAAAAGTACAATATTCTGATTCTTAAACTGTTGTTTTTAACGAGAACGTACCTATAATATGTGCGCTAAATATAAGTTAATACATCTATGTTTTGTTTACTTAAAGACAAGTTAAAGCAAACGCAGGACAAGGCCTCATCACTGATTGACATTTATTTTTGCGGAATGCGGGTAACTCGAAAATAGTAACGAATACGAAACCAAGGACACTTTTTGTCTCTCACGTACGCACCCACACACACTAAATAAAGCGAAACTTTTTCACTAATACGGAACTATTGGACGCGCGCCATTACAATTTTATTATCACATGATTCGAAAACTCACCTTCATGTCATCGAGCATGTCGCAAGCGGAGATGAGAGACGCCGTGTCGGGCGACAGCTTAATAACCCCCATGTTTGATCTCCGAGGTTCGAAAAACAAAGTTCCAATTTCAAAAAGACGGTAGAACTATTATGAAAGCGTTCGAGTTACGCGTCGGTTAAGGAACACGGTCAATCCGTGTTCGCTCCGTGCCCGAGCCGCGTGGACTGACGTCGGGCCAACTCGAGCGCCAGTGAAAGGGTCCTGACGTCACGAGCGATAACGCGGCCGCGACTTGTTGCTACATCTTACATCTCATTCCATTCCTCCTCATGATATGATAGGTAGGTTTGATTAAAGCACCAAATTGTTGGCGTTATCGTTTCGCACGCCGATTTCGATTTTTATTCGGTGCAACAAAGAACGTAGATTCTGGTTCTGACCTTGTCGGAAACGAATGTGAAAGGATGGCTTAGTTTGTTTTTGTTACACAACTCGGAGTTGTTTAAAGGTTCGTTTATTTTTAACTTTGTAAACATGTTGAATGTACAGGGCGTGTTGTCGACCTTTACAAGGTCGCCAAATAAGGTATTGGTTTGGCGTCCGTAGAGGCTCTACGAATGACGTAGGGCGCTACGCCCACGCCTGTGGGAGCCTGCGTCGTAGTGTGTTGCTACGCAACGGGAATGCGTAGAACGAAAACATATAATAAGACTGTATAGAAACAGAGAGTCACTAAGTCTTTGTTTTAAAGGAACCGGAATAAAGATGAAGCTAACTTGGTAGCCCATTTTTGGGTATTTTTAAATGATAGCCAACCAATTTGAGGTTTTAGTCAGACTTTTTCGTTTTCTGTAAAATTCATATGACATAATGAGCATATTTTAAGAACACTTTAGCTTTTGCGCGTTTATGAATAAAAGGGTAAGTTTCACACACAGCATCCATCAAACAAAATAAGTAAATCCTTCAGAAACCTTGAAGTACCTAGTTTTGCGACTGAACTGGGTTTTTGCAACAAACAAAGAAACAATCTATAAGACATATCTAGACGACAGGTAAATGTAGGTTAATCTAATAAATAAATCTACACTAACATTATACAGAGGAAATATTTGTATTTGTGTATTTTTATATCTGTAACAAAGGAATTCAAAAATCTAAAGGACCGATTTCAAAAAATCGTTTATCGTTGAGTAACATAGGCTTATTTTGATTTTCTACGCGGTCAGAGTCGCGGGTAACAGCTAGTAAATAGTAAATATCTGGACACTATCTCAATAAATAAAACTAATCACAAACTAAGCTGTAATCTTGGGCTGTATGAGTACTAGACAACCATGTAAATATTTAAATATAGAAATGAATAATTAAAATAAATAAAAAACATCCCAGACTCAGAAACAAATACTCGCGCTTATCACACAAATATTTGGCTTCACTGGGAATCGAGCCTGGGACCGCTAGCTTCGTAGGCAGGGTCACTACCAATTAGGCTAACGCGTCGTCAAATCAAGACATCCATACTAACTAATATCATAAATTCGAAAGTGTGTTGTTTAGTTTGTCCTTCTTTCAAGGCGAAACCGCTGAACTGATTTCTATGAAATTTGGTATCGTAATAACTAAAATCCCGAGGAATGACATAGGATACTTTTTATCCCGGAAATTGGACAGCTCCCATCGGAGTCGCGGGCAACAGCTAGTACAGGAATGAGTTTATATATAGTAGTTTGAAAAGTCCAGAATATACGTGTTTACATGAGCTATCACAAGAAAAATTCTTGATAAGGATTATTTTCCCTTTTACCATCATACCTACCTATCTAATAAACCCGTGCTTCATACACATCGCACATCAACTCTCGGATTACCGTTTAAGCAAGGATTTTAGTTGAAAGGCTCAGTAAAGGTCACAACGCACCGCGCGGCCTTGAACTTATCTTACCACACCATCGGGACAGGTGGAGATTAAGCTCGCTTGAAAAGTAAATTTTTATACGACTTAAAAATAACATAAAAACACGCCTGTGTCCTAATGGGGTAGGCAGAGAATGGAACGTCAGGTGCGCTGGTCCAAACACATTACTTTCGCTTCCTCTTTCGGCTTGCTTTTGATAAATACCACGGGCCCATTTAACACAATTTGACAAAGTCTTAAACTAAGCTTTGGGTTTGTACTATGGGTACGATAAACATACTTATATAGATAAATGCATACTTAAATACATAGAAAACTGTCACTGCCCTGATATTTATATTTATAAAATCAAAAAACTGTAACTGGGTTTCCTGCCATCGCTTTTGCTAAGAGCGTGTAGGTAACCCAATATTATCAAAGTTTCAGCTTTTGGAGTTAGTTATTAGATTAATTGTATAAATATCGATTTAGCTTATCAAGGACTATTATGAACTTATATGGGATTCTTAATTCAATGTCACAGATTTTTAACCTCGTGAGGCCCGGTGTGCCATAGGATGTACATAAAGGCAATTTAGTTTAAACTGTATATCAGTAACTATAAAGTTCATTTTTATTTGTTCCAAATTTGTAAATAGCATTTAAGAGCAAAGGCAACTGAACTTTATTCCTTTGGTGGTAGATTCAAATTCCCACTTACAAAAACCTCCCTGGTTGTAGTGTAAAAATCATCATCATCAGTATTTAATTTCATTTCATTTCATTTCATTTCAGGCGGAAGACGTTCCACTGTTGATCACAGGACTTCACCAAGGATCTCCACGATAGTTGGTATTGTTCGCTTGCGTCTCCATTGCTGGTATAGGCCTACTGTTACCTTGAAACAATATACTCGTATGAAGAAAAAACTTAGAAATAAGTAATGTTATTCCAATTTTCCGCGCCGAGAACTTTTGGTTGTCAGCGCGTGATTAATTGTAAGCCTCCACGCAAGAAACTTTTACGTTTGTTCTATTAAATAATAAATAAACAAAAAAATCGCTAACTAACTCATATATGATTCTTGCCAAAGGGAAAGTAAGCGATTTATGAACGAGTCATAGAGGGCCGAAACGTAGTTGAAGCTTTCTAGTGTACTTAGGGCCGCATTAATAAACTAATCTCAACTGTAAAGTTCATCTCAGGATGCGTCAAAAATTACAGTTTTCTATGGGTTGACGTTTAATTTGACGTATCCCGAGACGGGCGTCTCAACCACGATGAGTTTATTAATATTTCCCTTAGTGTACGAGTCCATAAATTGCCGAGGCAGACATAGTGGTTTTTTAAACTAATGCGGAGTTTTTTTAAATATAAGCAGCTTCGCCCCGCTGCAAATTTTTGACTTTCCCGGTGGATTTTTTTTTCTTTCATAAGAACCTTCTCCTTACTATAACGAACAGAACAAAAAAGAATTAGCGAGATCGGTCCAGCTGTTCATGCGTGATGCCGTGACCAAGAGATATACGGATTAATTTTTAGGAACCCTTATAGTTTCAGTTAACAGTCGATTAACTTTGATTAAATTTAACATCGTATTTAAATTGGTAATAAATTTACTAAATTAATCGAATCAAATAATCTATTTTTTATGTCGTCACAAAACGGCGTCATGTTTTTTGTGACAAATGTCCTAAGGAAAGAAATGCCACGGCACTGAGAAATATATCATTTGGCTAAATGCTACATTACCATAATTATTATCACGGACTGGCGGCGAATGAAAAACACACTGACCTTATTTGCATGTCTCATATCCTCGTGAGACCGGGTGTTCTATAGAGGGTACATAATCTAGACAATTTAGTTTGAACTTTATGCAAGTGATCATAAAGTTAGTTTTTATATGTTTCATAGTTAAAAATGGCATTTAAGAGCAAACATAATTGAACTTTATTTCTTTGCTGTTAGGTTCAAATTCCCACTTACAAAAATCTCCCTGTTTGTAGTATGGTGGTCGTCACGAGGATATATTCAATAAAATATGTTAGGGTCTGATTATGCAACAAATGCAAAATGGGTCAAATTCGAAACTGGCAGCAATGTTTAGAAATTTCGAAAACATCGTTTTAGAGATGTTAAGTTTTTATTTATGGCATGGAGAAGACAAAAGATCACACAGGCCACCTGATGTTAAGTGGGATCTGTGCCCGATAGACTAGAAATTGCAAAATTACAGGATGAAAACCGCTTTTGAAATTCTAATTTTCTTTGGTAACTCGAGACTTTGAGAGGTAAATATTGAAATAATAATCGTATTAAAATAATGTTGATGATTTTGATGATAATAAAAATAACAGGAATAGATTTGTTCTTGAGTTTGAGTGTATAAGTATTCATTTATATGTTTAAGGATGTTTATCTTTATTTGGTACCTATAATACAACCCTTGAGCTTAGTTTGGATCTAGGTCAATTTGTGTGAGATTGACCTCCGATATTTGTAAAAGTATTTGATTTTTATTCTGTGCGTTATTAATACCTTTTACACGCGAACGCTATTAAAGCAGATCCCTAAAAGAGTTTATAAATGTATTGATCACTGTTTCTAATTAAACTTAACGTGTTTGTGTGCTTCCGAGTCTTTCATCACGTCTCTGACGAAGACAGGAAGTTGTGCTAATTGAATGGAGTTATCAACTGGATTCGTGCGCAGGCGCTCGTCTCTTTGTTGATAGATCACGCGTTAACAGTTTGTTCGCGTCAGTTCTTATTTGTTTTTTTAGTCGGAGGAATCTTTAATGGATATTGAGTTCAATTTGAGATCTTCATTGTTTTTATTTATCACTAGCTTCTGCCCCATCGTCTATGTAGATTTTTGAGATCCTTATTCCCTCGGGAACTTTTAAATTTTTCTTCAAAAAAGAAGTGACTTGTGACTTAATCCAGGTAATAAGCTATCTCCGTTCCAAATTTCATCCAATTCTGTCCAGCTGTTGCAGCGTGAAAAAGTAAAAAACTAACACACGCACAAAATATGTTCGCATTTATAATATTGGTGGAAGAATATGATTATTGTATTATTTCATATAATTTAATTAGTCGCCTTTTATGTATTACTTTTTACCCGAATACCGTCCTCCATTTCCCTCCTCCTTTCTTAAACGTTACCAACGCTCCTTCGGCGCCTCTGAGCAGTGGTGATTACAACCACGTTCATCATCTACCTCTTTGTTTGTTTACCTGAAAAAAATACACAGATACTTTAAGAAGCATCCCAATTAGTAACCAAAGTGGTTTCTATTCATTAAACCGAATATTTCGCAACTTCTAGCGCAAATTCCTTTCATTACAATGATTACCAATAAATATTATCAAGGATACCCGCATATGTCGTCTTATCGCCGATAATCATAGCATGTCACGACATTTTACAGGTTAAATATGCAAGTATGTCCGTAAGTATAGAGGCGATAGCTGTGACAATGACCCACTATTCTATCAACTCGATTTTGTCTCAACATTTACTTTTTTAATGTCCTCGAGTGCATTCGTCGGACAGTTTTAAATGTTACGTAACGATTGATTGGTGTGTTGATATTTTCAAAGTCAAGAGCGCGTTGATATATACAGAGTGGGCAGTTTTTTAACCGGTTGTAAAAAAGGTAGCTGTATTGTTCGGACTCATTTTGTGTTTTTTTTAATCGGTTACTGACTATAAAATAAACTGTTAACGTTTTTTTAAAATATCGACCGTGTAATTTGCAAAATCAAAAAGTTTATTTGGGCTCTACATACTTAACTTCTTTTACATTTTTCAAAAAATCATTAACTGTGATATCTTCACAATGTTAACTAATTATTTATTTAGTTTGGTGCTCTAAATCAAGATATTTATACATTTTGGTGGTGTTTAAATAAAAGTCTATTTCTAAAGTCTCAACGGTAGTTTAATTATTAGTTTCTTATTCAACCCAGTGTTTATATAATATCAATGTTAGTTATAATCTAAAAGACACCTCATTCGAGGACATTATGAAAAGTAAAGTTGTTCTAAGACCTTTGATAGGCAAAGTGTTTTATCTATGCTGAAGAATAACAAGTAGTAGGTACATTTTCATTGAAGAAGAAAAAATGACATTTAAATGGTCAATACCTCACAAGTATTTTATTGGAACCCTTTGATCAAAAGACATTGACAAATAATCTTTATCTCAATAAATGTTGGGGTATTTAAGTTTTTTTAATTTAATTAACTAAGTATTATGTTTATGCGTGTGTAATATACACAAGTATCGGATGCTTTATCCACACCAGTGGATAAATGTGGATAAAGTTTCCGTCACTCTCGCACTTACTTACTTGTATGAAAGTGACAAATGTTATATCCAAAGAAGGGGTTCGAATTTTGAATCTTATTCGGTGAACAAAGTTAACCAAAAAAATTAACATCACGGGAAAATACCACCCAAATTGACCTACTAATCATGGCGGATTTTAACTGATTTCTATTAGTATTTTGAATCTTACCGCGAATAATATTTTTATGACTACGACATCAAATTACGACTTATTATTAAAACGATTAAGTAATCATCAGTGAGTTACAATCCAACTCGATTTGGGCTCTATTGTCCAACCAAAGGGTTTTAATTAAATTAATTACCTCCACATAATAGTTATTTGAACAACAAAGTCACGTTTTAACCGAATAACAGGAACCATATTGTAACAGCTTTAGGTTGAGATTGGTCTGCGAATAGTCACGGATGTAGGGCGCCCTTGGAAGGGCCTTATAATTATAACACGGATGTAGCCGACCCGGTTGGCACGATAAAAAGAATTCAAAAGAAATTGCAAATGTCTTGTTTCCAGGGTATGGAATGGGAAGTTTTTTATTTAACTGACAAAATAAAGGAGGAATTTTTGCATTTTACATTCAATATAGCCTTAATATGGTTGACGACATAATGTTGCAAATAAGTATTAAAAAGAGCAAACTGGCATTTTAATGGAATTTTGAGGCTCGAACCACAGATTGAACATAAAAGCAAAATTGTTCTCTTTGTTACTAGCATCTGGCCCACGACTCGTCTGCATAAAATTGCGTGTTTTCCTCGGGGTCTATTTTTCTCGCGATAAAATGTATCCTTTGTGTTGTAATCCCATAGACTGCGTGCCAAATTTCATCCAAATCTATTAAGCCATGAAAACGTGCCTGGGACAATCACCAAGGATGATTATGATATAGACTTTAGAAACATTGTGAGGCATCGGCTACTAAAAATGTTATACGTACGTAGAACCTTGTCACTTTTATTATAGTTTTTTTTTGGCATGCTGTGGATAAGGCATTCTAGTAGGTGATTGGCTCCTTTCAGGGAAGTGAACTCTGATCCCAAAGAAATTTGTAACACCGAGAAAAAAAATATTTGGCTAACCTTTCAAGGGTCGGAATGACGATTTAAATTGTCTCTGTATCCTGAGAAATGTGACCTTTTTTCCAAGGAATTGCAATTTAAGCCAGAACGTTTTTTCAATTAAAATAATAGGTAGCACCAAAAACAAAAAAAACGACATAAAAACAGGCAAGAAACTCGTTTATGGCGGATGTTTATTTGACAAAAATGCCCATTTAATATTATCAATTAAATAGAGCAACTTCAATAGAATGCCAATTATCATTAAACGTAGAGACAGGAAATGATCAAGCTCCATATACCTTAGCTAATTCTAGTTGGTAAACGTTCTCCTTTTTTAACACGCTATGATCAGTATCTCTGTTCTTTTCTCCGGAATTTCATTTTGTTTACATTCTTTGCCTCGACTCGCTGGACTGACTAAGTGTCAAATGGGGTGTGGCAGAATGTCAATTGCGCGACGTCAATTGCCAAGTGATTAGACGCGGCGTACAAGGAAATAATAATATAATTAACACGAGAGAGATAATGATTTAATTACTTATGTATACTTTGGTGTCAAACGATAGGCACGAGTTACTTTTAGTAGAAGCAAAAAGTAAGTAGATTTTGGGGAATTATCGTTTAATCTCAGAACTTTTATGGTCTAACTTTAGATATAGTTATATGCAGGGAGCGAAACTTTGGTGCCGATGACAGGCGAATGACGTCAAGCTACATACAGAGTGTTTTATCTCGATTTTACATCATCACTAATAACAACTTATTGGCCTCTTTAGTTTACCGATATTGACACTTGAGTTAGAATGGCAAATACTTTTGTCATTAAAAAAAAGATTGTTGGAGACAATAATGAATTTATATTTAATTATTTTTTTATTTGTAAATTGCAAATATAACTGAAATATTTTGGTTTCGTTTGAACAAAGTTTCTACGGAGTCTATACTTACAGTCGTATTTGCCGAATATTAAATATTATAGCATTATTAAAAATCGGTGGGGTGTCGCAATATTGTTTGTTTGTTTTGTTTATTGTTTGATTAAAATAAAAAGCATCCTTTATGTGAATTTACGTCATAATGACGTCACCGGCACCAAAGTTTCGCTCCCTGGTTATATGCTTTCGTAGATAAAATTACTTTTGTTAAATGACCTATTTTTACCTGACTATCCAAAAAAGACGATAACCCCTTTTCAGGCGTATACTTACGTGCAAGCGGTGCAAGTTGCTATGTGACTTCCTTTTGGCGAAATGCCTTTATGAATTTTCAATGCGGGTATTTGTTGTTGGCTTGGTATTCACCTATACTCCAGTCATTTTACGGACGCTAGTATGATGAAATGGAAATAATTTATAAGAGCTGATTTTTCTTGTGAATCGGATATATTATAGTTCTAGTAATTGCGTAGAAACATAATTCAACTAAATATTAGTCAAGACTCTATTTAAAAATAAAAATATGCAATAATCCGTATTTATTAAGAATTTACCCTCTTACTCGTTATAGATAAAAATATTTAGACACAAAATTTACAATTACAGTTTTTAATTTTAAAAAGTTACGTATTTCTTATTTTCCTACGATTCCTTTAAATATGTATAAACGTAAAATTGAATATTTTTAAATTGTACCCCAATTAGACAATCGATTATTTTTTAAGATTTAATTACAAAGGTAATTTGAGTCTCCTAAGAGGCCACGTGCGAATACTCGGTAGTGTTCCGCGTTCTAAATCCCAAGCACCGTAACACCTGTGTGTCAGTTCTTTGGATATATTAAACTTGATCATATTTCCTTAGGACTGTTAAACGTGAAAACACTACATACATACATACATAACATCACGCCTTCATTCTCAGAGTGGGGTAGGCAGAGCTACAGAAATACCAACAACTCTAAAAAGACTTGTTTATAATTCTGTAACCACATTTTGCACAATCAGGCCAAGAAGTTTACTAGTGTATTAGTGACAGGTTGCAAGCCCATCGCCTAACAATACTACAAGCCCTTATTCCCTGAGTCGCCTCTTACGACATCCACGGGAAGACATGGAGTGGCAGTATTCTAACCCGGCAACCACACGGGGTTTTTGATTGAACCTTCGAAACAATACGACGTTTAACGATGATTTCTGGTTCAATAATTGAGGATTTGTAATTTCTTAATTCTAGTAAACCAGTTTTTTCATAAATGTTGTAGTTTTAAAGGAAAGAACAATTATTTGATTTTGACGCTGTCATCAAGGTGCGCGAAAACTACCTCCAACTCACCTTCTTCGCCGACAAGCCCATAAAGCCATCCCTTTTTATCTTGTGTGAGCGTGGCATCATTATGTGGCCTCTTAAAACCATAAATGAAATACAATTAGTGTGCAAGAAGTTAAAAACGTTCCAACAAAGTAAAAAAAGATATAGTCATTAAAAGTTTTTTTTTTCTTAACATCAAGGCTAACGTCAAGGTTACACATGTCTAAAAATGAAAGGTAAAAATAAGACAGGTGTAGCAACAGTTTTTGACGTTTACATTTTATATAATTATTCTACGAAGCGAATGGCATTTGCGATTTACAATAAGAGATATAACGATGGTTTGACTTTTGCGGTTTTCATTATAGGTACCTAAACCGATTCAGAAATCACTTATTAAATTATTAAGTGACAGACTGACGGATATTTGATTGCTCAACCACTTTGTATAAGTATAGCAGATGCGATGGTTTAATTTGACCTTGGAATAGCTACTAAGCTATCGAGGTTTTCAATTAACCTTTTTACTATCATATCAAAAGCTGGAGATAGAGGCAGTAGCAAACAATATATATATGCACATATATATTATATGTATGTATATAGCTGTCTCTCTCAAGATACTTGTAGATCGTCATATTCGCATACGATTAGCGAGAGACGAGGTCATACATCAGAGTGAGGGCGGTATAATTACACTTATTTCTCGGTTACCAGAGGTGAATCTGGAATTTTATAAATTGGGAGGCATTATATCACACATAGATTGTAAACCTGCTTTAATTTAGATCTGTCATAAATTTCAGGCATTGGCCCCTGGACCCGGCTGAAGCTTCCACTGTCGGTTATACGTTATAGCGTTTGCCTACTAGTTGATCCTGCCTACGAAACTAGCGGTCCTGGGTTCGATTCCTGGTATGCCCAAATATTTGTGTGTTGAGCGGGAACAAACATTTCTGAGTCTTAGATGCTGTCTATGTATTTAAGTATGTATTTCCCTATATATTTGGACACACGCAAAGCTTAAATAACATAGCTGGCGCCGATAATGCTATCAATACAGTTCAAGATAAATTGTTGTATGAGTAGATACGTGACCAGCTATCAATGCACATTTTTTTTCAAGAAATTGTTGCGTGATTTATTGGTTGTCTCGGCCTGGAACACCTTTTACAATATTTAATTTGGGTCTATTTCGTTAGGCCAATATATTTAAGGCCAAATGTTTAATTTCCCAAATTTTCATTTGCCAACCCGCTTTGTTTTCTGTAACCGTAAATATCTCAGGATTTTATAAAAGCTAACCTAACCTAACCTATACGGTTCTACACGATGATACTAAAATAAATTCTGAAATAATTATATAGCATTGGTTTGGCAAATGAAATTTTTTGGAATTGATACGTTTGACCAAAAATATTTTGGCAGGCTCCCATTTAAATTATATAAGTGGTTCTCTGCTTTTTCACCGACACATCTTTGAAAAATGCATCGATTCGCAACCTATTCACTTGCGCACCCGGTTTTTTTCTGTAACTACAAATGTTTCAGGAGTTTTATAAAACTAACCTAACCTAACCCACAATGTGAAATAAATCGAAAATTATTTACAGTTTCGGAAAAAAACGCGGGTTGTCAAATGATATGTTTTTAAAATAAATCATTTGTGAAACGTTGGTTATGAAGTGATAGGATCCCTAGGTATATAAGTACATTGCTCTTACAATTTTGTATAGATTATAAATTGTGCCGTGTGGTTCCCGGGTTAGAATAGTGCCACTCCATGTCTTCCCGGGCATGTCATAAGAGGCGACTAAGGGAATTAGGGATGTTGTACTGTTTAGGCGATGGGCTTGCCACCTGTCACTAATACACTGGTAAACATCTTAGCCTGTTTGTGCAAAATGTGGTTAGAGAATTATCAAGAAGTATTTTTAGAGTTGTTGGTATTTCTGTAGCTCTGCCTACCCCCTCTGGGAATGAAGGCGTGATGTTATGTATGTACGTAGCTTTTTATTAGCTCTCATTTGATACTCGTATTGTTGTAATAAATTAAAAAAAGTATTGCACTTCATATATTTTTTACGGCAGCCATATTGAAATTTTATATATCCTATTGTCATTCCGACAGTTAAGACGAACTTAATGGTACCTTATATTTTGAAGACCGTCAAACCGTTTAAGCTACAGAGCGTGCCAAAGCAATAGACATAAATACATACACACATACGCTCAAAAACATATACTTCCTTCGGGCAGTCGGGTAAAAAAGGCCTTTAAATGATTATCCAAGCGTATACGGCGTTCTACAAACTAATATTGTCGGCTGAGTAGGTATGCGTGGAAAAACCCTGTATAATTAATGCCGGAAATCGGAAAAAAACGATTAATATAGATAAATAGTTCAATAACAATTAGTGGTTAATTAACTTTCAGATTGTTATTATAATCTTGCGTTTGTTGATAAACAATGCCGTGGCAACTCAACGCACAGATAGCATTGAGTGGTGAGGCTCCAAAAACAAAGGCGGGTTGGCGGTAGGTGTATTTGTAGCCTTACCCACAAGAAATTCGCAGCGAATGACATTAATAAAGGTTTTCTCATGGGAGCCAACTCAGCCAACAAAGCAGAACTAGACAAGTTTCATTTCGTGTTAGTAGAAGACTGTTGATGTCTGTGAAATTTTATAAGGGAACGAGAATGAGAGAATCAGGTATACGTATTAATATTATAAAGAGAGTGAATTTTGTGTTTGTATCTGGGTGGATCAACTTTTTGTTTTAGTTATTCTATCGCGTAAGCCTGGAGAGACAACAGAGATAGAGTTTTTTTTAACTCTTGTAAATAGTCCACTCATTAAACGTTTAGTTAAATTCATTCATAAAATTAGAATTAAATTGTAATAAATGATGTAATTTTTGTTTTGTATGTATACTTACATACGTAACCTAAATTTTATCTCTTCAAAACTGTTAACTTTCTTTGTGCCTTCATTAAACCTGACATTGGCGAAATCACAGTGGCAACACAAATTAAAAGCCACAAAGCAAAACTCTATCTATCTTATTTGTCTGTTCTGGGGTCAAGGTAGAATGGTTCGACGTATAGGTCTTTAACAAGTCTCTTTTGTTCGGCAAATTAATAGCTTAGCTGATAACGCTCTGACAAACATTAATTGTTATATCGTGTAGTTCGAGGGAGAGCTCTTGAAGACGCTTGAGATCAAAGAATGCATTACAAAGCAACAAGGGAACAATGGCCGGGTACTTTAAGAGTCTATTGAGTAGTTTTGACTCCGCGTAATATCTATACGTTGAAATAGGTAGAATTGAAGACAATAATACGAGTACCACGCATTAACTACTATAGATTTTATTTATTGCTGAGTGAATTTACTATTTGTTTCTATGCATTAGAAATTGATCTGATATACAGGAACTAAGAACTAATCGGTAAAACCATTATAGCCTTTGACATACTATCGTATGTCAATGTTACAATTGCGCTTATTTACTTGTCAGTAATAGCGGACGAGTTAAAAACAATACGATAACGCACATTTTCGATATTTCCTATATTTTGTCTGATTCGTTTTCGCCCGTTACTTAGCAATATAAAAGTGATAAAGACAAATGAGCAAAACTCAATAACATTATTAGAAGGCAGGATTGATGATAACATTTGTGAAGATATTTGGATTATTGTCTTCATAAACGGCATAAACGGCTAAACGTGATGTTATTCGGTATAAAGGCAATATCCTGAATTAGGACAGAATTCCCTCTTTAAATGTTCGACTATCTGGTCAAATTGGCAGGGAGCTGGATGACGAGAGCAATGGACCGAGATAGGTGGCGAGCAACAGGTTGCCTACACTCAGCATTAGGTGGCTGAAGAAGAAGAGAAAAGAAGAAAAGTCTTTTCCCTGAAAATTAGGAACGAAATCGCGAGAATCTTTTAAAAGTCGGCCATGACATTCAGTCGTGAGGTGGTCGTGAGCTAGATAAAGTAACGGGCGATAAGGCGTTACGCGATAAGTAATAATGCAGTATGAATTAGTAAACAAACTCAATTTTTTGATAACTACCAAGGCCAGGAATTTTATGCGAATATAAACTTTGCTGACTTTTTTCAAATCTTTCCACACATGCAAGGTTTAAAAATGGTTAGGGACTCTGGCCAGGAGATGCCTTGTAGTGAAAAGCAAAAGTAATGTTTGTTTGGGTTCAAATCCCGGTAAGGGCAGATATTTGTGTGATCAGCACGACATTTGTTCCTGAATCTTCGCCACTGACTTCGTAAGTAGACCTTAATGCGAATTAAATGGAATTGTTAAAAAAAAATATTTTCGTTGGGGACCATCATTTGCCATATTAAAGCAAATAAAATCACTAATTGAAGACACGCTAGCCTAGTTGGAAGTGACCCTTGCTTCGAAGCTAGGGGTCCTGGGTTCAAATCCCGGTAAGGGCAGATATTTGTGTGATGAGCACGAGTATTTGTTCCTGAGTCTTGGATATTTTCTACGTATTTAAGTATATATTTCTCTATATAAGTAAGTTTATCGTTGTTTAGGACCCATAGTACAAGCCTAGAGCTTAGTTTGGGACTAGGTCAATTTGTGTGACATTGTCCCGAGATATTTATTTATTTTTAAAGTATATATAAGCAAATTGCGCACTAGGTATCAAACAATGTCGGGTTACTAGGACACCTTCGGCAAACCGAAATGGTGTCAGTCGATTTGCTGTCAACAGCGCTTCGACCGCGCCACGTTCGACAGTACCGATTATTTTGCCAGAAGCAGAAGTCGATCTCGTGTAAAAGAGCCATAACTAGGTCGACTACGATATTATGATTTGTGTGAATACCGCGAATTAAGCGAAAGTGCTTTATCTCCCAACGCCAAAGTAACGCGGCTTAAATTAAATTCATACGGTAATATGATCTATTGACGTAATTAAGAACATTAGTTGCGACGCAATTGATGGTAATTGATTATATTAAAAATGGGCCTGATATCGATTTTTAATTGTTGAATAAACGTAAAATTATTCTCAAGTCTTAAGAGTTAACTATTAATGGCTTGACGTAAATGGCTATAGCTCAATAAAATGGCCATAATTTTAACCAATCCGTGGAACGCTACCCGTCCCTCATCCTGGTAGACCACGGAGGGCACCTTAATTATGGCACACTATAAATGTCTGACAAATAAGGTCAAACGCTTAGCAACTTCTGATCTTATTTGACGACACGTTGGCCTAGTTGGTAGTGACCCTGCCTACGAAGCCAGCGGTCCCGGGTTCAAATCCCGGTAAAGGGCAGATATTTGTGTGATGAGCGCGAGTATTTGTTCCGGAGTCTTGGATGTTTTATATGTATTTAAGTGTCTGTTTCTCTGTATAAGTAAGTTTATTGTTGCCTAGTTCCCATAGTACAAGGCTAGAGCTTAGTTTGGGACTAGGTCAATTTGTAAAAACAGTAACTTTTCCCCCTAAATCGGCAAATCGTATCTGTGCGCTAATTTAACAAAAAAATCATTACATACTTGGTAAATGAGGCATCGTATTATTTTAAACTTATCATGAAACAAACGGCTCGCAAAAACAAGCCTGAGCCGCAGACATTTTGGAAAAAGTTCGTAAACTTCTGCGGTTCGTTATAAAATCATTTTGCAGACGAAAAAGGCCTAGGTAACGGCCGGGTAATTAGGAGGTGAAAAAATGTCTGGGAGATATATGTTGTTACCTACCCAATTAGCGAGTGTTTATTTATGAGGAATTAGTCTAGGTAAATGTTGAATCTTAACTAAGAATTTTGTAGTATCACAAACATAAAGTTAGGCTGTTGAAAAGGCCTTTTTAGGGTTCCGTAGTCAAACTAACCCTTATAGTTTCACCATGTCCGTCCGTCCCTCCGCAGCCTAGCGCAGAGACGCATAGTACTTAGAAAGCTGTAATTTGGTATGAATATGCATATTAGTCACGCCAACAAAGTGGTAAAATAAAATCATATTTTTTTTTTGTACCTCCCCTACACGTAACATGGGGGTTTCTTATTTATTTATAGGTCGTTGGGTAGGTCTTTCAAAAATATTACGGGTTTGTGAAAACAGTTTTCGATGAAGTAATCCGTTAACTACAAATACAAATCTTAAACGAATTTTAAAGGAAAACTATCACGACTAAGTACATACACGCCATTGGTTCTTGAGATACAGGCGATTAAAGCGTTTATACCTACTACAATCATCTAAGACGGCACCAATTGACTTTAAATAGAAAATTAGTTATTACTCGTTGATTTTTAAGTTTGTAGTACTTAACGGCTTCGGAACCCTACACTGAGCATGGTCCGACATGCTCTTGCTCAGTTTTTTTAACTATTATTACATACTTTGAAATTGCAAACCTGTATAAAGTGTGCCTCGAACGTTAAAAAACGAATACCGAACAAAAATATATTAAAATATGCCAATCATTGTTTATGTCATAAAAACTTATCGCAACAGTTGCATTTCTTGACTGACCTACTTTGCCTAAGCAAAAATACATCTGAACTAGTAAAAACTTAATTGTCAAAAATATGTTTTTGCTAGCGGGTTGTTTTTTTCTTCTGGTACTAGTGCACCGAACGTAAATAAAAAGATACTATTTATAATGACGCTCGCGTTATCAGTAAACAATATTTAACATTGTAGCGTAATGAGTTCGCTCACCGATCAATAGTGGATCTATCATAGGTCGTGCCTACTTCTACAGCGATTTGTGCTTACAACGACGATAAACGTCAAATGTTTATTTGACCTGGGGATGACATGTGTAACTAAGCTATCTAAGTCTTTCTATAACATTTATTTTGCTGGTGGAGTAAATTCCGTTCCCTATTCCAAGGCGTCTCTTAACACACGATACTCCACGAGTAGATAAAATAATCAGATTACAGCTGGTGAAAGATAATTATATCGACCTTCTTCTACTAACTATTTTAACTGCACTGTCGTGCCCCCTTTAAGATAGAGCGCCTTTGTAAAACGCTGCCTGAAAAATGATAACATTTTTTAAGATCTAATCATAATTGTATCAAGTAATCAGCTTAGAGCTTTTATTTGTTTATAACTGTGTATTAACCGTATATGTAAATAGAAATACCGTAATAAGTGACCCGAGTGGGCCGAGCACGGTGCCACGGGACTTAGTGTCAAATGACGTCAAACGGGAACTAGTGTCAAATATTATTATGAAATTATTAAAAACACAGCCACCCGGGGGTTAAGTTGCTTTTATTTTTAACCTTAGTTCTTTATAGTTACTTTGGAATATGGAATAGACGAATTAAAGTCCCGACCCTATGTCAAAAACTGTCCCGTGACAGCGTGCTCGGCCCACTGGCTATACAATTAAGCCAAATACTGTGAAAACTATCTGCATACATAACGTCACGCCTTTATTCCCAGAGTGGGGTAGGCAGAGCAACAGAATACCAACAACTCTAAACTTGTTGATAATTCTGTAACCACATTTTGCATAGTCAGGCTAAGATGTTTACCAATGTATTAGTGACAGGTTGCAAGCCCATCGCCTAACAGTAAAAAAGCCTTTATTCCCTTAGTCGCCTCTCACGACATCCACGGGAAGACATGGAGTGGCACTATTTTAACCCGGCAACCACACGGGGCAAAAACCATCTACCTACTAATAAATATTCTTATGGCAATTTAGATCCAGCATATTTAAACCTTGAAGCTTTTTCAAAAGCATGTACCTAAGTACTCACCTAGATCAACTTACCTAACGCTTTCTTAAGAGCTAGACGCATGCAAGTACGCTGGGATTATAACTAATAAGATAATAAATTGCTGCGAAATACTGATTTATGAGCCCATCTGACCCGAAGGTTGGTTTTCAAATTTGATTTACAGTTGGATTAATCGATGTAAGCAATAGTTCACTTGGTATGGGGTAAGTACCCAATACACGGTGGAGTGGTGCAGGTAAATGTTGAATTCAGATTTGTATTTGTAAAAGTGAGGAAATTACTTTTTTAAATACAAACGACCTAGTAAAGCGGTCGCCATCGCCTATAGACGTCAGCTAAGCCTGGGGTACAACCAAATCGCTGCCTTTGTCCTCTACACCTTGCTCTCACACACATCAACAACACCCTACTCTTCAACCCTACCCTGGACTTGTTCTCCTAGTCGGAGCCGAGGTTCTTGGCGACAGCCGCGCGGTACCTGGAGTCGACGGCCACCCACTGTATGTGGGTGATGTGCCCAATGCTGGTGGTGACACAAGGTCTTAGACTATGTACTTGTATATTGTTAATTTTAATTATTTTATAGTATTAATGTAACTATTCTTTAATTTCAATTTGTGTTATTTTTCAACTAACCTAACCTATAACTTATATGTGTGGCATGACTGTTAATATAAGTTGATTAATAAACAAACAAATAAAATGCATTACTACCGAATACTATTTTTACGCTACGCTAAGCAGTAATAAAATAACACGAAGATAATAGTTATAATAGTTATTACTAAAATAAATACCTACGTAAACTTTTCATATCTTTATCATCGCTATGAAACCGCTTGCGAATGTCGTTACTCTCGCTGAAAATAAAGTCATTAATCCTAGGCACGTGTTTGACGGAACAGTAATTTTAGCTAAAATATTTTTATCGTTGACGGAATATTGTAAACACTTGATATCTTTATATGTCCGTTTTTTTTAACATGTCATGATAAATCAAGGGCACGAAAACATAGCGGTGTAGAAGTCTTCGTTTAATATATAACTATCACATTTAAAAGCATGTTCATATTATTGTTTTTTTAGGGTTCCGTACCCAAATGGTAAAAACGGGACCCTATACTAAGACTCCGCTGTCCGTCTGTCTGTCACCAGGCTGTATCTCATGAACCGTGATAGCTAGACAGTCGAAATTTACACAGATGATGTAGTTCTGTTGTCGCTATAACAACAACAAACGTTATATTTTCGTCGTGTTTTTGCTCGATATTGATAACGGCAACAGGTAGATGCTTGAAACATTCACAGAATATTTAGTTATATTAATTTTAAAAACAAATAATTAAAGAAAAATAAAATTAATTGAGGGGCTCCCATAAAATAAACGTGATCTTGATCTTAATACAGACAACGTCGTTACAGACAGGCACCGGGACAGGAGAAACTAAAAAAAAGGTTATAAATATTTAATTTCAACTTTTTTTTAGTTTCTCCTGTCCCGGTGTCACCGACACGATTAGGCACTATATTAAGTGTCTAATGTTGTATAGATAATGGTACTGAACCCTTCGGACGCAACCCCGACTCAAACTTGGACGGTTTTTTAATTTTATTCTATAATATGTCACTAAGACTATCTTCATAGGTTTATAGTGTGTTCAATCCACAAAAACTTGTACTACGTTAACGTTGCAGATTTGCAAAAATATTTTTACTTCAAGCAATGGCAAAAAATATTAATATCATTATTAAAAAATGGACATATCTTTTTTTGCCGACTGTACTTTGTTTCAGAGCCTATAGGCGATGGGCTTGCAACCTGTCACTATACACTAGTTAACTTCATGGCCAGATTGTGCAACATGTGGTTATAGAAAACCTTTTTGGAATTGTTGGTATTTCTGTAGCTCCGCCCACGCCTCTCTGGGAATGAAGGCGGGATGGTATGTATGTATGTATGTATGTACTTTGTTTGCACAGTTATCACATCCTAACCATTTTATCGAGTCCGAACTCGGGGTGTTTACGTTAATCCTGTTGCCACTTTAACTAAACCCCCTTGAAAGGAAACGGGCACTTAATTTTAAACAGTTTAAATTTAGTGTTAGGAAATTAGGGTTTAAAATGGTTTTGCCGACACTCATTTAACATTGAACGTATCACTATGCAGAATTTTCATTTCATCAACAGGCTTTTCTATTTATTAAATCTTTATTGCACAGAAGTACAGAATTTGAGTACAAAAGGTGAACTTAATGCCTATAGGCATTCTCTAGCAGTTCGCAGCTGTTTTCGAGGCGCAGGAGTTTAAGTTATGTGACATAACCAAACCTAACGTACGTCATTTTTATCTAAGATAACCTGAAATCAACATAAAGCAGAAAATAGCTTTCGATGAAGTGAAATTCGTAGAAATACATTCGATCAACTGAGGATCGGTATAACAAGGGTATCCAAGGGGATCTAATTTCAGGCAAGGGCCTGAAATTAGATTTAATGTTACAAAATTCAAATCGTATTGTATAAACCGCACCCATTTTTCTTTGAAAATAATACTTTCTTCAATTTCTAGCATACAACTTCATATAATTACAGCATTTCAAACTTTCCATTGAAATCCATCCCAATAACAAAAACGGGTTCAAAATTTACTTGATTTTTCAGAATTACATTATGTTTTAGTTTATCAATTTTATAATTACAGTTTTAAATTAACCTCGTGTGAGCGTTCACAATCTAACGTTCGCGTGTAATCACGATCGCGGCCGGCTCGGTCAATGAACCCTTATCAGTTTCCTTGTACCAACATCTTGGCAATTAATTAACTAATCGTTTTGTTATTGATTGAGCGCATGCAGGGCAGAACAGTACAAAGGGCACGCGTGCTGGATACGAAAACGCTAAACTTATAAAAATGGTTCAAGATTAAACCACTCAGTAACAAATGATATTTCAAATATCCATATGCTTTAGAGAACATTCGAGAGGCTTGTGAACTAATTTAACTTTGCCATGCCATGAAATAAAAAGAAACCATTAGCATCAGAAAAAAATCCAATCTCGAATGATCGAGAGAAAGAAAGAAGAACATCCTGAAGTTTTCTTTAGTCTCATGTTGCACTTTATTATGCAATTAACGCAATTACTTTGAAAACTGCTTTTTTTTTATATATCTCCCCTGTATCAAATTTCACGTCGATTAAGCCGTTGAGCTATGAATATGAAACATAAAACAAAACAGTGCTAGGAAAAGGATGACTTGTACTCTGATCTGCGGTGCGATTTTTTTATGTCACCGACTATAATTACTATTTTTTAAAGCACCGATTTAACCTGCGAACAGGCCCAGTCCACCTTTTGGATTTGATATGATAAAGGCGTTATGATATGAAATCCAAAAGGAGGACCCGCTCGTAGATAAAATCGCTGCATAAATTGATTTTAAAGTCATTTTTCGTCGGTGAGATCCAAAAATCGCACCCCTGTACGAAAGAAGAGGTTTACCAATTATTATGGAAGCCTGAACATTATGCATGATCCAACATGCACTTGATCGTTTTTTTTATCCAAAACTACATGTATCGTGCTAATGCAAATTACGCAAGTGAATTCCAAGCAAATGACCGCTAATTTATGTAGCCGTGAAATAAAGCCGCTCGCACGCCAAGGGCGTCTCGACGACAACGCGCCGCGTGTGGTGTGGCCTATAATTATTTTGTTTAGTGAAATGACCACAAATTAAAGACCTTGAGACGATGTGTGTCGATGGTGAAACACTACAGGTTTTTAAGGCTTTGAAAATTGGCTAGCTTTTTGTTTATTTAAACTTAATTCTCACCAAACATAACCTAAAAGGCAATTTCTTACATATACTATGGAACTTATATCCTTTCAAATTATACTAAGTTTGAGGACAATTTAGGTTACGTGTCATTTGTTTACGTCTTTGCTCATTACAATTGACACCGACTTTATATACACGAGATAAACAAGTCCTTGTTTAAGACCAAACCTTGAACCGGACCGGAACTCCCTTAAACCAGTTTTATATAGGTATTGATAGCAAATCCGGGATTTGAACCAGTTACAAAATTTTAAACAGACCTTGAGCAGTGTCTTAGTGATCATTTGACTTTCAACTTTAATGTAGTAAATTTACATTACAATTCACCTTGTTCGCAGAATTTGCAACCGGAGCTGGGTCTGCGCATGAAAGTTGATATTTTGGATCGACTTTCGAGTGAGAACGCAACGAGTTTAGGACAATGGTAACGCGATACGCTTGCCGTGCTTTCAGATTACATAAAATTTTATTGTTTTCGCAAATTTTGCGGTAAGTACAGTAGTTTTCGACGACGCGGGTAAACCGAGTTGGTAGTGACCCTGCCTGCCTGTATAGGCAAATATTTTAAAATTTGGTAGAGTGCGTTCCTTACTCTAGGGTAAGTTTATCGTTACCTAGCACCCATAGTAAAAGCCTAGAGTTTAGGAGTAGGTCGAGGTGCAAGATGGTCCCCATGATACCAGATTTTTTTATTTATTATTTATTTTTTAGCACTTAGATTGTATAATTCTCGTTACACAAATAGGTAGAGACCTTTAGAAAAGTATAAACTGAACACAAAATGACAAGCATGACAAGGTTCCAATTATAACAAGAATCTAAGTACGCTCGACAATTTTTTTTTTATTTCATGGTCTTATAATTTACTGCGACGTATTCTGGACGGATTGTTGCAGAGATTTAAAAGACAAGCAGACTCGAACAAATAAACGCTAAAATTGCAAGTATTAACTACAAACCTCCAATAATTATTTAGGTACCTACTTTAGGTTATGATTAGGGTTAGCACTTTTCCTTTACTCACTTTAATTTACTAATACTTTTTATACCGTGGTTCTTGAATCCATGGAGTCGCTATTTCTTAATTATTATGTATTACTTTAAAATAAACTACTAAACTACTAAATTCATATTTGGTCCGGTTTGTTGCACTTTCACGTCGGGAAATATCCTCCATACCAAAATTCATTTATACTGGTTCAGCGGTTTAATTAATAAAATGTTTTTGAAATATGACTGCTGAAGTTGAAAATCAAAGGGGTATGTATAATAATAACAAGGTAATAGCAACTCCATAGATTCTTGAACCATGGTATGCCACCAAAATTCCTATCTCTAGTTACGATGTTTCAATATAGCATCACGAAATTCGTAGTAAAATTACCACATATCTTCAAACGTCGAATTCACGTGACTACAAGCACTTGTTTACTACTGGCCATATCTTATTAATACACCCTATATTCTCCAATCGAAAACCAACTCTATTTTCCACTACAAACGATAACAATTGTTAAGCAGTCATTTAAAATCGCAGATGCGTCAGGCATTTTGCCAAATAACTCGTAATACTAAACGCCCATGTCCAAATTAAGCTGGTCTGTGTATTTACTAAAGATTTCCATTGTTTCGTTTAAAGAAGAATTGGAAAGGGGGGTGTTGGAGATCAAGTTAGATTGGCTGGCGCCTGATGATTCGCTAATTCTCAGTTATTGTGTAAGACGAGAAGATTAAATGGTTCGAGATAGCGGGATTGTAATGGCACGTTTAGAGCCAGGATTAATGGTACTGTATTGTTGACTTGTAATGTTGACCTAATTAATTAATGGATTAAATTATGTACGGTCATGTTTACCGAAACATGTAACATTTAGTGGTGGTAGGACCATGTGCAGGGTCCGTCCGGATTGCTACCACCATCTTATCCATTGACCTATCGCCAAGCAGGAGTTTTTGCATTGTTCTGTTTCGACGTGGGGATAAGATAACCGGTGAAATTACTAGCATAGTGGCATT
The DNA here is from genome assembly GCA_949316455.1 of Acleris holmiana. Taxonomy (NCBI): domain Eukaryota; kingdom Metazoa; phylum Arthropoda; class Insecta; order Lepidoptera; family Tortricidae; genus Acleris; species Acleris holmiana. The sequence continues at coordinate 14,623,874 of OX438769.1, forward strand.
CCATCTTAGTTCTCGGGGTTAGGATAGCAGTGTTGAGATTTTAGTCTTGGGAATTAAAATTTCCATGGGTTTCAGATTCCTTCTTACATCAGGTGGCCTGAGTGGTCACGTGCCTTCTCTCTGCCATAAAAAATCTTATTATAATGTAGAGAATTACAACGTCTAACAAAGCTACGGTTTTTATTTTTCCTAATTCGTGTTTCTTTCACAATGAAACGAAGCATCGAAATAGCTCGGTATCTTGCACAGTACCTAATGATGAGTGATATCGGTTACTTTCTTTCCTAGAATAAGGAATTTATCCCTATCTAAAAGTGACAGACAGATTCCCCGCAGACTAAATCGCTGGTGGAATCTACCAGACTATAATAATACTGAGTAACAATGCATTATGGTTATTATATTTATCTTTTATGTCATCATCTTAATGGAGTAATGCGGCTACTCTGATACTCTCTTATCTGTTTCATTGTTATTGTGTTCTTTGTCCATTTATTAAAATTATGTTTGTCACATTGCAGCATTTCTCGAATAAATGCTAAAAAAATCGAAGATACGGAATGAATAGAGTCATCAGAAGAATCTGAAGTTTAATGTACCTACTAACATAACGCGAACAGTAATGTTTACGATGTAGAAGAAATATGGGCGGAAACGAAACTTGCGTAAATGTCCGTCTTCAATTTCATAAAAGAACTTTAGTTTAATTAAAAACCATTTATTTATATAAAAACCAACATTTTAATTACCTTTATCATCTATAAAAATCCTTAATTGTGCAGTTAAATTTAAACGAATACCGTACTTATGTTAAATAGTACCTACAATTACTGCCCTTAAAAAATATACTTATCAAAAAGATTCACGCTCGTTGTAATGGCAACTTTACCATGTTTGAAATAGAGGTTAAAACGTAAAGCTCACTTTAATTAGCTTGGATATATAACTGTTAATGTAAAGCGATGGGCAGCCAGCGCCATTAAAGATAACAAGGATCACACAATAAGGTCAGTATTTTGTGGTAAAGACAACTTCAACAGGTTAACCAACATAAAGATATACAGTAACAGGATTTTTCCCGCTTAATTTCAAATCCTTCAGCGATTTAAGCTGTCCGTTGTCTGTTAGTCAGTCAGTTACTCACAAAGAGTTTTATATGTATAAATAAAGATAATAGAAAATAAAAGGTAAAAGACATTGACTACTCTGCACAGCTTTGACAAATGGCGGTATCTCAGACAAAACTCCTGTAGTAAATGCAACCTTATTACTAACAGGAGACGATTGAATCTGCTTTGGCTATTGAATTTGAGGTACCGCCATTTTGCTTATGAGTGCTTAACTATCCTACAAATTGATGTCTATAGGCATACATCTTAGTTGAGAGCCGGGGTATGCATGAGGTGCGGACGAAGGTAATGTGACTAGTCGAGATTTTTTGTAAGTAGGTACCATACCACTGCAACATTTCTATCCCGGCTCTGAATTACGTTTTACGGCTATAGCAAAGTGAAAGAGACTCTACAGTTAATTTATAACCCCAACAAAAAAAATACAGGACAACGTCTCACAAATTGACCTAGTCCCAAACAGGGTCTATACAATATTGTTTTCCATAAAGTTTTAGTTCAATTTTTTAGAGTTTTTTCTGTCATAAAAATTGTTAGTCATAATATTAATGGCAGTAATATTTGAGGGTATAATTTGTATTTCCGATTTCCTTGTCATATATGTCGAAAGACATAAAAACTTTATACATAACTTCTCAAACAAATAAAATAAATAAATCACACGACAATGTCACACAAATTGACCTAGTTCCAAACTAAGCTCTGGCTTTGTACTGTGGGCACTAGAAAACGATAAATTTACTTATATAGAGAAATACATACTTAAATACATGGAAAACATCCAAGACTCAGGAACAAATACTCGTGCTCATCACACAAATACCTGCCCTTACCGGGATTTGAACCCAGGACCCCTAGCTTCGAAGGCAGGCTTCACTACCAACTAGGCTAGCGTATCGTCAAAAACACCCCATAACATTAAAGGATGTTGAATAGCAATACTTAGTAGTTTTTTTAAAAGGGATCCCCGCTAAACTAAGCTCTAGGCTTGTACTACTAGATAGCAATATAAATACTTACGTAGAAAAATATAATACTTAATATACCTACTTAAATATACAGAAAAAAGAGGGGTGTTATACGTGTAACGTATTTATCTCTATATATGTGTGTCTGACTGTCGCATCATAGCTCCCAAAGGGTGGACCACGGATTGGGCGTGGTTTTTTTAAAAGATATCTAGTTCAATCCGCATGATATCGGCTGGGCCGATATCAGCTCTTAAATAAGGGTTTTACCACTTTATCTTTTGAATAGAACATTTTGTTTATTACATTATCTCTTTTTTATGCTTTGTGTGTCAACACTTTGTTACCAATACATAGTTAAGTACGTACATAATATGTTTGTAACTTTATTTGGGATCGCATTTTATTGTACAAAAGAATACAATTAATACTTAAAAAAGAGAGCACAAACTACTCAGTACTCAGCCAGAAACCTGTAGTCGGCCTCTGCCTATTCTTAGTTTGAGTGGGAAGAGTATGAAAGATATATTTTCCCACTCTTCACACTCATGTAAGGCCAACTACAGGTCTCTGGCTGAGTACTGGGTGGTTTACCCTATCCTTCTCAGCACCAACCTTATATTGTATCTGTTTAGCTCATTGGTTGACTGATAGAGAATGCCTTAAGGCGTTAAGTCCGCCATTTGTACGTACTTGTATATTATGCAATAAAGTTTAAATAAATATTAATACTAATTGTTAGGTAGGAACAATTTCGAGAAGGAAGCCGATAGGAGGATTCAGTTGGGCTGGGCGGCATTCCGGAAGCTACGTCATGTTTTCTCGTCACCCATACCTCAAAGCCTAAAAACAAAAGTTTTTGACCAGTGCGTCCTACCCGTGATGACATACGGAGCCGAAACGTGGACACTGGCGGTGGGACTGGTCCGCAAGCTAAAAGTTGCTCAGCGAGCTATGGAGAGAGCTATGCTTGGAGTATATCTAAGGGATAGAATCCGAAATGAAGTAATTCGACAGATAACTAAAGTTACAGACATAGCTACTCGAATAAGCAAGCTGAAGTGGCAGTGCACTGCAGTGGGCTGGTCACATCTGTCGCAGAACTGATGAACGCTGGAGTAATCAATAAAGAGTTCTGCAGTGGAGACCGCGCATAGGCAAACGTAGTGTTGGACGCCCCCCTGCTAGATGGAGCGACGATCTGCGCAAGGTGGCTGGCAGCAACTGGATGCTCAAAGCTCAAGATCGAGTAAAATGGCGTGCCTTGGGAGAGGCCTATAACCAGCAGTGGACTGCCGCAGGCCGATGATGATGATGATGATGAAATACTAAAGGCAAACCCTTGAGATATACAAAACACAAAGTAACTAAGTAAGTACATTGCTCCCCATTATATGTATTTCATTCCACATGACTAACCTCCAGATTTGTACCGAGGTTTCAAGGAAGACTCAAAGGGACAGTTTTAATCAAACCGATGGTAGTATAATATAAGCAAAAGTTATCCAATTTCGCGTTCGGCCAAAGGCAGGCCGAGGGCAAAATTAATAAAGTAATTAACGGTAATTATGGACTTCGCTGGATTTGGTAAACATGGAAGCGTGTGGACGTTTTGGGTTTTATTAATTCGCAGAGTTTTGTCGTGAGTATGGATATTTTTTAAGTATAGCTTTTACGTTTTAGATTCAAGAAAAAAAATATTTAATAGCTTTTTATTAACTGTTATGTTTGTATGTAAGTATTTATGTTCCGGTCATATCTTGGAAGGAAGATTTGAAAAACTTCTCGGGGACCGATTGAGCTAAAATTTGGTATACTTTTGTAACTTTGATGGCAATGCAATAATGACCAGGGGTGTTATTATGACATAACTATGCAGTTATGTTTACGCTCAGAGAAAAGGACAGAGCTATATAACTGTTATAGCTTTGTCCTTTACGCTCACCGTAAAATGAACTGCATAGCCACATGGCTTTTTATGACCTTTATCCCCCCTGGTCTGGTGATGGAGTCGATTAGGTTGGTTTTGATAAGTTGTAAATTACTATGCAAAAAAGTACAGTTGCCAACAAACGCTTGTACCAAAAATTTTATTTTGGACAGAAACTTTTTTCATTAACGATTTTATAACATAAACGATTATTATGATGGTTTAAACGTTAAAACAAAGTGGAATAAATACACTGAACAACTTAACGTTGCTTTTGAACATGATAATTGATAAACTGTTTATTGTTCTGCTTGCTTCTGGTCTGGTGATGAAGTCAATTAGGTTGGTTTTGATAAGCAGTAAATAACTATGCAAAAAAAGTAGTCGCCAAAAAAATCTTGTCCCAAAAATTAAATTTTCGACAGAAACTTTTTTCATTAACGATTTTATAACATAAACGATTATTATGGCAATATGGTTTAAACGTTAAAACAAAGTGAAATAAGTACACTGAACAACTTAACGTTCCTTTTAAATATAGTAATTGATAAACTATTACTTGTTTCGACATCAGTCAGTTAGATGCATTAATCTAATCGACAAAACTAACCATACGCTATTAACAAGTCATTTAATCGTCGCATAACCTATTAAATAGTAATTAACTGCAGCCAATTAACACCAAAACATTTAAAAATAAGACTCAAACACAGATCAAGAGCATTAACTCTCATTGCAAAACAAACTTTATCTTTTAGTGTGTAAGGTTTGAAATTCTGTAAGGCCGTTCGTTTTACGCAGCTGGTATCAGCGAATTTGTAAAGACAAGTGAACCTGACCTATGATTGGCGGTTATGTCACGAAGTCACCTTGCGGGCCAATGACCGCATATCGTCGGATTTTGGACGTCAGCGATCGGACAGCTGGGTAAGGGTAGTTGCTGAGTGGAGAGCGAAGAGGACCAAAAGTTTGCGGCCTGACAAAGAACGCATTATACGGAAATATACAAGAATCAAAAATCTTAGTGGTGGTACGACAGGGTCCGTCCGGATCGCTACCACCATCTTACCCATAAACCACCCGCCAAGCAACAGTGTTCGAATTGATGTGTTCTGGTGTGGGGATAAAATAACCGGTGAAATTACTAGTATAGAGGCATTCCAGCTTAGTCCTCAGGGTTGGCAACGCATTTGAGGTCTTAAGATTATACACTGGAGAATTCAAATGTCTATGGGTCTCAGAATCTTTCAAGTGGCCTGATTGTTCGTAACTCATTGAACATAAAAAAAAATATCTTTTGTTTTTACATGTTTTTCTACTCAAGTCCAAAAATATTTTTGCAATATTTTCTTTGGATCTCGAACAGTTTCTCATGTTTAAATAATGTTGATACTACTACTAAGTTGTTTTGTATTGTACAATCTATAAAAAGAGAATGCTCGACTCACTGTCCCATCAACACCTAGCCTAAACCCTTGGTCCTAGAAAGCTGATTTTTGGACAGGTGTTGTTTTTAAGACATCGACGAGAAATAAGAAGGTATTTTTAGAAATTAATCCCCTAAGGGGAACTACTTCCACGCGTACCTACGAAGTCGCGGACCTCAAAAAATGATGTATAATTTATGCATCCCAAGAAAACCACCGACACCACCGCCATCTTATCCAATAACCACCCGCCAAGCAACAGTGTTCTTATTGTTGTGTTCCGGTGTGGGGATAAGACAACCGGTGAAATTACTAGCATAGAGGCATTCCATCTTAGTCCTCAGGGTTGGCATCGCATTTGAGGTCTTAGGATTAGTCTTGAGAATTCAAATGTCTATGGGTCTCAGATTCCACTTACCATCAGGTGGCCTGAGTGATCGGGTGCCTTCTCATTAACAAAAAAAAAAAAGAAAAAAATGTATTTGTAAACCGCTACTGTTTACCACTGTGTCCGCAACCTTAAGCTCTTTTTATTTTAGTTGCTAGGTCCGCTCCGCTCCCAAAATAACATACACTCGTGTCTATCTCGCTCAGGACTTTAAACCTTGTTACCCGATGATAATAGTTGTAAATAAGTCTATAAAATAATCAAGTTGGATATCGTTCGATAAACGAGCTATGGTTAACCTTTCATTCGAGTAAATAGAGTTATGATTACAACAATATAATATGTATCTATATGAAAACACTTTATTACAATGATTATTATATAAAAGATGTACCATGGCGATCCTATCCCTTTAACGGATCTCTTCCAGCTTACCCTTGAGAGAAATAATGCCAGGTTTATGTTAGCCCATTAAAGCCTAGCCGTGCCGTTTGGCACTATATGTCATGAATAGAATTTGTACTTTATTGTTCTTTTTATAGTATACTAGCGACCCGCCCTCGCTTCGCTCCGGATTAAAGTATTGTACATATAAACCTTCCTCTTGAATCACTCTCTATTAAAAAAACCGCATCAAAATCCGTTGCGTAGTTTTAAAGACTTAAGCATACAAAGGGACATAGGGACAGAGAAAGTTTAAATTTATAAAACTTTGTTTTATACTATGTAGTGAAGTAAAAATAAATTTACATAATCAAACTATTCAGGCTATAATGGGTAAATGCAATTCTCGCACCCAAATTCTAATTAATACAACTTTTTAAAACATGGTTTTGAGTTTTCAACAAGTCGTCGATACCAAATCAATTTAAATGTTTCGAATGCAAATAAGTAAATAAAAAATAAACTTCGAAGTTTCGTAAGTTTTACAGGTCTGAAACTCCTATACGCCCTTGAACAAATCTTATAAATAAAAAGCCACTCTTTAGAGTTCGAAAAATAATACACAATTTTTGTACACAACCTCTTCTTTTCTCTTCATAGTATTAAACGAAGTCGCTTTCCGTGGCTGTCTGTCTGTATGTCTGTACATCCCCTAACTTCTCATAAACCACGCAAAGGATTTTGATGCGGTTTTCAACATAGATTATTTTCAGGTTTATTTTGGTGTGTCACAGAAGACGCACATAAATTGAAGCGAAGCAAGGGCGAGTCGCTATAGTTGGGTCAATCAACTTTTCTTTGTACCTCGTTGCCATGGTGACTACTCTTAAGTTACTCTTTAAAAACATGATTTTTAAGTTTTTATATACTTGGGCTTTGTCATGCATCAAACATCTGTTTTTCTTGCAATAAACAAGCCATTTTCGACGAGTTTTCTTTCAAGCATACCTATATTAAGTAGTGAATATTATACTATTATTCTAAGAAACTCTGTTACTGTTGTCTCCTGAGTTTGAGACAGAAAAACATCAACTTAAAGTTTATCCATCCAGTAACTTTTTTTTTAGGGTTCCGTAGTCAAACTAGGAACCATTATAGTTTCGCCATGTCCGTCCTCTGTCCGCAGCCTAGCGCAAAGACTATTAGTACTAGAAAACTGCAATTTGGCATGAATATGCATATTAGTTACGTTAACAAATTGGTACAATAAAAAGTAAAAATAAAGATTTTTTTAGGGTCCCTCCCCTACACGTAACGTGGGGATGCATTTTTTTTTTGTCGTCTACCCTATAGTGTGGGTTATCGTTGGATAGGTCTCACAAAAATATTATGCGTTTTTGAAAATAGCTTTTCGATTAAGTAATCCGTTTATGAAATATTAAGCTTTAAAGCGCTAATTTTTGTTAGACTCAAGTGGCCCCCCCCCCCTCTACAGCCAGAACTACAAATACTAAAAATCTGAAAAAAAAACTTAAATGAAAGAACATATAACCAATTTTAAAGGAAAACTATCACGACTAAGTAAACATCATTGGTTCTTGAGATACAGGCGATTAAAATGTTTATACCTACTAAAATCGTCTAAGACGGCACCAATTGTCTTTAAATAGAAAATTAGTTATTACTTGTTGATTTTAATGTTTGTAGTACTTAACGGCTTCAGAACCCAACACTGAGCATGGTCCGACATGCTCTTGCCCGGTTTTTTTTAAACTTTCTCCGTAAAATAAACGTAAAATAACGCTCCTCAATTAAGGCCAGTTACATCCTCTCGGGATAATCAAGTTTTCACGAACAAATTAGCAAAGGGCACCTTCTCTCTAATTTCGTTACGTAGATACGATAACGAAGTAAATATTTATGTAATTCTTAATAATGTTATTTAATCAGCCTGTATTTAATTATGAAGACAGGGGACTGCGCTGTAGACCAAGTGCGAATAAATCTTTTTCTTTTTTAAACATTATCCAGAAGATACCTACGAATGGTAGATTTTAGGAATAAATAATAAATTAAGCAAATAGTAATTTAAAGTTAAAAACTGAAACCTGACTAGTGACGTTTTTCTCCCAGTGTGTCCCGTTTTTAGGGATCCGTAGTCAACAAGGAACCTTTATAGTTTCGCCATGTCCTCTCCGTATGTACATGTAATTTCATTTTTTTAGATTTGAGCTACACTTTAAGAAATATTGAAATCGAAAAGAGTACTAGCGTTACGTGTCTCCCACACGGCAAAAACTACTAGATATAAAGTGTATATCTTAAAAAGTACTTGCTACAAACATAAAACAAAAACTATCAATGACCAAGTCAACTTGAATTGTCCCTGAAGTTCACGCGACTAAAGTGTTTATATCTACTAAAAAAATCGGGCGTCGGAACCATACACTGAGGATGACCCGACATACTCTTGCCCCGTTTTTATAAGGAACATTCACCTTTAGACTGTTCTCAACAAATCATGATACGATGTTCATTTCAATCCCGATACCCAGAAACTACAATGGAATAACCTATTTCAGCAAATATTAAAAAAATACCTTGAGAACAAAGGTTGTTGATTATAGTAATACTAAGAACGCGACTTCATACTTGGATGGTGAAATTTTGGATGGATGGAGGTTTGTTACTCAATCACGCCAGAACGACTGAATGGATTTGGTTGAAATTTGACACACAGATAGATTATAGTCTGGAATAAAATAGCTAATTTTTAACCCGAAAACAGTTCCCGAAGGAATAGGGATAAACGACTTCTACGCTTGCAGAGGTGCGCGCAAAATCTAGTACTAATACTAAATATAAATAAACCAGATTTATCTACAAATGTTCGCAGGTTTACGTATTTACAGAACTTGAAGTTTTAGTACCAATTTAACCATACGATGTTTGTAAATTGCTAGTCGGCACTGTATTAGCATTTTGTATTAAACTATGTCGTAATGATCAATTTTCCATTCGCAGTTTCATGAACCTTATGGCACTTTAAACCAATTGTTATGTCGTCAACTTAAGTAGAATCTTAAATATTAATATCATAACAAAGACCTTTCTTAAACGTTATAAGCAGTTTAAACCAATCGGGGATTATATTATTTCCGCTTAATAAACAACACATTCTATCCATAAACAAGCTTCATAAAAGATTAATTAAAACATGAAAGGCCATTCCTATGTAAAAGCCTTACCTTAATAATTTTCTAATAACATTCCACGGTGTTAATTACAACTGAGGATATCTTAGCCCCCGGGACGTACCTGAAACAAGATGGTAATTTAAGTAAATAAATTAAGAAATAATTTACATTTATAATTCCATATCTTGTTAAAAATAACTTTCCATTTTACAGGGGTATTCAAACTGGATTTTGATTAATTTGTATTTACTCCATTTTACTTGTGTTAAGTTATAATTTGAGTTCCATGCATGACAACATTTGCTACATTAACTGTTAGTGTATTATTAATAAATAACTAGCTGCGCACGTTGGTACCTTGTTACTTTAACGCCTTTGACAGATTAGTGCAGCAGTTCAAACATGACATTAAAGTGACAAAGCACTGAAGTGTGCCAATATTTATAAGGCCGACTGTACTTACTAAACTAGTATTTGAAGTCTATTAAATAAATACCGACAATTATTAGAATAAAATATATTATCATTAGGTCGATTAGGTAATTGCGTATTAATATCACTTTTTTTATGCGATCCAACACACCCACGCTCACCCCTATGAAGCGGGGAAATAATTTCATTATGAAATTGGACGTAACAAAAGCTGGAAAACGGTTCATAAACTGAATTATTACGAAGTAGGCATTTAATCTCTTGGTTGAGTTTAAGCTCAAAATGAGGTAAGTTAATTGGCGAAATAATTGCTACGGTTAAACAAGGCATTTGCAAAGGTTTTCACGTTCTTAGGCAAGAATTCAACGTAACTGCCTATGAAGCTAGAAGTCCCCGGATTTAATCCTGGTATTGGAAATTATCTAAATGTGTCAGGTTTCTAAGTTTATCGTTTTCTACTTTACAAACTTAGCTGCGGTAACAACCTAAATCTAGTTTTAAGTCTTGACAACACGTGATCTGTGACTTCTTCTGCAGTAGGAGTTATTTGTTAATAATCAACCATAAGTATTATTCAATATTCCTAGAAGAAAGTAACTTTCCATGGTTCAAAGTTTAATTAGTTTTATAACTACGAATAGAATACCTATTAATTTGTTTGGGGAAAACTGCGTTTATACTTATAAAACTCAGAATTAAATACTTGAGCTCATCACACAGACAATATGCTTTTACGGGGAATTTTATCTGGGGGAGTTTAAGGTCAATAAGCAGAGTAAATATAATACAAATAACATAAGACTAAGAAAGTTTTTACAAAGCTATGCAAAAAAATATGATGGTAGAAGAACAAATAAATTTATTATCCCCAAAATATGTAATGAAATTGAGTGGTTAAGGGAGGAACAAAAATATAGTATAATAGTTGTTAAAACGACATTAAAAAATGTTGCTAGATAGACTTCCTTAGGATAAGATTTCCCTAAAAAAAAACAATAAGTAGTTTTTTTTTAGGTGCATAACAGTTTAAGTGAAACATGAACGCGTTCTTGCCAACAAACGGTACTGTCAGTTTGGCGAGGTAGTTGTTTAATTATAAATGTTATGTACTATTTGAACAAAAAAAAAACCGGCACCGTTAGTCGTAGACCAACAGCCACCAATACACACCAACATACCAACCACGTCATGTAAAGTTGAAAGTGTTGAAACAAATGGTGATTGCAAATGTCTGTGAGCCCAACGCCCACTAACAATTAAGTACGCTGTAAAAACAATCGATTTTCAGAAATAAATATTAATATATACAACCATAGCGCGAAAGTATTCCTGCCTGACGCCACAAAATGTACCCGCGCTAAATGTTTAAACAAGCATGATAACAGTTCAATTTGCATCTATATGAATATGAGTAACCGGAATTTTCGGACGCATGAAATTTTAGTGTAAAGACGCGAAATAATTTTATTCTCTTTAATAATCGAACGCCAATTTAGCCCAATGAGTTTTATAAAAGGTGATTTTAAGTATTGATTTTACTTGTTACCAATTCAAACTCATGGGCATTTTACATTTTAAAAATATCACAGTTTCATTTCTTGACTATTCATTCATACACACATGCATTCATAAAATCAGTAAGAAAAGCGAATTGTACCGCTCTTTAAAGCTGCCCGTTATTATGATACTTCAATACCTATGAACTACCACGTCACCAGCGAAAACTCTCGGGTCCCGGGTTCAAATCCCGGTAAGGGCAGATATTTGTGCGATGTATGTAAACACTTTATTGTACTAAAAGCAGAAATTCAAATACAATAGGAACGTACAAAGGCGAACTTGAGCAGGAGTAGGAGTATTTGTTCCTGAGTCTTGGATGTCTTCTATTTATTTAAGTAGTTATGTATTTATCTATATACGTTTGTTTATCATTGTCTACAGCCCATAATAAAAGCCTAGAGCTTAGTTTGTGACTAGATCAATGTTTGTGATATTGTTCCGTGAATTCTCCATCAAACCGTTTACATCAATAGGAAATAACGAAAAAACAGCCATGTGTATTATGTATAATTGTATTTACACTTTTTTACCGTACATAACCTAATTGACAAATTAATATGTCCAGAGAAAAGAAATCATTCCTAAATGTACGAGCACAAAGATCAACAAAACATAACTAATACCTTCACATACACCACAAAAAAACTCAAGCTCCAAAACACGAGAGTCCCTGAAAGGTTTCCCCGGTAATTGCCGGGAAACATCTAAACGCGTACAAAGAAATCATTCTGCTCAAACAAACGCCTACGGATAAATTGCAAGCATCAAAACAGCTCAGGGAAAGCAAGAATAGTACCTGACCTTTGGTATTTTCGGACGGTAGGCGCCAAGGTCACGGGTAAGGTCACGAAAGGTCACAAAAGGTTACCGAGATTGCAGCTGCATTTCCGCGCAGTATCGACTTTTCTGGAGTTTAACTTGCGTGGGAACAATAGGGTGTATTATGCAGCTGGGCAGCGCTAGCGGGTTTAACGAGTTGCAAGCGAGGTTTTGTTGGAAGGTATTGTGATTTAAATGTATGCAAAAAGTTATTTTAGTAACGAGTTAATGGTTTTGTTAGCAACGTTGTGGTTTTTTATTGTATTTACTACGTTTATATTGAATTTAATTATGACTAGAGCTATGATTTAGATAAGCTGTTTTTATTATTATCAACTATTCATGTGTATGACAAATTAATAACGATTTAATCACATAATAGCCCATTGGTTTGTGGGGTCCGGGTGCTAAACTACTATAAACAGGTAGCTTTCTTGGGCAACGCTGTACTATGATTATATACTCTGTGGTAGCGCATAAGCATTAAATTTGCTATAATTATAGGCACAACGAGAAAACGCTGCGAGCGTCTGTGATACTTTGCGAAGGTAGTGTTAATTTAGGTGATAGTGCGAGGCAGAGCGCGTAAAATTCCAAGCGCCCCAAGCCTGAAATGGGTTCCCGGTCCAAAAGGCCTTTTTTTTATAGAGTTAGGGTAAACCATACAGTTATTGCCCGCGATCTGTGATTACCCACTACATTTTTTAGAGACTGACTGAATCACAGAAAAAAACATTTGCTTACATAGAAACATAGCTGTGTTACTGCTTGTTACACTTATGTAGCTTATTTTTTTAGGATTGCAGTCTCTAAAAAAATAAAGAGGGCAATCACTGGTCGTGGGCAATAACTGTAAAGTTTACCCTAGGTCTTATCCGCCACTGACAAAATGGTCGCGATATCGAGTTTTTGGCACAAAACGCGCTAATTACTCTACCATCGTGTGGCAGTGCAAATGAAGCAGTCACGCGTAAGCTCCGTCTACCCAGATTAAGCTCGTTAAAGACGGCATCGTTAACTTCAAAGCTTAAAGTAAAAGTTCTATAATCACCTCAAACAAATCGCTCTGGCGGGTGATTCGGGAGGACAAAACAGCTCAAATTGTATCCCTTCATAACTAGACGGGAATAATGAATACATAATGTAGTAGATTCTTGGTAGTCTATAACCAGAACAAGACGTTTTTATGCTCAATATGGTGTCTTAAATTATTTCTCGTCAATATTATGAAAATCAAATGGAACTATACTGAAACTATAAATCAAGACTTAATTGCGTATATTATCCGTCTTTGTATGAAGTAGCTGCAGATTTTATATGTATGTATAAACTATTTATTGCACATAAACATTATGAGATGACAAATGAAAAACAAGCCGCGGGCAATGGGAATTGTGGCTCATCACGCGTAGTGTTTGATAAAAAAAATGCTTTCTCTTAAAGTTGTATTTAAGTTAAAAAGTAGTATGTAACTTTATTAAAATCACACCACAAAAATTTATCGAACTTTTCATCTGCAGAAAGTCGTATAACTTTTAATGGCCACATTTTAATGGTGCTTTTGAGTATAGTTAGCACTGTCTGTGAGGCACAAATGAACGAGCAATGTTTTACTATTTAGATAGTGTCAATTATGTATTATGAGCCCGTGTGGTTGCCGGGTTAGAATAGTGCTACTCCATGTCTTCCCGTGGATGTCGTAAGAGGCGACTAAGGGATTAAAGGCTTGTAGTACTGTTAGGCGATGGGCTTGTAACCTGTCACTAATACACCGATAAACATCTTAGCCTGATTGTGCAAAATGTGGTTACAGAATTATCAATAAGTATTTTTAGAGTTGCTGGTATTTATGTAGCTCTGCCTACACAACTCTGGGAATGAAAGCGTTATGTTATGTATGTATGTATAAACTACTAGCTACTAGCTTTGGCGCGCGACTGTGCGGGTAGAAATCTTTTGTTGTGCTATTTCAGACTATAATCTATCACTGCGCCAAATTATATCAAGATCCTTTCATCGTTCTGGCTGAGGGGAACAGTCCCTTTTTATTTTTACCTAGCCTTTACGACTAATGTCGACTCAAAAGTCGAGTCGAGTTAAAACTCGTAAAAATCGTGACTTATACTAAAAACGGTTTACATTAATCTGGCATAACTTTTTTTGGCATAATCATCATTTGGCATACAGTCTTTTTTTTCTGGAACCGTATACTTTTCAGGATTGTTATAAAATAAACCTAACCTAACCTAATGAGTTCTATGCAACGATATTTTAAATAATCCTGAAAAGTATACGGTTTCAGAAAAAAGACTATGCCAAATTATGATTATGCCAGATGAAGGAAACTCGCTAAAAACTTTTTTTAAATTGCTGATACGATGATAATATCATATTTTTCCACAAAGATAGTAGCTAGTTTATATTATTGGTTACGATAATAAAATATCTAAAAAACTTATCTAAATACACACACGACGACACGCTAGCCTAGTTGGGAGTGACCCTGCCTTCGAAGCTAGGGGTCCTGGGTTCAAATCCCGGTAAGGGCCAATATTTGTGTGATGAGCACGAGTATTTGTTCCTGAGTCTTGGATGTTTTCTATGTATTTAAGTATATATTTCTCTATATAAGTAAGTTTATCGTTGTCTAGTACCCATAGCACAAGCCTATTTAGGGCTTAATTTGGGACTAGGTCAATTTGTGTGACATTGTCCCGTGATATTATTATTATTATTATTAAATACTGGAGGTACTAATAAACAATTTAAGACAATTTTTTTCTTTTTTTAAACGCCGAGCTCAAACTTATGTCGAGGTTTTAGCCCTGAATATAATAGCTACTGAATGAGACTCCTTTTATTCCGTCCGCTATCACGTTTCATGCTTCAAGATTGATTCCTTGCTTGCTAACGCGATAAAAGAAATGCTACTTACAAGTTGGAGTCTAGGTAGCAATATTGCTCCTTAAATTTCTGACATATTATTTGTACCCATATAGTCAGCATCAAAGTATATAATTTACAGTCGTATAATGTCAAAAGTGATCAGCTGCTACTACGTAAATCAACGTAAAAACACATACGAGTAGATACATACATACACATCTATACCTTCACGCCTGTTTGTCAATGGGGTAGGCAGGCAGGCAGATATTGTGGTACGTCAGGTGCAACGGTCTAAACCGATAACTTATCGAACCTTGAAGCCCCTATCTAACCTCTACTACTAGACACGGGACCACTAGCTTCGTAAGCAAAGTGAACTAAAGTGGAACCCAACTAAAGACCGTTTAAAAAACCTCGTATCTCATATTTTGTTATTTCCGATTATAAGCTGATTTTCAATCATGTTTAAGGTTAAAATCGTACATCACTACATATGAGATAAGACATTGTTTCAAAATAGTAAAGATATGTGAATGTTTCGTGAGTGGTTCCAGTCAAGCCGCTACAACTAAATAGCTACAGTGATTGGTAGTGGTCTGGTAGTGGTGGTATATTTTTTATGGCATGGAGAAGGCAAACGAGCACACAGACCTCCTGATGGTAAGTCTGTGACCCATAGACATTTTGCGAGCAAACTCAAATGATTAGAAAATTCAGAAAATTCAGAAAATTAGTCACATGAGGACTCTTTTACACGTCGGTAATAAGCAGTGCATCTACTAGCGCTTCGGACAAGACAATCGATCATGTACAATAACGGCAACTGGACATAAACTATTCTGTAACACGTCAAACGCGATATCGTTATAACGCAACAGAATAAAGGTCCTGGGTTGTACATTTTAGGACCCATACACCGAGTGAATTACGAGTCTTAGCGAATCAATACCTCGGGACTATCAGATGGCTTTGCTTGTTATGTTGGACTGTTCAGGTTTACACATATGTAAACACAGTTAAAAGTTAACTCTGCTGTGTAAACCTGTAGAATTGATTAAAACGGCAAAGCGTCGCCGTTGCTTGCGTCATTCATTCCACCCTCCATTCAGAACGTAGGCGGCTGGCGGCCCACCCTCCAATCCCCCCATCTCACCCCTCTTCTCCCACTCCCACAGCGGTATTTATCTATCTCTGTCGTTTCTTACGTCGCCATTGACGCCTACGCGTTCTCATTCAAGATAGTTATCCTAAGTCTAAAAGGCGTATATACAAAACGAGGGTAAAACAAATGCGAACTTTTGTTGTTACAGGTAAGGTTGTATTTGAAATAGGAGTTTTGTAGGACATATGCAATTTGCTTAAAATGGAAGTGTGATGCATGTTTACTATCTGTAGAGTGTTTAGTCCGTTCGATGTTTTGCAGGTCGATGATGTACTGCGTAGGTTTCATTCATGTAAGTTATTCGTATATATGTATAGTAAACGACAAAGGAGAATATGACGTGTACTGAACAATGAAATTTAGCAAGAATAATGAACAATGAACTTTATTTTGTAAATGCCGCGCAGGCACTTTGGGTGATTCTTTGGTGTTTCAACCGCCTGTCATTGTTGTCTTCTACAAATTTACAAAAATAGTGATAACTTCGGGCAAATGTAAATAGAAGCAGTACCAGGGATAGTTTATATTTCTTGTAAATTAATGAAAAACGTGTTAATTACGCGGTTAAAACGCCGAAGAATCCCCTTACTAGTCGGTCTTTACCGGCTCTTTCGTGAAAGAGACCACAGGGAAAATAGGCGCTGGATTTTTCTAAACATCATTTATACGGTCAAGAGCAACGAAAATGGGTCACTTAGTACAGAATTTCCATAGTAAGTGACCCGTTTTCATTTTTTTCTTTTTAACTTAACCAACACCGACTTCTTAGTTTTATATCTGTTAATAAAACTTAAGGATTCCAAAATGCTTGCAATATTGCTTGGACGATTCCAAATCAAGGTTCTGGGAATTTTAAACTTTAAAATAAAATCATAATATATATCAGCAAGTTTAGTCGAAGTTAGTTCTAATTTAAACATTGGACGTTTAATTTGGTGAGGCATCCTTCTCTTCTCAAACCAGAAAGATTTTTCGACTTCTACACGGTATTAACGATATCGCCTTTGAAGTGTTTCCGTATTGTCAACATTTTGATGCCTCTTATGTCATTGTCAATAATGACGGCCGAGTCATAAACGATTCTAAAACACTTCAAACGCGATATCATTATAACGCAGTACAATAAAGGCCCTAGGTCTCTACTCTACTGCGTTATAACGATATCACGTTTTTCCGCGTTTGACGTGTTTTAAAATCGTTTATGTCACAGTCGCCATTATTGTAAAAGACATAAGAGTTATTAAAACGTTGACAATACGGAAACAAGTCAAAGACGATATCGTTATAACGCAGTAGAATAGAGGCCCAGTACATTCATCTATTTTAAATTTATCTAAAACCAACCTGACAAACAACAACAAAAGCAACGAAATACGCACAAAAAAATGTAGTCTTGGTTCCAACTCAGCGTAATGCTGGCATTAACGTCAGCCCAGGTCTCGGGTTGAAACCATCGGTTACACACACATCAATAAAACATAAAAACGAAATTAAATATAAATAAATAAACATAAACCTATAAACCAACAGTGAAATTTACATCGTTCCCACATTTGTGGCGCCGCGCCGCAGCATGCCCACGAGCTACGAACTCCTACGAGCTACGAGCTACGCGCTACGCAATCTACGTAATCAAATTTCCTTCTTCTCTTCCGTTGAACTCCTGGAACGACTGGATAGGATTCTTAGCTTTTGACAGGACTTTATCGCCCTCGGGATTACCCACGAATATAGCGTTCTTGTTTCATCTTAATACTACGAATATTATAAATGTGATGTATGGATCGTTGGATGGATGTTTGTTACTCAATCACGCCAGAACGCCTAAATAAATTTCGGTGAAATTTGGCACAAAGATAGATTATAGTCTTGAATAGAACATAGGTTACATTCCATCCCTAAAAATTGGACTATTCCTGATAGAATAGCGATAAACGACTTCTCACGCGCACGGAGTCACAGGAACCAACTAGTGTGTCTGATGCGTAGATATAGATTAGGAGGGGATACCGACGTATTATTATAAAAATAAATGATAAAATTGTTAGTATATCCAAACATTAAATCGGTATACAAATAAATAAGAGGCAGATGGTTGATGAGGGCTTCGAATTCTGGCGACCGCGCACAAATAACATTGCCCTCTTAAGCCAAAATGCAGTATCTCTGATTCAATGCCCAAAGCATATTCAATCCTAAGCCGTTCGTAATAAGGTTACATTTGCTATAATAGTTTTGTCAGAGATACTGCCTTTTATGTTAGCAGGGCAGAACAGGCAGCAGGAAACCGATTATTGTAACAATTCTTAGAGGCCTTTGTCCGGGAACGGACGCCTTTCAGCTGCTGTGATGATGACTGTACGCAGTAGTACTTTTAATCATTTGCCGAACCGTAAACTCTTCAAGCTGTACTACAGAGTGACATCAAAGACATGATCAAAAGTTATATGACCTAATTGAACATTGAAGTGGGATCCGAATAATATAGGTATGTAGGTGTTTAGATGTAGTATTCAGACTTAATCACGCAATTATCAAAATGAAATAATTTATTGTAAACAGTTGCCACTCTACTTGACGGAAAGAAATGCAAAGTTAAACATGGCAAAACAATGACTGATTTGAATTGACACTGTGACTGAAGTGTCATTAACATAAAATAGTCTGAATAGGATCCAAAGATAGATGATTCGAAAAATAGGGTAACCATGATTTACTGAATCAGTGATTTAATTAAGGGGAAAATTAACAAAAAATAAATAGCTTTTGTTTCTTGCAACTAATATTGCTTGACAATGGCCATCAATTACAGAGTCTGAAAACTGTTTTCTGATCACGTCTTCGATGTCACCCTGTTACCTTATAGCATTTGAAGTGTTTCCGTATTGTCAACGTTTTGATAGGTCTTAACGGAGCTGGCTGAAAATCAGCGCTGTAGGTGTTGAACACCTCAACATAATACTGAGCAGTGTCCGATTCACGGCCGCGAAGACACACGCACTACACTTTTAATTGCTGTTTTCTGTGTTTACTTTTATCAGTGTGTCTTATGTGTGTAATGAATAAATGTATTTACTTTCTTTTTTATTTACTTGCAAGTAATGGTTTGACGTGTTGAATTTCGGCAGATATGATGAATTTAATGACTGTTATTATGTATTTTTAACCTTCGATAAAAATGGGTGTTATAAATTAAACCTTCAGTGTGTCTGAATGAAAAGATTTGAACAATAGTTTTTTTTAAAACAAAGTTAGTTCAATCAAAATGGTTCTAAGATAGTTTTTATGAAAATCAGTTGGGCCGTTGATAAGATATCAGGGGCTTACCATGACTTGCCTAAACTATTCAGTTTAGGTTGAGTGTAAGGGATAGAGATATAGTAGTTGCACGGCTCTGTCTCTTTCTCTCACCGTAAACTAAATTGCTAAGCTATAAAGGAATCGCCATTATTTAGGAGGTTTCATCTTTTTGTAGTTAAACGACAAACGTGTCCTCCCCAGTTCTACTTGAGCTTGGAACGGTGGGACAGAATCGTCACTGATTGGACCCCACACGATGGCCACCGGATCAAAGGCAAACCAAAGAGGTGGCGGGATGATTTGGACGTATTTCAATGCGAGCGTTGGCAGCAATCAGTAGTGAAGAATGGCGAAAAGGAGGTGGCCTTTCTGCTGTAATACCAAAGAAAAAACTACAATATAGTACACGAAGCATTCTATTCTATACTCTATTGGTAACCGCATTAAATTTAAAATGCTTAAGCTATTGCAGCAGCTTTGCCCTGCAGGGGACACTAAAACTAAAGTTACTAGTTCTTGACCTAGATGAGTCCTACACCAGCTTAAATACTTAATACTCTTGTTTCTTTGACAATTTATAAACACAACATTGATGACCTTGTGACTTGTTGACAAAATAACATTTTTTTATCTAAAGGTTAGATTAGATAATTTGCAAAACAAAGCAAGCGATTATCTATACAGTGTTATTAACAGAATCTAAATTGACAATCAGAATTGTCAGGTCGGGCCTCGATTCTACTGCGTAAATATCATGCCACAAGTTATTGTTTTACTCGGCCGCCATTATTATCAAGTAATTAAGAGTTCTCGTAACGTTGACGATATGGTAACATTTCACAGGCAATATGGTTTTACCTAGTAGACCAGAGACCCAGAAGAAATTTAGTGGTGGTAGGTGTGCAGGGTCCCCGCCCGGATCGCTACCACCATCTTATCCATTAACCCGCCAAGCAACATTCGCAT
Source organism: Acleris holmiana (assembly GCA_949316455.1). Lineage (NCBI taxonomy): Eukaryota > Metazoa > Arthropoda > Insecta > Lepidoptera > Tortricidae > Acleris > Acleris holmiana. The sequence goes on from OX438769.1 coordinate 14,644,423, forward strand.
TGTTGTGTTCCGGTGTATAAGACAACCGGTGAAATTACTAGCATAGAGGCATTCCATCTTAGTCCTCAGGGTTGGCAACGCATTTTAGGTCTTAAGACTATAGTCTTGGGAATTCAAATGTCTATGGGTCTCTGATTCCACTTACCGTCAGGTGGCCTGTGCTCGTGTGCCTTATCCTTAACATAAAAAAAAACACAGTTACCAAAACATGAGGTCTTTTATAAAGCACCATGTTTTCTTAAGTCTTTCCAGTATACGATCATGAAAATTTACCTAAATATTGCCAACATCATCATTTAACAGTAATCCAAGTATTTATTTGTAAAATCATGTTTCGGATATACTTCGACACCTGATGCCTTTCTACGCACTCAGCTGTTCGAATGTGCAGGTTTCCTGGCAATGTTTTCCTTCAACGTAAGAGTATCACATAACGTACTTAAGGTTAAAACAACGAATTGGTACATTACCACCGCTCGGTTCGAACTCGGTACCTCACGATCACGAGTCAACACCCTAAACCAGTAGCTCTAACGCTCCTCAAGATAGAAGTAATTCAATAACACGCCTTGCTTTTGTTAGTCTTATGACGTAAGCAGGGTTTACCTCATGCTGTATGAACAAAATATACTTCCCACGTACACCTCTCTTTCCCACCTAACACCTCAACTACGAGTGCGATACTGACAGCCCATCACATCGATTATACTCCTCCATGGACCTAACCTAACCAACCGTACGAAATCACTTAATCAACAGCCTCAAGCCAAAGTAAACCATAGCCTAAACTCGTTACAGATCAAAATGGAACGTGGGCATTCTCATGCGCAGTTGGTATTCACCCTAGGGGGCTATGACGTAGGCGGCTGTGACGTCACGAGCCTCGTTGACATTTACGTTCAAGTGGTAAGTAGAGTTAGTAATGACGGCGTGGGTGGCGCTGCGGTTCTGAGGCATGAAAAAGTTTTAATGCCAAGAATTTAGAATTGGGTTCATTTTGTATGGGTTCTGGCAAGATTGGCACTGATTGTATTAAGGTTGAATTTAATGTTGTGGTTATTGAAGGTGGTTTTGATTATTGCTGTGTTTTAAAGTATTTACTTCACAATAATAAGTGTTGTTTAGACTAATAATGAGGTTATCATGGAAAGGCAAGTTTAAACGTCATGTGTGTTTAAAGGTTAAGAAATTAAAAAATATGGCATCATATTTTTGGTTTACAGATGAAATTTTCTGTAAATATTGGAATTAAGCATTACTCAAACAATCTCATAATTAGGCCCCGATACGTGACTCAACGCAAGCAACGTAAGTAGTAGTCGTGATCTATCTTACTAAATATTTGCATTATCACTTTGATCTTTATCCAGATTTCAATAGCGAATAAATGTGACTCATTTGGAAATGCTAGCATAAATTTATCTTATAGCGTAATTGCGTTATGAACATAGTGAGTTGTTGAACAAAATTACAAAATTAAGTCTAGTTTAATGTTATGATATTTTTTATCTAATTTACACATTGAATTCCACTGAGCAAGTAGTGTGAACGAGTCTCAAAAGACTTGCGCGGGCAATCAATAATGACTTATCGCGGTTTTGGCAAACGTTTTATATTTAGAACGGAATTATAGCTGCGTTCTATTTTTAGGCATTTATTTTAAATGAGGAATGTTAGCTTTGGCCAGGTAAATCTAATTTTATCACAGCTTGTTCTTCAAACGGTAAACTCTTTAAGGGCCTTTTTACTCTCTCGATATGCATGCTATTTACATATCTAGGTAATGGTGTTTACGTTTCTGTGTTTCGGTTGCGGCTCAATTCCACGTACAGTCAAACAAATAGATTGAGGTTTACTATGGAACTATGTCACAGTGACGTAATCAATAAAAACCTTACAAACTTTTAAGTATTTAACTTACTGCGTGATTTGGACGTTACAAATCCGTTTGTTTAACTGTATGTAGACAAATCCGCGATGACAAGAAATTGGCCAACATGGTATTTTTTCTTGTATTATCTATTACATATTTTTTTAAAGTTAGACAAGAGTTTACGGCTTGTATTAACTTAGTTTGTTACAGTACCTATGAAGTTAGGACCACCGGTCACTGGTGAATCGGGGTATGCCATAGATCACATAATTTTTCAACCCCGATTATCTCCAGTCCAAAACTTATTCTTATCAAATTTTACATTAATAAAGTAAAGAGAAGTATTTGAATGGAAAAACGGTCATGTGTTGATTGCGAGCGAAGCAGGGAGCAAGATTTGTATGGCAGAAGCCAGTCTGACAGGTTAAATGCAAGGTATTTTTTTGTAACCTCCCCGAGTAAATTTTTGCTTAAAAGGAGTAAAATTATAAACAGCATAGATATATGTACAAATATAATCTAACTAATGCCATTTATTATTACCATACCAAAATTTTCTGAATATAGTATGTTATAAGTTATAATAGTACAAAATTATGAACAAAAAAATATGAAGTTAAAAGTTCAGTAGGGTGGTAAAACGAATCGGCAGGAGGAAATTTCAGGCAAACAAACAAAACAAACAAACAAACAAACAAACAAAACATTTATTGATCACAAAAGTATGAAACAATTTAAGGTTTTTTTTTATGGCAAAGAGAAGGGACACAAGCACTCAGGCCACCTGATGGTAAGTGGAATCTGAGACCCATAGACATTTATATTCTCAAGACTTAAATCCGTTGCCAATCCTGAGGACTAAGATGGAATGCCTCTATGCTAGTAATTTCACCGGTTGTCTTATCCACACACCGGAACACAACAATGCAATTGTTGCTGCTTGGTAGTAGGTTAATGGATAAGATGGTATCGATTCGGATGAACCCTGCACAAGGTCCTACCACCTCTAAAATGTGAGTCATTATGGACCCGTTTCCAAATCTTTATATTTTTATTTTACGTAATATTATTCGTTGATGGAAATATTATTGTACATTAATATTCATTAATAGGTTTCGACACAGACCGGAAAATGTTTGAATGAAACTGTATTTGACGCTTCACCTTTCGTTTACTGCTCAGTGAACAATCATTTCTTGTCCGTCGGTTTGAAATGAGATGTTTCTGGGTTTCAAATAAGATTTCGGAGAAAATTATGAGAGAAATAAATAAATATGCTACCCAAATTGACCTAGTTGATTCAAAATTAGGGCCTGTATTCAACTTGGTAAAACCGCCGTTGACTTGGTAATGTTTTTAGCTTGGCCGCCATAAATCCGTGGCTGGCGTGAATAAGTTGATAACTGGTTGAAAAATAATGAAGTAATTTGAACTATATGCAATTTCATAGTGGTGGTAGGACCCTGTGCAGGGTCCGTCCGGATCGCTACCACCATCTTATCCATTAACCACCTGCCAAGCAACAGTGTTCGCATTGTTGTGTTCCGGTGTGGGGATAAGACAACCGGTAAAATTACTAGCATAGAGGCATTCCATGTTAGTCCTCAGGGTTGACAAGCATTTGAGGTCTTAGGATTATAGTCTTGAGAATTCAAATGTCTATGGGTCTCAGATTCCACTTACAATCAGGTGGCCTGAGTGCTCGTGTGCCTTCTCATTAAAATAAAAAGAAAATGCAACGACTTCGACTTATCAACTTATTCAGGTTCACTAATGTTTTATCAATTCATCATTAAAATTAATCAAACTATATCATTTTACAAGCTTTCATTTCATATTTTTGTGTGGTCAAAAGTGTAACATAACCTTATTTATTCAATAAGCCTACGAGTATGTAACCTTTTTAATATGTAATGGTTTAAGCACAAACACTTTTTTGCGAAATGAATGTTTGTAAAATGTTATAGTTTGTCGAATGATGAATTGGTGAAAAGTCGGGATACCCCTTATTCACGCCATGCACGAAAATAAGAGTAATCAAAACGTTGACAATACGGGAACACATCAAAAGCAATAAGGTTTTACAATGAAAAAGGATAGTTTATGAAACCACGGTAAAATTGAACCTTTTTTTTACATTTTAGATATTTAACTAAAAAAAAGACGTGTGACACTCGGGGACTGCCGCGGTAAAGCTATTGCATAGCATTTTGTATCAACTTATGCAATTATAATTTTATTTATTTATTTATTTTATTCATGCAGTATTTCTTTTTCTTCGATATTAATTCAAGTTACACTTTTTGAGCGTGGTGATCGATAAGAAAACAAATTTTTCTATTATTAAATGAATAAAAAAAGTTAATATAGTTTAAAATATATTTTTTTGGTATTTTACAATACATGTGGGTTTTATTATCTTACAGTAGCTGTTGGTTATTCAGGAATATTTATCATTGAAACTATAGGTTTATGATAACTGAAATAAGAAACATAAGTTTGCGACTTAATATCCTTTAAATACCTAGAAAATACTTTGTTGATTCATATTCAAAACACTTTATACACAAATTTTACAAGTACAGCTATTCACTGTTGTACATAAATACCTATACACCTATATACTTTCTCATAAACAGCTGCTTATGTATTCGTCCGATTTCGGAGCAGCTCGTCTCGATTCGTGCGAGTTTCGTAGAGTCGTACAATACGTCTAATCGCACACAACGCCGTGTCGAAGACTGCCGAACTGAAACGACGTTAGACGATGCACGGCCTTCAAGCCACACCTCCTTGCCCGTCGGAGTGGGGAGCGTGAGGTTTTTTCGTTACGGAATTTCTGGATTCGGTCCCCGCGCTCAAGGCCCGCGATAGAAGCTATGCAATAGCTTTAAAATTCGGAACAATATTCCATTAAGGGTATAAACCACGCAAAAAACCACAAAAACTAAATGAGTAATAGTCCATACACTACACGGTCAGCTGATGGAACTATAGGCGCCGCCATATTGGCCTCGGCTGCTCTGACTAGCGCCTTTCACTTTATGCCTAATCCGCGGCCGACTGTCACGCGACATGCGACACACAGACCAAAAAATTTGAGACGATGTAATAAAAGTTCCACTTTAAAAATGTCTGCCCAGTAGGCCTAGCGAACGCTACTAACGTTTCTGTTTCCTATCGACCCGATTTGTATTGAAGCGGCCGACGCAATTTGTCACGGGTTTAATTTGCCGGGATAAAATGTGTTTAGCCATGTCTGCTTCCCTACATTTTCTCTGCTATAAACTAGGTAGATTTCACGTCGATCGGTTGAGTTGTAAAGAAGGACCTACAAAAAACAAATTTTCGCATTTATGTTAGTAAATTTTATTAATTGGTGAAAATAGAAAATATCTATACCGCGACCGCTAACTTCGAGGGTAGAATCCGTACGGGCTGAGATTCTACACGAATATTATTGTTTGTGATGTGGCGTATTATCAAAGTTTTGATAGCTCTTATTTATTCGACAGTAATGGCGGCCGAGTTAAAAATACGATAACACGTTGAAGACAATATTATTTTACGGAGTAGAAAATAAGCCCAATTAGGTTAACCACGTCACTAAAATCTATATATATATAAATGAATCTCTAATTCCTTTGGTCACGGCATCACGCATGAACGGCTGGACCGATTTCGCTAATTCTTTTTTTGTTGTGTTCATTATAGTCAGGAGAAGGTTCTTACAAAAGAAAACAATATAAAATCCACCGGTAAAGTCAAAATTTTGCGGCGGGGCAAAGCCGCTGACGGGTAGCTAAATAGTATATAGTTATATATATACATTTTTGGCCCTCGGTGGTGGATTTTTGTCGCTGACGCAAAATACCAAATCCTACATTAGGTTAGAAATTGTTACTAGGGAGTCTTCAAAGACATCGCTACGCAAAGAAGTGACGGATCCCGCCCGATTTGGAAGCAGATATCGAAGATCCCAGCCGGCCCGTTTTATTTGGTCTGATATATCTTTTCGTCCGAGGAAATCTTCATAATAGGTATGTATTACTTTTTGTTCTGTTTGCCAAGGGCGTGCTCCAAGCGTTTGTCTCTATGTTACTCGTGTATTTGAACAGGGAATTGATTGCTTTAGTTGTTACTAACGGTACATTACTTTTGTAAATCAGTGTTGTTTAAACAAAACAAAATGAATAGGGGATAGTTTCACACATATAAAGAAATAAGGTTTAGGGTTACGGTCGGCCAGGAAGTAGGTGGACACTTTAGTGCGTTGTCACTGAATCGTCATGTTTGAACTGCTGCCCTAATCTGTCAAGCGCGTTAAAGCGACAAGGACCAAAAGTGTGCAGCTACAATGAGTGCACTGTGGGTACTAGGTAACGATAAACATACAGAAATACATAGAAACTTTAGTTACGAGTAAAGACACAGAAAACCAAAACCTCGGGATGAAATTGGTAATCGCGCTTACAAATAATTTCCTTATCCCGAAAACAAACCTAGGACTCAGTACTCAGTGTTTTGTTTTTTTTTAATGGGTTTGTGTTTGACCTCAATCTCATGATGTCAAGTGATGACGCGGTCGAAACCGATAAGCTGCTTGTTAGGTGGCTCAGGGCAAATATTAAACTATGATTTTTGGAGGCTTGAGGCGTTTTAATATTGAGGGTAGAAAATAATTTATTACTTCTATTGGTTAAAATACTGTAACGCAATAAGGTTATAGTAACTGGAATTTAACCTATTACAGTAAACTTATTGCATGCTGGCTGTCGCTTTTGCTTTTAATTGTTTATATTCATGTTAGGAAACTCGATGGAACTGACATCGATTGTTTTCAGCGGAAAAACGGGAGTATCGCCCACAGGCTGGCGTTGTGTATCAACGTGAAATGTAATGTGTATTCAAATAAACGTATTGTTAAAACCAAACCCACGTATTTCCCATCCTTATAATACCTTGTTTATTTTAGCGAATATCATCATACGATCAAGCTTTTATTCCCAGAGTGGGGAAGGCAGAGCTACAGAAATACAAACAAGTCTAAAAAAGACTTGTTGGTAATTCTGTAAACACATTTTGCACAATCAGGCTGAGATGTTGACCAGTGTATTAGTGACAGGTTGCAAGCCTAGCAGTACTTCAAGCCCTTATTTCCTTAGTCGTCTCTTACGACATCTATGGGAAGACATGGAGTGGCACTATTCTAACCCGGCAACCACACGAAACCTAGAGAATATTACGCAAGCTAAAAGGGAATTGCTAACATTTTGTTTTCTCCTTGCAAAAAATGACCATGCCAAATCTCCAATTCGTTTCATGAAAATAACGAGTGTCAAGAGATGTTGCTAGTTACTACTAAATAAACAAAGTGACAATTATATATAACACTCGTAGTTTATTCCACGTTAATTATTTAAGGCATCGGTCTCATGTGCTGCGAGCTAACTCAATTTAAAGCCTATTTTGTCATGCAAAGTACTATCAATATGCATGGCGGGCCTCGGGTTCCGTAATCCTGTAAATTTTAGGGTCCCGTAGATTTGATTGTGGGGTGTGACCCGTGTGGAATGTACAAGTTCAATATTAGCATAGTAATTAAGTAAAGCTTATTATAATTTTATCGTTAGAAATTTTGTTAAGCAGTCCCACCGCTTTCAACGATAAAAAAAAAAACATATTGATGAATGATGACAGGAATCAGTGATGTTAGCGTCACAGAGATGGCATAGAGTTATATGCCCGACTTTAAACTTTCGTAGGCCGATGATGACAATTAAGAAATTTCAAAGACGTTTTTTCTGATTCTTTTTAGGACTAGGACGGTAGGAACCATAGGTAGACAGTTGAAAATTTAAAAAGTGTGTAACACTAATATTGCCGTTGTAACTTTAAATAAAAGAAAAACATTAAAACAAAACCGTTAAGTTCTAGTCAGACTTGCGCACCGAGGTTTCCGTGCTGTAGGTAATATATTCCGATTCGAATTCGATTTAAAATTGAATAGCGCGCCCAACTCCCTTTAGATCATTTTCTAGTATTTGTTGTTTGTCTTCATTTCGTACTGCCGTTTTACAAAACAATAAAAGTAAAAATATCACTAACGCAGCCCCCGCATGGTACGCCTTAACAAACATATAGGAAAAGACTCCGTGTGCAGGAGTCCCAATCCCTCGTCGCTGTCCCCAAGTTCGTGCGTAACAGCACGATAGCGAGTGATCTTCGCTGGCAAAGCCTGGACGATTTCATGACTTACCTCGCGCGCGGTTTGTTCGACTGTGCCGGCAGAGGTCCGCACGAGCATCTCCGCGGTATAGCGCCGTTACAAGCTCGCCCGCTGGACCGCAAGACTCGCCCTCTGCCGAGAAGCCTCATACCGCCCCAGAAACCCTCGGTCTGTGACACGACACTACTTTGCAACGCCGCAGATAGGCCGCAGAAAGGCTGTAAAAACCGCAGCGAAGAAGCATCCAAAACCAATGATTGGAAACAACCAAGATTGGTATAATGCCTGGCCCATAGTTATGGGTCTTCACCCCGCTACCAGCTTCGTATGCAGCTTGAGTCTTCAGTCTTGTGAGTGAGAAGCTCCCCTACACCCCCAGGCGTGTGAGAAAACCTCTTGTTGTTAAATGTGATGTGATTTTGGGTTGGGTTATCCAATAGAATTCTGTAGAAGAATTCTCGGGAAAAATAATTGAAATCCTTTGTATACACTTCACGATAAGTCGCACAAAACGAACTTCGGAGACGGTTGTCACTGGCATTGGATTGACATTGAAGGTGCGAGTTGTGGGGCACTGATTTTAATTAAACTTTAGCTATTAGAAGTTTTGTTACTAAGAATACTATTTGAGCGGAGTAAATAATTTATTTTCTTAGCTAAGACAAATCACAATTATAGATGAGTGTGTTTACATACCTTACATACTAACTGTATGTTTGTTACGTTGCCAAATATACCAAAACTGTACCGTGTAATAATCTGTTTCGTTTCTCATTGTTATTCTTTTGAGCGATATTTAATAGAGTATTTCTGTATTGTATTGTATTGCACATACCAATTTGCTTAATTTAATTGACTATGAACAGTCGACTTTAACGAGATGTGTATCTACTTTTAGACCTTATTACAATTCAATAAATTGAGAAAGTAGGTACATCTCTGGGTCGTCTAAAGAATCTTATTTCAATTTTAACAAAAGTCTAAGGAATGCATTCGCATAGTTTATAAAAGACAAAATGTGGCATAGAAACATAACTTTATATGATCTACGGAAGAAAAATAGAGATTTTCACTTTAAACAAAGACGTTTAACTGGTAACTAGCGTAAAAGATAAACTCCATCTACCATCAAGTACATTTCTTATAAATCCAGTTTTACAAAATAATAATAATACATGATACATACATACATAAATTCACGCCTTTATTCCCAGAGTGGGGTAGGCAGAGCTACAGAATTACCAACAACTCTAAAAAACTTGTTGATAATTCTGTAACCACATTTTGCACAATCAGGCTAAGATGTTTATCAGTGTATTAGTGACAGGTTGCAAGCCCATCACCTAACAGTACTACAAGCCCTTATTCCCTTAGTCGCCTCTTACGACATCCACGGGAAGACATGGAGTGGCACTATTCTAACCCGGTAACCACACGGAATAAAATAATAATACTAATAATACTGCATTATAAATAAAACCGAACAAACAAATAAACAATAGCAGTCTTTGTATTAAAAGATACCAAGATTTTCACATTGGAACGAACCGTACTTAAATCTGTGGTAACCTTCAGCTTAAACTAGAACCCCTCCCTCCGTACAAGCATGTTGGTACAAGTCTAGGGCTAATTAATGCCCGTTAATAGACGGTGGAAACTGTCAATAAACTCTAGGTAACTTAATATAGGAAGCTTGCATAAGTACAATCGTGTCTAAAATTATCGAAAATGCTAACGTGCATTATTTGGTACATAAATACACTCAGCCCACGTTACCCACGGAGAAGGATATTTATTTCAGCAAGAGAACCGGACAGCGGCTCTATTTTAATATTAAACTTAAATAAATGATATCGTATTGTCAACGTAAGCTAGCCCTTTAAAACAACTTTTGACTTGGACTATACACACCGTTTTTAAACGCAAGGCTGAACTGATTTCATGATGTCACAGTATTTACTCGGAAAAGTTATTTTTTATCTTGCGTCCTCAATTACCAAACGCCTACCTATATGACTGTTTTTTGTATACACCGTGTTTTTTTGATTTACGATAACTTTAAGGGCACGTTCTTCAAGTCAAATTAAGCTAATTTCCCGAAGACAGACATATGATAACTCGTACGGTTATAAAGATATTCAATTATTAAAATTAATCAGTTAATCACGTTAAACTAATGTAAAAGGCTCTTAATTGATACCTAACAATTTTCTTTTAATTACCTATTATGAGTAAAGAGTTTTCAATTGTTAGGTCGTGCACCTGTCAAGTGTTATCTTTACTTGTGTGTGTGTATGTCACGCTGACTTGACGTATTTGACACTAACTATGAGTTAACTCTAAAGACCCTTTTAGAATGATTGAAGACACAACATTTAATTACTTTGTTCTAAACAATTTTTTTTTTTTTGCAATATTTTAAAATCTAATGTACCACGTAGTTTCTATACGTGTACCTAACAATATGCCAAAGTTATCGTAAATCAAAAAAAACACGGTGTATATTAAACTAGACCATATTTCTTTGAGACTGTTAAACGTGAAAACACGATTAGAAACAAAATCCTGTATAGTTTTATTTTTCAAACATGACACCTTTTTAGAATGTTTTTGGTTGAATCTTTGAAACCCCATGACCTGTAACGACGATTTATAATGAAATAGTTGAGCGTTTGTAACTTCTTGGTAAACCAGGTTTTTCATAAATGTTGTGGTTTTAAAGAAAAACAATAATTATTTGAATTTGCCGCTGCCATCAAGGTGCCCGCAAACCATCTCTATCTCACGTGTTTCGGGCAGGAGATCATAAAGCCATCCCTTTTTAATCTTGTGTGGGCGTGGTTTCACATGTGGCCTCAAGTTACGTTCCTATTCCAACACTAATTGAGAAAGCAAAACGAATTAAAACTTTTTCATTATAATACGATGCCGTATGTTTATGCATTATATCCGTAATGATGTAGTACATTTCTGTAATGAAAAAAAAAAGGTTGTGCTCCGAGAAAAATGCACTACACGGTTTTTGTGAAATCACGTTTCACAAAGGGGTTGTAATTGTAGAAATAAAGTCGGGGTTTCTGCAGTAGGCGGGATTTGTAATTGGATTTCTCGGTACACTAGCCCGCTTGATGAAATGGACATAAGTTATTCTATAGGGGTTTTACATCTTACTGGTCAATTTGTCGTCGGATTAACCGGTTAACTAAAATTGACCCGCATTTGTTGGTAAATAAGCCAGAGTAAAGTAACTACTGTTTTGACCGAGCTGCTTCGTCGATGGAACTTCAACCAAATTGAAAATACACGCACTAAAATGGTAACAATACCCGTGATGGAACTACTTAACCACGCCGGTTATTAATTCTACTATGAATTGCAAAGTGAATAGTTTAAGAAAATCATCTAACAGTTTTTAATAAAGTAGAGCGAGTATCGGGGGCACATAAGAATTAGATTATAGCCCATTTTTTTATACTTTCATAAAAGCGGAACTTTGCGGTTCTCCGAGTTTCCAAGTCGCTCGGTTAAGCGGATAAATTAAAATATACGTGGATACGAGGAAAAGTTAGATAAAAATGAACCTACGAAGATATTCGAAACTCACATACACATTATTCAGGGTTTTACTTGCCACCTCGGTTCCGAAGAGATAGTACTGTCGCGTTATGTTTTGTTTATGTAAAAATAAAAGATACTGTCCGATTTTAACAATCCCCAGTCTAATAGCTGCGGTGAAAGACAAGAATAGAGCTCAAATATTTATCAGATTCTATTATCTAAGGTAGCTTTACCTTTTTTTCTTTAAGAAAATACAACAGCAGTGTTCTCACATATGTGTTTGGGTGTGAGCATAAGTACTAACGCATCGTCAAACACGAGATAAGTCCGCTTTTGTACATTCATATCCTGTAAATATTGACCTTATTTGAGTTTCTGTGTTTTATACAATAGAGAGTTTACATAGATACATACACAAATCAGCGGTTAGTCGAAACTTTTATGTACATCTAACATCTCTTTAAGTTAGTTAATTTAGCACTCGGTATTCTTGCAACAATAAATATTTAAAAAAAAGAAACGCCCTTTTTAAAGCTAAAATCGCTATTAGTTATAGTTTCTAAATCCCTCCAGTAAGTTTTTACCTTTCAAGCGAACGTTCCTAAGAAGTACAGTCGAATTCATAAGTATATATGCACTGTAGTAACTTGTCTCTGCTGAATGTGGGTCGGTTAATCAAATAGTTAAGTTCGTTAATCATTAATCCGTTACTGAAAAAGTTAACTTCGTTAAACGTTAAAGCGTTGCATTTCGGAAGATGAAACGCAAGTGCAATTGCATTTTTATATCGTTGCGTCAGCGATCTATTTATAAAAACTGCTGGTTTGGCTTCTGGAAGGTAACAGTACAGGAACAAAATTGACGTGTATAATTGAAGTGTGTAATTTAGTCATCTGGCATAATGTTCATATTACCTTCATGAACATTAATAAGTTCTCGTCTGAAAGCGAGGTGAGAGAACGTATTTTCCACGACGCGGCGCGGTGCCTGCGGTATCTTTTTAGTAAATAGTAGGTACTGGAACAAAGTTACAAAATCCCCTCTCTCTTTATATTAATAACTAGCGACCCGCCCTCGCTTCGCTCCGGGTTAAAGTATTATACATATAAACCTTCCTCTTGAATCACTCTATCTATTAAAAAAAATCGCATCAAAATCCGTTGCGTAGTTTTAATGATTTAGGCATACAAAGGGACATAGGGACAGAGAAAGCGACTTTGTTTTATACTATGTAGTGATAATATATATTAATTATTCGCGTAGGGAATTGACGACCTCGATCGCCCACTGGTACTTCCAGTGCAGTCAGTCACCTTAGGGCAGCTAGTGGCGAGCTGTTGGTGAGTAGCGACACCACGGCCCTGAGTGCTCCCGAGGGAAGGTTGTGTTCCTCACCTCACGCTTGCCTTTACTGGGCGGCTGGAGTGTATGATGACGAGGAACAGACCCTCACTTCTGGCTTGCCTTGATTGGCCGGTCAGTGGTCGGAGTCGCTAGAGCTATATGCTCGAAGGGTGGATGTGTTGCGTAAGTGGCGAGTGAGCACCTTATGATCGTTTAAAGTCCAGAAGCATCTCTCCACTCTAGCCCCTCTGGAACTGTTGCCTCTCTGCTGTATATATTTGCGGCTATTTTGGGAGGCCCATTCCATTGAGTTAGCGAGTCACCGTCTGCCATTTCAACCAAAGTAATTAGCATTGGCCAGGCGGACGCCATAGTTTAATCAATAGCCTAGTTCACCAATCCATATCATTTCATTAATAAAAACTGTTATCAAGGTTATCATCCTTCTTGAATAGTCTTACACTAACCGGGGGTTGTCCATGGGAGCATACTTCTAAAGTGTGAACTCAGGGACAATCGCCGGTTGGCGTCCCACAACTTAAGAATACAATACAAAAAAATACTTTCAATTGAAAACCAAACAAAAAAAATAGAACACGGCACAGTACAGTACAGTAATTAAAGTTGACTAAAGGGCCTCTGCGTGTTGTCTTCGGCTCTATGTACGCCTTCCAAAGGTCTGGGACTCCCATAATGCCGTGTTTAGTAAAGATATATTAATTAATTTATTCCGTGTGGTTGCCTGGTTAGAATAGTGCCACTGCATGTCTTCCCATGGATGTCGTAAGAGGCGACTAAGGGAATAAGGGCTTGAAGTACTGTTAGGCGATGGGCTTGCAACCTGTCACTAATACACTGGTCAACATCTTAGCCTGATTGTGCAAATTTTGGTTACAGAATTATACATGCATGCATACATTAAATCACGCCTTTTTCCCATAGGGGTCGGCAGAGACCACTTCTTTCCTTTCTTTTTTCTTCTTACAAAAGTATAAACAAGTATTTTTAGAGTTGTTGGTATTTCTGTAGCTCTGCCTACCTCACCTCTGGGAATGAAGGCGTGAATTTATGTATGTATGTGTTAATAATAATAAACGAATCAACTGGAAATACACGAGGACGTGCCACAATCTCCACAGACCTCTCAGGATGATTAAGGATAAAAATAGCCGAACAATTGTTCCACAGATGCGACTCATGGGCGACCGCGACAAAACATCCGCTGTCTCCTAACTCCGAAGGGTTGGCGCGAACTTGTGTCGACGCCCTTAAATAAGACGCAATTTGATTTGAATAGAGTTTGACGTTTATCGATAAATTAAAGAAAATGACGCACCTACCGTCAAGTTCGTGTTCCCATTGTTATCATCGTTGTTTTACGACACGTTGGCCTAGTTGGCAGGAGCCAGCCAACGAAGCTAGCGGACCCGGGTCGATTCCCTTTATGTGCAAATAGTTAGTTTTTTCCATTTATTAAGACGGTATTTCTCTGTATAAGTATATTTTTCGTTGTCTAGTACCCATAGAGTTTAGTTTGGGACTTCGTCAATTTGTGTGAGATTGTGCACCTATATTTATTATTATTTATGTGGGTATAAGACAAGCAGTAAAATGGCCGGCATAGAGACATTAATTTTAGTGTAAGATTAGCAACGCAGATGCATTCGCGCTAACATGTAAAACTGAAGACGGACCTAGGTACTATTGTCCCGGAAATTTAACAGATTATCTGGGCTATTTAACTCTCTGTGCTTAAATTTACGATGTTCCAGCATAATAGAGGCTACTGGGTTAAAACGATACTACGTTTGAACTGATTTAGTCTTGTCTTTAACTTAGCCGCCATTACTGTCAAGTGAATAAGAATTATCAAAACGTTGAAACGAAAACACGTCAAAGGCAATATCGTTTTTACCGTATATAATCTCAGCCAAGTTCAGGTGTTGAACGCAAACACATTGCCGCAGTTATTACATTACTAATATAATCTTAATAATGTGAGCAGTCGTGTCTGACCTGATATTTCAGTAACCGCACGCGAGCCCTTTTATCGACTAAGCCCATCGCACAGCTTATAGGTAGCAAAAAGTTAATTCGCAATGAAAGGCAGCAAATAGACAGCCTAAGTCGCAAGAGAAACCAACAAAAGGACGACATTTGAGAGGCCGCGCGGTCAGACGTAAAAAGACTTGGAAAAGCTGCTCAATAAGAGTGTTTTCAAACAAGTCTGCTGTCGTCGGACGTACGCAGCGGTAAAGTTAGTTACCGCATCGACTTTTAAATAAACAGAAAACTACTTACTTGAACATTTTTTTCTTTGTTAACAAAGTACAGTTAAAGAATATAACAGAAGGGCGTTTAGCACATACTCGTAACTAGCTGTATTTAAATGGTTAAGTATCCATCTTGATGCTTATATTAAATAACTTATTAAATCATAAAAATGATTACAAACTGTCAAGTACGTATTTTAGGTAGCGATAAAGAAGTGGATTTATTTATTACCGTTAATATTTAAGTAAGGACATTAAAATCGCTACGTTATCAATTCCATAAATTACTTTAATGCGCAATATACTAAGTTTTATCGATAAAAAACAACAAATACCGGCACACCACTAGTATATTCCAAACGAACCTTTTCCGCAATATTTTATTTAGTCTCGTTGAGTCTCAGTTTATCTTCCATTTGCTAAATATGGCTAATAATTATATTAAACGATCCTTATTTAGCTTTAATTAAGTGGCAACGCTACGAGAAGTTTCAGGGAATATTTTGTTTATTTACTTACTTGCAGACTTTTGTCTAGAGATTTGAATTTGGATAAAGTTTATTATAACTGGTAGGTATTTAGAGTACCTCTGCAGCTTGACTAACTTATACTGGTTTTTAGAAGGTATTTTGCAAATGAGCGTTACTTAATTGAGTCGGAAGACTATGTACAGTCAATGAAATCCTTCAAGGTTCTACACGGATCCATTTTATGACTAATTTTACAGGAAATCTACTCCCTCGGCGTTATGTGCGTCCACTCGTAATTAGACAAGTATCTCCATACTTCGCGTAGTCTGATTATCCAAGAAAGTGTTATTTTTTACGTGTCCGGACTATAAACTATATGTCTCCCTACTCACGTCGATCGGTTGAGGCGTTGCGCCGTGAAACCAAAACCAACGCCAAACAATTGCCACACAAATCATACAACACCACAAAATTATATACGAGCAGATGCTTGGAGATTTTTTGGTGTTAGTTAATTTCGATCTTATTTCATCACGTCCAAAGACCATGATGCTTTGGCAGTGAAAAATTATGTGCGCTGCGCGTCCCTAGGCCGAGATCCTACACGTTAAAAACGATATCGTCTGTGACCTGTTTCCGTATTGTCAACGTTTTGATAACTCTTATGTCATAAACGATTCTAAAACACGTCAAAAGCTATATCGTTATAACGCAGTAGAATAGAGGCCCTGTATGTGCGCCGGCCCTTAATGGGTAAAGTATAATTATGTAATGACTGTTTAGAGTTTTTACCAATGAAATATATGAATCTAAGAAAATAATGGTAAATGCTACAATCCAATAAGAGCAGTACAAGGCAGCTAAACTGTCATCACTCATCATCAAAACTAACGCCATGGGGGATTACTATGACATAGTTATGCAGTTCAGTTTACGGTGAGTGAAATAGACAGAGCTATATAGCTGCTATAGCTCAGTCCCTTACACTCATCCTTAGCAACTGACTTGCTCAGCCACGTCATGGTAACCCCCTGGATGGTGGAGTGTGCAGTAGATCTCGATACGACATTATTTCAAAATTTCTTTTTCACTTGCCGAAAGTATAACGTCGTCTATTGCTCTGCCTTTCTTGCCGTTAATACATACACATACATCACATCACGCCTTCATTCCCAGAGTGGGGTAGGCAGAGCTACAGAAACACCAACAACTCTAAAACAGCTTGTTAACAATTCTGTAACCACATTTTGCACAATCAGGCCAAGAAGTTTACTAGTGTATTAGTGACAGGTTGCAAGCCCATCGCCTAACAGTACTACAAGCCCTTATTCCCTTAGTCGCCTCTTACGACATCCACGGGAAGACATGGAGTGGCCCTATTCTAACCCGACAACCACACGGGCTAAGAATATTACCGCCAATAATGTTAATAATAATGTTGCCGTTAATATTACCTTCTATAATATTTTTAATAAAAGTATCATTTCATATCAATCAATTGCCCTATTATATTCCCTCTTGTGCTTTCAAACGTCTTTAACTGGCTTTTTTCTTTTACAATATTAAGTAAGTAGGTACTTTTTTTAACGCCTCAACTAAGCCGACAGCCCTAAGCAGACATGGCAGTGCTGTCAGTCGCGGTAGCCCCGCGTCGACATGATAGGTAATGTTTTTCGTTTCTTTCTCTTTCCGTGATATAAAAGCCATCTTGATTAGCAAATCCGTTGAAAGAATTACAAAAAATAGCCGCCACCTTGAACTATTTAGATATTCGACCGATTGCTTCCAAAATCAATATCTCAAAATCTGTGTGGTCTCCGAAAACGAAATCATTATAGCCACCATATGGAATTTGTTAGATAGTCGTCATTGTATCAGGGGATTGTATGTATTTAATAAACATGTCGTATACCAAATTGTTTTTAATACATACGTCCTTCAATGAGAGCTACAATATCGAAGATTTTTTTTGCAATATTGTTTAGTCAATGTAAAATATATAGGCCCTGGTAGCTGTCTCAAGTGACAAAACGGTGACTTAGTCTTTTACATCTTTCTACATTCAAACTGTAGACTAAAGAAATGATGAATAATGCCACCCACGTTTAGAATATTAAAATTATTTCTCCCAAGAAATAACACAAAAGGCGCAGTACAATTTCAACGTTCATGTTTAGGCAATAAAGATGATATTTGAATTGTTAAAAGGCTGTAAAAAGGGCCATTCTTGTATTTCTTTTCTAAATGAAATTGAATGGCGTCTGTAGATACCTACATTCAATAAATATACTTTCTGTTTTGCGATAACTTAAGTATTTTCAATTAAAGTTTGCAGCATTAAGATACGTCTTTAAAACGTGTCTATGACACATTCAATTCATTCTAATTGTAAACATAAAAATAACGTTTGTGGCGGGCAAAAAAGAGCATATAACAATCTTAAATGTTGGAAGATGGGCGTATTCAAAAAAAAGTGTACATCGTTAAAGACAAAATAAAGAAAATTTAACTTTTTCCATTTTGTCACAAAAATTCACGTATCTAAATGTATGGCTAATTTTCGTGACGAAATGGAAAAAGTTAAATTTTCTTAACTTTGTCCTTAACGATACGCCTAGATACATACTTAAAATTAGGCCCATTTCAGTCAGGTATAAAAGTAGTGCGTAATAGCCTAATAGGTAATCAGTACGAGTAGATTACACAGATGACATTACATGTATAGATTTCACAGGTTCATAAAAGATTAATTAAGCGATCGCATTTCAAATTGGAACTGTTAAAAAATCGTATAAAACTACCAAATATTATACCAAACTAGTTAAATATACCTAGTCACAATTCAGCAATGTTACTGACATTTTGGTTTATCCATATCTAACTCCACTTAACACATCCAGAGTTTGCGACGTAAATGTTTACAACGTTAGGTCAACTCTCCTGTAGCGGTATTATAACTTTTGTGCCCTTATCTCCAATTATAAAGTTTGGGAGTCAGTTAATAATTTAGATAAACCTCCTCGAAATAAAACCATGATCCATCATAAAGTTGGGGTCATAAATCAGGCTGGTGAGGAGAACAAACATTAGCATTCATTGAGATAACTCTACTTGACAGCTGGGATACCCTTAGAATTAAAATCATTTTAATCTACGCATTTTGGCCGTTGTTTGTAAAGTTCCCTGTTATTTCTTCCAGTGTGTAAACAGTTAATTATATCATTGAAGAAATAACAAGCAAATTAATTACTTTGGTAAACTCTAGGAGATCTACTCTGTAAACTTCTCGCTAATTAGTGTTTAGCACCCAAAGGGTACCAAACCCTATTACTCAGCATGCGCTGTTTGGCCACCCGTCCATCCCATCCAGCCGTCTGCCCTAACTTGCTGTATCTTTTAAACCGTAAGATATAGCAAATTGATATTTCTTCACAACGGATTTCCTAAAAAATAAATAAAAGTTGCAAAAGAATGGAAACCCATACAAGAAACGTTTTTATTCAGCGTGTATTTACTTTTGTTGCACCATACAGACGGTAAAACATATAAGCGTCAAATTGGGTACGATAATAGTAGAAACCCTAAATAAAACAACAAATTCTAAAAACTGGTCAAGTGCAAGTTGGGCTCGCGTATATGTTTTTCATTTCGTAAAGACAACATTCAAATGGTACTACTCACACTTGGACAGTTTTTTTCTGTATTGCACAATACCGAAATGAATCCCAGAGAATGTAGATAACATTTTAGTGTTATAGTGACATTATTACCTCAAGTAAATACGTTAATTTAAACAAATCTGTTTTAATACAGACCATTAACTTAAGTGTACATTATTTTATTCCCATTTCCCAGCATCAAGCTTCTATCCCAGCTCCTTATAATGACAGAATCACAAAGAATTTCAATCAAATTAATCCCAGAGCTTTTTACCGGTGGCAATAAGCTGACTTTTTAGCTAATTGTGGAAATCCTCAGCATGTCGGGGTTCTTCCATTCACGTCCGCCATCTTAGACTTGAAAGATTCTCAAGCCTGCCAGGGCAATTATTTAAATAGCAATCTGCTTAAACCGATGCTAGCGAATGTAACGTCGGAGCTTTGCTAGTTCAATAGGTTGAATTTTATCAAGTTCAGTTTATTTGATTACTTTGTCGTTGGTTGGGATTTCAACATATCAGAACTTAGACTCACTTATTAAATAATGTCAATAATTAAGACAAAATCGCGCATGAAAAGTTAAACAATTTCTGACTTGTAATAAATATTTATGCTAAAAGATTGACCTAAATAATTACACAAAAATAATAACGTACCAATCATACATACATACATACATAACATCAGGCCTTCATTCCCACAGTGGGGTAGGCAGAGCTACAGAAGTACCAACGATTTTGTTGGTAATTCTGTAACCACATTTTGCACAACCAAGCTAAGATGTTTACCAGTGTTTTATCAGTGACAGATTGCAAGCCCATCGCCTAACAATACTACAAGCTCTTATTCCCTTAGTCGCCTCTTACGACATCCACGGGAAGACATGGAGTGGGACTATTCTAACCCGGCAACCCCTTGGCAAATGTTTAGTATTTTATGATAATTATTTAATTGTAACTTATTAAGAAGCTCATCAATTTTAAAAATTAATTTTAATATATTAAAATAAAGCAAAACTTTTAACATCTGCCATGTTAAATATCTCATAAATATTAAATAACTCGGTTACTTGTACTTTTAACATTGCTCTCAGATAAAACGTCGCAAACTTTATGAAACTTGTATAATGTTGCATGTTCAATTTTATTCACAAGCAGGAAAGTGGAGTATGCTGTGACATTAAACATGGAGCTAAGCCTTTTAATTAAGAAGGTTGTATCGTTGCATGTGTACCAAGCATTTATAAATATTATCATTAAAATTACCGTTTGTTTTAAAAGCAAAACTATCTTTTTCCAAAAAACAGATAAGATTGAATCACAACAAAATGGTGGGTCAAATACAAAAAACTGAAGTTACAGCTTTATGAGTCCCAGGTCAATACAGAACTTCTTGGCTGCTTGTAGTCAGTTGGTCTTAATGATATAGAAGGCCAACCTAAATAAATAAATATCACAGGACAATGTCACACAAATTGACCTAGTCCCAAACTAAGCTCCAGGCAACTAGACAACGATAAACTTACTTATACAGGGCGTCCCACGGCTATGCCACATGGAAGGAAAGTACCTTGAATATTTTAGATGGAATATTTTACTGAAAGAAGACATTATTTTAATTTAAAAAACAATTTAATCTGCATTCATAGATATTTAAATAATTACATGGTTGAACCGGGAATCGAACCCGTTACACGATGTAAATAATTACCCTGTAGCTTTATCATACCGATCGAAAGGCTTCATCATAAGGATTATTTTTTGTTCAATAACATAGTATCAGAAATAAAAGGAACACCATGAATTTCAACATTTGATGTGAAATTTTGTTCAAAAAAAATGAAAAGCTGATAGATAAGGAGATAGATAGATTTAGATTTTTTTTATGGGGTTGTGTCAAAAATTTAGTTTACAAGAACCAGTATGAAAATAGAACTTAGACGTATTATTCTAAATATCCACCACAACAAGATCAAAAAATCGTCAGGGAGCGAAATAATCAAAAGGGTGCGACTTTGTATTCAACAGGAAGGGACTCATTTTGAGCATTTGATAAATAGAAAAGATTCATGGTCTTCCTTTTATTTCTGACACTATGTTATTAAGCAAAAAGTAATTCTTATGATGAAGCCTTTCGATCGGTATGATAAAGCTACAAAGTATTTTTTTTTTCTCGTGTAATGGGTTCGATACTCGGTTCAACCATGTAATTATTTAAATATCTATGAATGCAGTTTAAATTGTTTTTTAAATTAAAATAATGACTTCTTTCAGTAAAATGTTCCATCTACAATATTCAAGGTACCTTCCTTCCATGTGGCATAGCCGTGGGACGCCCTGTATAGAGAAATATATACTTAAATACATAGAAAACATCCAAGACTCAAGAACAAATATTCGTGCTCATCACACAAATATCTGTCCTTACCGGGATTTTAACCCAGGACCCCTAGCTTCGAAGGCAAGGTTACTACCAACACACAAATACACGTAGCTTTATGAGTTATTAAATTAAACCAGTTTCTCACTGGCCAAACTTCTAAATGATCAACACCATGTCACCAATGTTAAAGAGGGGTCTAATCCTAATAAAGACATTGTACAGCCTACTCTGGAACCTACTAGTCCAAGGCTATCTTAGGGTGTTTTTACATAAACTAAACCAATTTTACGATTAAATTTTGCCCTCGTTAAGTATAAAAGATTAATGATTCAAGATCCGATAATCGAGCGCTTAAATACCTTTGTTCGAGTAATACCGTTAAAAATAAATAATGTAGTTTCTCCTTTATAATGGCCCGGGATTTATAATAACATTTAACTTGCTTTTATAAACCTCAGTTTTTATGCGATTCACTTAAATGTGCATCCGATCCGATGAACTTAGTCAGTTCAACACTCTTTTTTATGATAAGGAGATGGCACACGAGCACTCAGCCCACCTGATGGTAAGTAGAATCTGAGACCCGTAGACATTTGAAGTCTCAAGACAGCAATCCTAAGACCTCAAATGCGTTGCCAACCCTGAGGACTAAAATGGACTGCCTCCATACTAATACTTTCACCGGTTGGTCCCACAACAAGCATGTAAATAAAATAATCTTGTTTAAAACCGATTGAATTATACTGTTTCCCAATTCACAAAACGGCATATAGTTTTGGTTTCATCTTGCCAATATTTGTCACATTTTGTGTGTGGCAACTGTGAGATATTAACTTAAAGTAACCAAATGTATCATCGAGACTTGACAGAGGCACGAGGAGCTAACTCCATGTGCTTCTTAACCGAAATACACCTTTTTAGAACAACAAGTGAAAGCCTTTAACAAATTATGAAAAAAAAATGTATACTCGGATTGAATGTAAAAACGACCATTTAGTAAATAAAACATAAAGACCATTTCCTTAACACAAAACAGCACAACACTGAAGTACCATTAAGTAAATAAACATTCGATTATCAGATTTCTATCTATTACAAGATATAGAAAACAATTTCACGCATAATCCAAACCCAAGACGACAAAAACATCAAGTGTACATGCATATTCCTTGGGTATAATAGGCCCAAAGTATAACAAAAGCAGGTTTGCCCATTAATTCAACGAGCCCCGAGTTTGTCCTGATGAGGGTAAGTATTTACGTTTCACTTTACTCGAATTACGGCCTGGCAAACACCAACTTACATCTTGCAGTCCATCGGCCATACTTGCATGAACATTGAGTTGGCTGGGGACTTCGCCAACAGCATTGTTAAGTTGGTGATGGTGGAAACTCGAAGCTGTGTGCAACCACAGCTTACAACTTTGCCTTTTAAGGATTTTGTTTTGTTTTTAAATTTCAAATTTAGTTTTTGTCATTAAAGGGTGTCGTTTTGTGTTTTATTATACTGAAAACCAATGAACGCTGGTTCAATTTTTTAAATTAATACTAGACACTAATACAAGAATGGTTTACTTACACGAGTACGAGTATTATGTCCGAAGTTGCTGATTGGAGACAGTTTCTTAAAACACATACGTTTGTGAAAGCGTCGAAGTGCTATTTTATTGTATGATTATTTTAGTAATTTAAAACCCATTCAAATGTAGTAACAAGGTATTTATTGCTCTATATATTTAACAAGCACATGACAGGACGACTATCGTGAATACATTACAACTTAGTACCGACAACTATATTTTTAAACTTTCACGTTTAAAATCTGCATCTGATACTGTACACATTAATATTAGAACCGGTCTTAACTCGATAAAACTAACGACAGGTAGTTTATAATAAACCTGGTTTTCAATTTAATATATATCACTTACATATCCGTATTACTACAAAGGAAAACGAATTGAAAACAATCTGACAAAGGTCTCGAACTTAATAAAATTAATTTCATGCTTCCACATACAAAGTTCTGTCCAATAAAAGTATCTAAGAAGCCATAAAAACACTCTTTATGTAAGTACGTTGATCAAGAACTTGAGTGAGATCCAATTTGCTTAATAAGTTGAGAAAGTAATCTAAAGCAACTATAGGTACAGGGTGTACTTTTCTACCGGGTTTGTAAAAATAGGTATGCGTCCTGGGTAAAACAGAAGTAATTATCATTAGTCCATCGTCAGGTTATCAAAAAATATTGAACATGTATTTTTTGTTTTATCAAATCAATCAAAATTGCTAAAGATAACGCGCATCAAAGTTTGGGAGTTAGAGTTGAGTTGAGTTAAAGAGTTAAAGTTTGCCACGGCGTGACGCCACGCGGAACTTCAACGCACTATATCTTCAAAATGTTTTGTTTAATAGACACAAGAAAAAAAGTTCAATATGTAAATGACGGACCAAGTGGAACTTTCCAGGACACTAGGACGAAGGAAATTGCTGAACTGTAGTTAAGCTGAGCAGTTGAACAAATTATAATTAGAATTAGAATTGCCGGAAAATGCAGAAATTTTGTAAATCTGAACAATTAACGTACTATATTTAGCAACAGGAAAAGAACAAAATATTTAATTAAACTTCTACAAAGCGTTGTTTCCCGATTACATAATAAACGAGCATAAAAATTCGAGGGCAGACTCGTATACTTATATGTATAAATAGTTTACGCAGGTGCTGGCTAAAATAGGCAACGTTCGAAAAGTTAATTCTTAGGGTTTCGAATCACAATGGTAAAAAGGAACCATCATGGTGAGACTCCGGTGGCTTGCATGCATCTATATATGTACGTATATAAACAAGTTAAAAAGTTTTATACTAGGTAAATGAGACAAGGGATCTAAATGGGAGGTTTAAAAATAAAAGTAAAACTATTACAGCAATTGGTGTAATGTGAAAGGGCTTGATTTGCACATTTTAAAACTATTTTTTTTTGTATGCTAGTGTTCTAGTTTCGAATTAATTAATAAAATTCAGAGGACGGTGAAGCAAAAAAATCCATACAAAATGCGTTTACGTTTTTCACCCCTAAACGTTGTCCGATTTTTGCGATTTTTGAATATGTTGTAGATATTATGTAAAACTATGTCTGTACGTTTCCCTTTCCAAGAAAATATTTAACGAACAGAAAAAATAAAAAAAAACATAAGCGGAAACGTACAGACCTACTTTTTCATAGTATCTACAACATATTCAAAAATCGTAGACATCAGATTTGAATTAGGGGGTGAGAAACGTTATCGCCGGAGCTAAAATTGTATGGATTATTGTTGACTGCTACGCGATTTAAGCATCGCTTCACGGTCCTCTTAATAAACGTACAAAACGTTAACCCCCCCTTATTTGTGAAGTTTATGGGCCAAAAAATTGAATAGAAGTTTATCTATATTTTAAAGGAAAAGTATTATTACGAGCACTAAATTATCAAAATCACCAGTCTTCGAAATAATAATATTATTACAACATTAGCTACTTTTAGCAATTTGATGATAGATGGCGCAGGCAGTTACTCAATTAGATAGCAAAAATATTTATTAAAAACAACAATGATTGTTATCGAATGTAGTTCAGCTATTTGACGACAGATGGCGCAAGTTGTTAACATTTATAATCACTAATAATTGGCAAATGTTTTTGATGCGAACGATATTAAATACGGAATCCTCGGTGCGCGAATTCGACTCGCACTTAAACGGTTTTTATTTTAATATCTATATTATTAAGATTATGAAGCTCAAAGTAGTGTCGACAGACTAAAGTACCTAAAAGTGCGTTGGTTAAACTAAGCTATATCTTTAGACAGGATTATTATTAACGCTGATGGATATTTTTTGGTCGTCTCACGACCGATTTATAATTTAAAATTTTCGGGGAAATTCTTCTCGAATGTCTGAAATTTTCTCGAATCTCCAATATTTTGACGATATTGCAACCGTCATTATGAAAGAATCAATGAAGACTGGGTAAGGAAAGAATAGTTGGACCATAGTTAAGCGTAGTTAACTTTACTATACAAACAACAAAAGCGAAAAAAGTTTCATGGAAAATGTAATTGAGTGAGTTAGCGTGGCAAACTTTTTGGTCCTTACCGACTGATAGATTGATAGGTAAGGATTACCGTATCGGTCCACTATACTGCTTTTGTCTATTTTCTCTACTACTAGGTCACTCGGAAGTCACCTACAATAAACTCAAAACAAACTCAAACTCATAACATTTATTTGACAAGTACACACTGCAACACAATATACAAAGTGCAAAAAGAAAACAAGATTAGAGAAAAACGTTGCGCTGTAGTGTGAAGTCAAATAGTACTCAGCTCAGCATGTGCTGCAGCAGGAGCCACAGCGCTGGTTTTCAGCTGAACCCCGGTGATTACCTATTCGTAGCTGAACGCGAACGCGTGACGAGAGAACAATACTATGTATAAATAAATATAGCGTATATAATGTATGTGTAAGAAAAATAAATAAATATAGCTACTAACATTGTGATAAACAAAATAACATGTGATGAAAAAGTAACCTTAATAACCTATAAGACTTCTTCAGAGTATCATCACGTGTGAAACCCGTAAAGTGCAGCCGACTAGCATTTACCGCTGCGCCCGTGTTTAGCGGCCATTACCGTCGCCCGCGCAGCCCGGGGCGGCGGAATGCGCAGAGATAAACTCATCAAGTAATGTCAGTGGTTTGAGCGGAAGGCAGTTGTGATGTTTGCTATTCTATGTGACTAGCAATTTGCCCGAGCGATTATGCAATTTATTTGACCCTACTAACCTCTTTAAACGTTCTGTAACGTGGCCACTTTGTAAGAAACTCATATAAGTCTGCATGTTGGTAAGGTTGAGCTCTCTGGTTGAACTTCTTACATCCACTCTTGGCAAGCTTTCAGGGCCTCTATTTTACTGCGTTACAACGATATCGCGTTTGACGTGTTTTAGAATCGTTTATTTCACAGTCGCTATTATTGCAAATGACATAAGAGTTATCAAAACGTTGACAATACGGAAACACGTCAAAGACGATATCGTTATTACTGTGTAGAGTCTCTGCCTAGGATCATTGAAATTAAATATTATTAATATTGACAGGAACTAGCCTAAAATAAACCTTTAAGTATAGTAATAGTAGGTATATTGAGTTGCCGCACTAGGTTAGGTAGAAACGCGAAAACCAACTTGTTAATATAATTACTAATACAGCTGTGACATTTCCTAGAGAGCTGGGACAAACAAATTATTCATTATTACTAAATCAGTAAGAAAGTAACATTAGAGGAAAACGATAGTAAAGAAGTAATGGTAAGAAAGTGACTGACAACAGCCTAAACCACTGGACCTAAAAACATGTGATATTCCTTAAGTACCTTAAATGTGCACTAATAAGTGATGAAAGAAATGGGATTCAAATTCAATTTCAACTCATTTATATTTTTACATTGGAAATACGGAATGAATTTGCTACAACTTAGGACATAACCAACATGGCTAAGGAAATGGACTCCGAGAAAGTCAAGAACCTAATAACAGGATAAGGATAAATACAGGAGAGGAATATTACGCGTACCTGTTGGTACATTCGTTGTGGAGTTAATTCCCGGGGAACCGTTACCAAGAAACCAACAACCAAGAAATACAGATAACATTTACTAAAAATCCCGATGAAGTCCCGTCTAACTATAAATATGCGCGAAAATCGTAAAACTTCAAGTAAATGTACAAAAAATAATCACTTAAAGCAAAACTAAAGAAATAATTCGGTTAGATTTACATATATGAGTAAGTACATCCATAATGTTTCATTTATTTTTGCCAAGTATACCTCTGGGAAACAGGCGTGATTTATGTATGTATGTAAGCATACCTACTTACTCACGTGTTATAACTTCTAGCAAACGATTAAACAATGGCCCTGTATACTGAGTACAGCCAAAAGTAAAACTGAACTGAGTCAATGACTTAGTGTTATATATTTTATGTACATAAAGCCACAAAGTAGCCCGAATGTTAATAAAAAAAAGTGCAGCGGCCGCCTTTCGAATGTAACCAAGGTCGCAGGGTTGACTGTTAACAAGTTTTGGTATTTATTTGTGAAGTTAAACTAAATGTGTTTAATTATTGTTGTGTTACTAATATTGTGTAGTGGTAAATATTGTTTAATGACAACCGACCTACTAATCACCTTTGCAAGTTAACAGTGTCGCTACTTCATCTAATAATGAGGCCAATCTGTTTTTCTCAGCCTACAGAGACCCATATCATCGTTTTTAGCATTTACCAGGCAGTTAGAAGGCAATTAGGTGGAACGCTCTGTGATTCACTGTGCGTCTACCACAAATTCAATTTTGTCGCTGGTCAATCAGTGCATTTTTTTCTTACTGACTGGATATAGAGAGGTTACCGAGCGATAAACACAACTTTTCATATTGATTTTAGTTTAAATCTAGCCTAATCTACGTTTACGCATGTTATATGACATATCTCGAGCATGAACATAGTTTTTCGGAAAAATTAAAAGTCAGACAAATATATGTTAGGAAAATAATAATAATTCTAAATTTTAAGGTATTCCTTCTCTTGTCTGTAACACGTTTCCTTCTAATATATGATTAGGCTTTTGGATTAGTATTCGTCTCAGTATTGACACCCCTATAACACAAATGCCTACGCGTTATCAGTCGCCGTTTTATCAGCGCGTGCGCATTGGTTGCGTAAGCCGGATTAACAGGACCAATGCCACCGACTTCATATCGAGTCAGATTTATTTAGTCATATTAAGCCGGGCGCTGAAAGCTTTAAGTATAAGGTTCCTAGTTTATAGACCATGCCTGCTATGATCGGAAACATTATATGTATACTCGTATCTATAGTAGATTATTATTGCTACATTTTCGGTGTATTATATCGGTATTATCTAAATAGATGACGGTTTCTTCAAATAAAAAAACGGTTTTTGACACTCCGAAAATAAGGACGGGTCAGAGGAATCGCTTATTTATCTATTTACCTACAACAGGCACTTGCGACCTATATAGACATAGTACTAAAAATAGGTTAGAGTGGCCAAGGCTTTGTTGTCTATAGGTTCGCAGTAAGTCAATGACCGGATCTAGGAAATAGATAACAATAAATTAGAAGCATTTCGGCAGCTCAGCTGTCAACTATACGGGCGTTTGAACCACCAATACATAAAAGCGTTTTCTAAGTAAGATGAAAACTATTTACTTTCGATAGTTTCAATCCACTTTAGTGGTGGTAGGACCCTGTGCAGGGTCCGTCCGGATCGCTACCACCATCTTATCCATTAACCACCCGCCCGCAACAGTGTTCGCATTATTGTGTTCCGGCGTGGGGATAAGACAACCGGTGAAATTACTAGCATAGAGGCATTCCATCTTAGTCCTCAGGGTTGGCAACGCATTTGAGGTCTTAGGATTATAGTCTTGAGAATTCAAATGTGTATGGGTCTCAGATTCCACTTACCATTAGGTGGCCTGAGTGATCGTGTGCCTTCTCCTTAACATAAAAAAAAAACATGTTACATGTTAGGATCCAGCGGATCGCTACCAACATTTTGCCAGCTAACATGTCACCGCATGCATGTTCTTGTTACCGTGTATTATGTATGTGTTAGGGGTAGGAAATTGCTAGCATAAAGGCATTCCATGTTCCTCCTTAGGTTACAACGCATCTTAAGATGGCATATTTCCCTGCGCCTCAGAGCCTACTTAATTTTAGAAAGCCTGCAACCCTCGTTTTTCTGCCCCATGCTTAAAATAAAAAACTACACGCTATAACTTTTTACAATTTAGGCCACAAAAAGTAACATACAATTCTCCAACCGCATGACTGCCTCCGAACACTTTAATATTTATATTGATTAGAAATATTCAAGATAATATATCAATTAAACTTTGTCTGAGTTATCCATTTATGTTCATTTAGTGGCACGCCCACAGACAAAGTTAGTACTAACAAGTATCCATACATTGCATGTGTAATACTAGACCTACCGCGATTACGGTATCTGTCCCAAGGCCGGTCTATACGTACTTATTTCTCTTTAATAATAACTAGAAATACATTCTATACACGTGCACGAGGTTAACATGGAGTAGGTTAACTTAGTCGAATCACACCGATTGACGTCTATTTACATCGTTTTAACCAGGGCCTTCTTTATTTGGTACGCGATATTGCAAACGCTGCTTTGTATTTTTCTTTCTACCTATTTCTTAAAAAAGCAAGATTCAGTGCCGTCGCGAAGTGTAAACCGATTGGTCACAATTTAGACACCGACATCCTGACTTTCATATTATTTACTCTAAAAAATACCTTAATTTACGTTTTGTAAATATTACTTTCTTAAATTTCCACAATTCATACTAATTTTGATTTAAAAAACACGTCGTATACTTGTTGAAACCGTGACATCATTGTAAATAAATACGTGAAATTTCCGACGTGATTTAGCGACATCTATCAAATAGCGAGGTAAACAAGAATGGCTCAACGTCAAAACTACTTATTGCAATTTATTAACAACACTTTGAAACCATACTGTTTGTATATTTATTCTTAGTAGTAACAAAAAACCTAAACTAAAGCGGATGTTAGTTCTTAAGTACATCGACCTACAAGCAGTAGCGCGATGTGCTGATACGAAAAAACAGATCCTGTTTATAAATAAGTCGACGGATAGCAAAAACTTTACTATTGCAGTCCTTTGAGGACGTTATGATTAGTCATAAGTAAATATTCAAAGTCATAAGTCATAATATACATAGTCTTAGTATTTGACTACTAAGGCATTTGATGCTAGCGGTCCCGGGTTCGAATCCCGATAAGAACAAATGTTTGTGTGATGAGCAGGAGTATGTATTTTTGAGTACCTATTTAAGTATTTCTCTATATAGAGAAATACTTATATATAAGTAGGATTATCATTGCCTTAGTACCATTGTACTAGGCTAGAGCTTAGTTCGGGCCTAGAATAATTTGTGTAATATTGTCCCCTGAGATTTATATATTTATTTATAATCAACATATAACTAAGGCGACTATGGGAATAAGGGCTTGTAGTAGTGGGAGGCGAAAGGGCTTGCAACCTGTCACTAATACACTAGTTAACTTCTTAGCCTGTTTCTGCAAAATGTGGTTACAGAACTATAAACAATTCGCTAATCGTACCAAGTCTCCTGCTGGTTTTCCCGAAAGATCACACGATCAGGCCCCGTGTTTCTCTTTTTTCTGCAACTTTAACCACATCCTTAAGACAAGCTTTGCCCTTATCTGTAACTGTGATATTTGCATCTGACAGAAAGTAACAAAGCATACTTTAACTAAAATAAGAAGGTGGTAAGTTTTTACGGGGTGATATTAAAGTGTTTTCTTCGATTTTTGGCTCATTTTGATTAGCCCGCATGCTGAAGCGGTTGTATGTACCTACACTGCGACTCAATAACGCAAACCAACTTGTTAGTATTGCTAATAACATGCGGGCTGTCAACTTACGAAAATTAAACAACAGTGTTTGATCCAAATCCGAGAAACCCAAAATGGCATAGATAAGGCTAACTTAATACGTCAAACGTGCGGCTGTTTGATGTCTGAGTTGGTAAATTATGTTTAAGTCGTTCCTAGGTGTCGATTTTCATACGGGTAACTTCTTTTAAAATGATGGGTAATAGGTCAATCCAACTAGATTCGGCTTTTGGTTAAAAATATAATGGGACGCCGACTTCAGTTGGACTACCTATCATTCTTAAAGAAGATTTTTCTTGCTTTTTGAAGACGGTTTTTAGTTTTTTAAAACATGAATTTTATTTCATACCTTTTAGTGATCATAATAATACTGTTATGTCGTCTACGTATATTCATTCCTATAATATTTTGAGGAGTTTCCTCAATTTCTCCAGGATCCTATCATCAGATCTTGACGTGCTGGCAATGGGACCAACAAGAAAGAATACCCAATCAAACAAAAAAATATATTCAAATAGGTTCAGCGGTCTTTGTGTAATCGGGGAACATACATAAAAAAACCCGACCCATAAATAGTAACAATAACATCTACTTTCATTGAAGTCGGTTGAATAAAAGAAGAAAGTCTGTGAATACGGCGGAAAGACAGATAGGTACCTAAATTGATGGATAGTTTGACTCTCAGGAGACGGAAGGTCCCCCGCCTGCACCAGCTGCACCACATCTGCTTTCCTCTTCAAACCGTAACACAACGATGCGAACTCACGACAAAAGTAGGTTAGGAGGTTGAACCGGCTTTTACGTTAATCTGTATGATCAACGTAAAAGCCGCTTCGAATCGGATGGGGATGGGGGCATCAAATTTTCGGACCATATTGGATAGGATTCACTGGTTTAATTTTAGTCGCTTTTAGCAAGATTGTGATTGTTGTGTATAGTAAAGGTAAGCTTATTACGAGCCTGACCAGACGTGAGATAAATCAACTATGTAAGTTGAATCAATAAAGAACTTAGTGCTGTTACTGTAGCTTTAGTTGATATAGCTAATATTCCCGCCGTGTGGTTGTCGGGTTAGAATAGTGGCACTCCATGTCTTTCCATGTATGTCGAAAGAGGCGATTAAGGGAATAAAGACTTACTTACTTACTTACTTAGTACTATTAAGCGATGGGCTATAGTAAACTTTTTGGCTTGATTGTTCAAAATGTGGTTACAGAATTATAAAAGTAATTTTAAAGTTGTTGGTATTTCTGTAGCTCTGCCTACCCCACTCTGGGAATGAAGGTGTGATATTATGTATGTAAATATTTTAAACCTTTTTTGACAACTAAAAGAAAGACAAACGCGTGCGAATGCATGATTCCTTTAAATTTGCTTCCTTCAAATTATTGAAGACACGTTAGCCTACTTGGCAATGACCCTGCCTCCGAAATCAGCGGTCCTGGGTTTAAATCCTGGTAAGGGCAGATATTTGTGCGATGAGCGCGAATATTTGTTCCTTAGTCTTGGATGTTTTTCATGTATTAAGGTATGTATTTCTCTATATAAGTAAGTTTATCATTATCTTGTACCCATAGTACAAGCATAGAGTTGGGGCCTAGGTCAATTTGTGTGAGATTATCTCCTGATATTTATTTATTTCTTTCTCGGTTAGTTAATATTTCGCATTTGATATTTAAAAACCCGAACGCATCGGCAGGGATGTTGTTAGTTATTGCGAATCGGAAGTTATTTGTCCGTAATTACAGATAAATTAAATTCATGAGCATTTTCAGCGCTCCTAATTGGGATTAACCATATTTCTCGCCTTCTACCTAGTTACCTAATTGGACGAGACGCGGTTCGCCGAGTTGGTAACGACCCTGTAGACGAAGCGGCCCTGGGTCTTGTCCATTCCTAGAATCGATTCCAGGAATGGACAAATATTTTTCTAAAGCAGCACGGAAATTATATAAATAAGCACATAAATATATAATTAATAAAGAAATACATACACTCGTACATATATCAACAAATATGAATAAAATACTCAGTTATAAATAATCAGGAAAAGTAAGAAGAGCTGTTTACAAATGAGGAGACGTGACGAGCCAGTACTCACTTAATTTAGATCTTAAAGAAGCTACTGATTGTGATTGCCTTATTTGTTGGTGATAAAACACAGTGCTTACGAGGAGATTAATACATGGAATACGTATTTCTCTGTATGGGAGAGAAATTCGTAAGTCCTATGCTTTATCAATAGCGGTAGTTTTAACTACCGAATGTCCTATACCAAGCACATACGAACAGTGCTTAAGACCGGCACGGAAAGTTGTCCGTTTTTTATACCTTTAGAATTGATACCTTTTGATGTTTAGCATCTATAACACCTCATGATTACTATTTTTTTTAGCCACTGCTAGGCAAAGACTCTTCTCCTAGATGTCCACAAGTCCCTGTGTAATTCTTCTTCCGGTTAGTTGAGAAATTCGTCCAAGTCGTCCCGCCATCTCCGTCTGGGCCTACCCGCTTGCGTCGCCCATCTTGCGGCACCCAATTGGTGGTTACACTAACCCACCTTTCCCACCATTACGTGTATACTCATTATAACGAAATTATTAACGTAACTTGAGTAATCAGGTCTGAACTAGTATCGTTAATTTGTACTTCTACAAGTACCCTATGTGGTGGACTAAGTAACCCATACAAGCCCAGTGCTTAGTGTGGGACTAGGTCAATTCATGTGAAATTATCCTGTTAATGTATTTTCATTTAATTTACCCAAACCCGCAACGTCAAATTAAGAACACGCCTTTATTGTGAGTAATCCAGATTTACATATTTGAATTTATCACGTCATGGCCTAGTACCTAC
Source organism: Acleris holmiana (assembly GCA_949316455.1). Classification (NCBI taxonomy): domain Eukaryota; kingdom Metazoa; phylum Arthropoda; class Insecta; order Lepidoptera; family Tortricidae; genus Acleris; species Acleris holmiana. The sequence continues at coordinate 14,678,598 of OX438769.1, forward strand.
CTATATGAACCAATCAGTTTTAAGAAATATTTTAATATGTGTTTGATTATCACATCTAATATTTATTAATAAGACCGATGATTAGATTGTCCACTCGTGCACTGGGGCTTCCTTGGTAAAAAAAGTATTTGCTGTTCATATTTGTCTCTGATTGCGTAGATATCATAAGGTTAAATGAGCAAACCCACTTACCGTACATACCGTACTAATTAGAGACGTGTTTCACTTGACAGCCATAATATCTTGCCTTATCTTGTAATAGCGAGATCCGAGAACGATGTGGATTGATAGACTATGTAGTGACAAAGATCGAAAACGGTATGCTATGAACGAAGAGTTATGGCTAGCGGGAGTGAGTGATATTGGTAAGGAACCTAGACGCACACACAGTGATCAAATTCGCATTGTACTGAATAAGGGTCAAATCTTAAGCACCGGAAACCGACGTAAGTGCACGAAGAGGTTGATGAATGTAGAGAAAGCAAAGTTGTATGTTTAGACCTGTGCGCCTGGCGTTCCATAGTCTCTGCCTACCCCATTGGGAGACAGGCGTGAAGGCATATGTATGTTTGTATGTACCTTATATTTTGATTAAACATACACTACTTGGCAAAAGTTTACCTCATGCTATCTACAAGAATCCCCATCCAGTGATTCATGCATGCCCCTAGTTTTAACAGCTATAATATACATAGTATATTATAAACGTTTTAAATTAACATACACATTGAACTAGTAAACTTCTTAACCTGAATTGACACAAAAAAGTTGCATGCGTGAATCTCAAAAATATTGTACATAATTAAGCCCTTTACGTTGTTAAGGACTTAATTGAGACAACGTAAACTATCTTCCATTGTGTAATGAAAGTTAGTCATACAATCACATGGTTAATTTAAGCCACACAATAGAAAAAATTAAGCACCTTTTAATTAATTGTTTTTTTTAACTATGTACAAAACTTTTGAGAGTCACCCTTATTCCCGAAGCTATTTAATCGATAACGAGTTGGTAATTACAAATAACAGCGCTTAATTAGCATCGAACTAGGTTCTACCGATGCCTTATTCAAGAGATTTACTCGCTTAGCGTCTCATTAACTAATTAAACCTTTTCCACAATATTGACTAACACAAACATCCATCCATCCGTCCAGTCGACAGGGCGGAATATACCTGCAGCCCAAACAACGGGCTTACGGCGACCGTTAATGACCACTAAAATCAACAAAAATGTACATTTATACACGGTAGGAAAGAGTAACCCACCAAATTTTAACCATCGATTCTAGAACCTATTTAAAGTATATAATGTGGTATAACATGAAGTCCAAAATAACTATGGAATTGTTATTTAAATTATAAAAATCTCTTAAATTATGCTTTATTGGACTTCATGTTACATTACATTATATACTCCAAATAGGTTTCAGAATCGATGGTTAAAATGTGGCGGGTTACTCGTTCCCACCGTGTATAGGTTTGACGTAAGTTCTTGTTTTTTACTAACATTAGCGGGTCAGTTTTGACCATTTCTGTATTTGACATCGCGTTGAGAAAGTTAGAGCAACTGGCATCAAAATTAATACTTTTCGACAGAAATACTCTCTGATCAATTCGGCAAATGTATATGCTTTGTGTGCATTGATTTAGAAATACATACATACATAACATCACTCCTTCATTCCCAGAGTGGGGTAGTAAGAGCTACAGAAATAAAAACTTTAAAAAGACTTATTTATTATTCTGAAACCACATTTTGCACAACCAGGCCAAGAAGTTTACTAGTGTATTAGTGACAATTTGCAAGCCCATCGCCTAACAGTACTACAAGCCCTTATCCCCTAAATCGCCTCTTACGACATCCACGAGAAGACATGGAGTGGCACTATTCAACCCCGTAACACGGCAAATATGATATGACTTAGTGCAAAAACTTGTTTTTAACCCTTAACTTGGCAGTGTGCCCCACAGGATACATACCATAATGTTCACTTTTTGTTTTTTTTATGAATTGATATTTTTTTATGTTGGTTCGAAAACAAATAGGGTTTGAATTCACGACTTTTTGAACTTTTACCAATTTAAGGGTAAAAAATACATGGCTCTATTCTACTCGGTCCACCTTATTTGCTTTTTACATGTCTATAGTATTGTTTTTAACTCGGCCGCCATAAATGGAAACTAACTAAATAAGAGCTATGTCAAAAGCAGTTAAGTTTTACAGAATAGAATCACCTCTCGCCGTCAAAAAAGGGCCTTAAAACCTGCTTTTACGTACTTCCGTATCATCAACGATTTAATAGCTCTTATTAACTTGACAGTAATGGCGGCTGCGTTAAAAAGCGATACCATAACACGTCAAAAGCAATATAGTTTTACCGTGTATAGTCTACACTTAAGGGACTCGTAAGAACTCTTTATAAAAGTGAGTTTATTGAGATACACATTGTTAGAGATCTTAGCTTTAGTGTTTAGGGAATTCTAGGAAACGGACATGAATCATGCAGGGGCTCTAAAATGATCGCTAAAACCTAATTGCCATTGACATGTTACCACATTATTTCTGACCGCCAAAACTTTCAAGTTAATAAAATCTATTTAATTACTATTTTAATTAACAGCTTCACTCCTGTTAAGCTGTATTTCGCCAATTTCAAGTTATTTATAGACACGCCGAAGACAAACTAAATAAATAAATATCGCAGGACAATGTCACTCAAATTGATCTAGTCCCATAAGCTCTAGCATTTGTTAGTCCTTTACCTCAAAAGCATGAATTCCTTGTAGCGATACACCGAATCGCATTTCACCTCGGATGAACAAAACTTTAATAGAATATTTACTTGAAGCAATTTCTCGCGTGGCTTTTTACATCAGTATAATTATTTTGTAGCATTTCATTTTTCGTGTAGTATTTTACCCTCGACGCATTTCGTCGCGATCGATGTTTGTTTGGGACTCTATTTAATTTGACGCATTAATGGATGTTCGCACTAAATTTCTGTATCATTTTCTTTAAAACGTGTTTTGTGCTTGTAGTTTCATGTCTTAAATGCTATCAAATTCATTGAAATATTATCATCATCGATTTCTTACGCGACGTGAGCGTCTCCTGCAGCGGGACCGTCGCGCCGCGCCGTAATAAGCGCGCGAAGACTTTGACTAAATAAAACAATTAGATTTTATTATAGAGGTAATTATAGTAGATTGGCGAACTATGATATTAAGCGATCGCAGCGAAATACTATTACAAAATATGCGATTGAGGTATACTGTGATTTATAATATTTGCTAATAATAAAATTTACGATCGAGACCAAATGAAACAGTAAAATAAGCGATCGAGGTGAAATGCGAGTAAAGCTATTAACGAACAAAAAAATTTACGACTTTGACACAAAGCGAAAATGAAATACACGATCGAGGTGAAATGCGAATCGGTGAACCGCTACAAGAAAATTATGCTTTTGAGGTAAAGGACTAACAAACGATCTATAAAAGTAAGTCTTGGGTGTTTTGTGTGTATTTAAGTATACACACAAAACACCCAAGACTCGGAAAAAAATACTCGTGCTCATCACACAAACATCTGCCCTTATGGGATTTGAATCCAGGACCGCTAACTTCGAAGGCAGGCTACCAACTAGGCCAGCGTGTCGTTATAACTGTTCGGTATAATAGTATTTTCTCTTGTGGACTGAACAGAAGCAAGGGTTAACTATAGTAACGTCGATAGTTCGATAACATGTCAAAAGTGATTAAGTTTTGCCGCGCCGCTCACGCCCCGCGTCCAGTGTGGCGAGGGCTTTTACTTCGCATTCTGACCGCGGGCGGGCGGCCTTGCCACGCCTTGTGCAATGGTCGCGCGGAAAGTAGTTTAGCGGCGGGCTTCGGTGCAAGGTTCTATAAAGGGTTTTTTAGGATAAAATGTGCATTTTTCACAAGGCGAGCGCCACCTCGGAGACCGTGGGCTTGATTAAATAAATCAATATTGAGCCAATCGACCTAGTCCCACAGCATGCTCAAAGCTTGTATGATAGACACTTTAGATCGATATAATTATTTATAGATTAACTAGGTAGTATTTGCTATCATGTATGTAAATTATTCACTGCACAAACAAAACGTAACAAAATAAAAAACGTAACAGAAACACAAGGTGTGTACAAAAGTGACCTTCCATCCCTTAAAGGGATAAAGTCACTTCCAGTTAAACTGTGAGCGATTGAGAGATAAATATTACAGCGGATGGCTAAACGTACAACGATTTCAAAGACACGATAGAGATAAAAGTAGCTAATAAATACGTATAAACATAAACATATATGAAATAGGAGAAATAAAGGAATATAAATACTAGTATAATTCTAATTAAATTATATATATAACGAAATAAATAAATAGCACACATTACGTCACGCCTCCATTCCCAGAGTGGGGAAGGCAGGGCTATTACAGAATATCAACAACTCAAACCTATATCCACATTTTGCACAATCAGCCTAAGATGTTTACCAGTGTATTAGTGACAGGTTGCAAGCCCATCGCCTAACACTACTACAAGCCTTTAATCCCTTAGTCACCTCTTACGACATCCACGGGAAGACATGGAGTGGCACTATTCTAACCCAGCAACCACACGGGAAAATAATTATAATGTAAGTATGAAAAGTAGAAAGGATATACAGTCAGCATAGTACAGTATGTTATTGAAGTTGCCTGCAGCTTCCTGCGCGTTTAGGACGCTTATCCTTGTTCCTTTGGGAACTATTCAGTTTCCGTAAAGAAAAAGTATCATTTGTGCTTCCAGGATATGGACTTTGTACATTACAATACAAATATTCTTTATTGAACACCACATACAATAACAGCATGAAAAGCAAAACACAAATTAACTGTGTATCTAGATCCAATCAACTCATGCGTGATTGAATCACAGAAAAACAAAAAACAATCAAGTCTCTGAAACATTTTACTTATCACACAAATATATGCACATACAGAATAAATTACCCCGGAAGGTTTGTTACTCGTACTACCCAGAAAGAAACCCAGACCGTCGTCAAGATATTGTAAGTATGTAATAAAAAAAATCCGAACATTTTGAGTTCCTGATATTTGTTGAACGACCATTTTTCCATTTATCCCGGAATACGCAAAGCAACGTTTTGTCCCGACTCAAAATAATTGTATCTATATAGCAAAGAAAAATATTGGTATAGACTCGTAGGTAAAACTTTCTATAACACGTCACTGATTGAGACACAATTGTTATGAGATTATAAGTTTATTAGCGCGTAAATTGTAACAACTTTGTCCTCTACCGCATTTTTGCCCTTGGCTGGACAAAAACTAAGATAATTCGTTTTATTTAGACGTGTATCAAAGTCAAATAAACGAATATAGTTAACGTATGTAAGTACTTTAAGATCTGATATCTCGTAAAAAACTAAACCGATTTTCACGAAACCTAGCTAGGAACGATTCCGATTAAACTAGCTTTCTTTAAAAATAAACTGCGTAAAAATCGGTTCATGCGTTTGGGAGCTACGATGTTACAAACATACATACAAATACAAAGGCAAAAATACACACGATAAACTTATAAATGCAATGTTTCCAGTCGGGGGTTAAAAGCAATGCCATTATAACTTAATATTACACAATAATACTACGATGCCCAGTCGTGATACAACAGTGTAAAAAAAGGAAATTGCAATGCACAAACGACCAACGCTTTTCCCGTCACCTTTACGTAACAAGATGTGTTTTACTTTGTAATGTACCAAATTCAGAGCTCACAACTCCTTATCATGTCATTTTTGTACTAGGATCAGACAGGCTGGCACTCGTCGTGACTCACATTCGCTACCGCTAACTGGAATTTCATGTATATTGAACACAGATGTGCGTGTCACTGGTTTTGAACGGGTTAATGATGTGGTCTAGCCGTTGGCATGCGGCTGACCTAGGGACCTGGGTTTATGCGCTAACGACCTGCGCCAATACGACTTGGGTGGGGTTTTATTATTTGCGCAAAAAATGACCACGCTCGAACGGTCAAAACAGCTTGAACGTTAATAGGTATAATAAAAGTTAATAATACATGTGCTGCTACAACACAGAATCTAAACAAATCAAAATCAAATCAAATTCTTTATTTTTCTTTAAACACACAGTATACTAGACCTTTAACACTTGATTTTTAGAAGACTTACACATCCTTTTCAGGAGCCCAGATTTATTCTCACACAAGCAACATGTATGAGTCTTCGCTATGAATCATTGCTGTGTTGGCTTACAACTACATACAGAGACCGCACACCTCGAATGATTTATTTTATGTGTACATTTACGACGAGACATAAAAACAAATTGAGGGATTATACATACACGAAGTGGCCCATTATTTAGGAATTGCTCTTGAGTGCGTTTTAATATTTTTACAAAGCATGTCCATTCATATACCATTAGGAGGGATTAGGAATGACAAGTTGTTCGTATTTGTCTTGACATTTATTTGACCCGTAACATATAATACATATACTCATTTTAAACTAGGTTATAATCCACGGCACGTAAGTAAAAACCAACATGGCCGCTACTGCGCAGGTAGGTAGTTTCGACTGTACTCCCAGGCGAAAGCGACGCGTGCGCGGGGTGGCGGGGAGGTGAGAAGCGTATTAGTTGTTACAATAATTTTCATTCATCGAAAGGAATTTTTCGCAGCGAGTGTTTTTTTTTTGGCAGTCAGAAGTCTAACCTAACCTAAACCACGTAATTAATATTCAAGACGTCCTGAAAACATTATGGTTTCAGCAGAAAATGGTATTCGATGAAATGATACTACTCGATTGATTCGATAAAATGGGTTACCGTAATTATGATACTTCCTCTTATGAGTAATAACTCCAACCAATCCCTTGTTTCCACGTCCAACAAAACCAAAACTTATCCATTCCTATTTCTTTTCGGTACCTTCTGTAAGGCTATGGAATAGGTTATCAAACGATAGCAGGCTATCACAATCGGTAGCTTCTTTTAAACCTATATTAAGGCTACTGGCTAGACTCGTCTCCTCATTTGTAAACATTTTTTGTTTTACTTTCGCTAATTATTTATATCCAAGTATTTTACGGGTAGTACGAGTGTACTAGTTTATTAACTTGTAATTTTAATATTTATGTAACAAATCAATTTTTTCAGACCTCATTTTGGGAGACGTGCTTTGAACGAAATCCTAAATCTGAACTTTTTAAAAATCAAACTTCGAAGTTACGCTAGCTCCATCCATTTCTATCGCTTTAGTTACGATAAGTAAAGGAAGTTTCGAACATATTGCTTCATGGTAACCGTTCTTTATCGTGGACTTACTTTGAAACACACGCATAGACATATTAGACATATTTTGTGTAATCGCCGTGTTTACAGCTGGGTATTCCCGTAATGGAGGCCGGCGAACGTCTGATAAGGCATGAGTGCAAATTACGTGAATACCTCTTTATCGCCGACGCTTACCTGGAAACAAAACGGTGTGGTTACAGCGGATAATTGGGTACGCGAGGTGAAAACGTGATGGAAATTTCAAAAAGACAATATATGTACATATACAATACAAACTCTGTATTGAACAACATTTTTTTCATTTTTTTTTATGATAAGGAGAAGGCACACGAGCACTCAGGCCACCTGGGCCTCTATTCAGGTGCGATAAAACAATATCGTGTTTGACACGTTTAAAAATCGTTCATGTTACAGTCGCCATTATTGTAAATGACATAAGAGTTTCTATTCTATTCTATTCAAAACGTTGACAATACGGAAACAGGTCAAAAACGATATCGTTATAACGCAGTTGAATAGAGGCCCAGATGGTAAGTGGAATCTGGGGGGTTATTATAAGCTAGCTTTGCGGTTCATTTTACGGTCAGCGTAAAGAACAGAGCTATGGCGGATATATAGCTCTGTCCTTTTCTCTGAGCGTAAACAGAACTGCAAAGCTAGCTCATGGTAACCCCCCAGATTCCACTTACCATCTGGGCCTCTATTCAACTGCGTTATAACGATATCGTTTGAATTCTCAAGACTATAATCCTAAGACCTCAAATGCTTTGCTAACCCTGAGGACTAAGATGAAATGGCTCTATGCTAGTAATTTTACTGGTTGTCTTATCCCCACACCGGAACACAACAATGTGAACACTGTTGCTTGACGGCTGGTTAATGGCTAAGATGGTGGTAGCGATCCGGACGGACCCTGCACAGGGTCCTACCACCGCTAAACATCAGGGAACGGATAGGTACACAAACAATAAATCCATACATAACATCACGCCTTCGTTCCCTGAGTGGGGTAGAGAAAACTACAGAAATACCAACAACTCCAAATAGACGTTGACTATTTGTAAAATGTAGGCGCTAATAAATAATCATAATTATTACAGCACCCAATGGACCTATTTCTCGAAACTTTACAGACTGATAATCATCAATCCAAGCAATTAGACTGAACAGCTATTCAGTTCCATTTACAAGGCATTGTAATTACAAAAATATTGTAGTCAAGTCGTTTTCATGGGCCCTGGGATATTTGTCGACTAGGCACGACACAGCGCCGCCGAGAAATGTTTTTTTATTCCTTACATATAATTATTAAAATGACAAAAACCCATAATTTAATACAATTTTCTTTCGCCAGAGCAACTCGTCAAAATCACAAACTCAAACATGTTTCCTTATTGGAACAGCTTCTTAAAATAACATTCGATATCGATATCATCTTTGCTCTTCAATATTATCAACATATTTCCTCCCAGTTAATATGTCTCCAATATTTTACATGTAAATATTTACATAATGATCATGTTTTTAGGCGCGAGGTTTATTTCTACCGGGTTTCCTAAAAAAATACAAATATTTCCAGGAAAAAATAAAGTTGTTGTCGATTCTTCCTTCCATTTGTCAATTTATTAAGGCTGCTCTCTATATTTATTATACGAGTGAAATTCAATTGCAAAATAATCAGTGGGAGAGCTTGACAAGGCTCAACCCAAGTCAACTCGGTTGACTATGCACATTGATACAGTCATAGAAACCTATATTCTTCCCGTTACTTTAACTGCTTCCCACTATCCCAATTTTCCCACAAATATTTTAAACATGTTCATGATGGTCACTTTACATCACATTATTCGAACGTTTCTACTTCAAACGGAGGTGTTATTTCACCAAATACTTTTTCATTAAATCGAGCTTCATCAGATTTCCTAAAAGGCCTTTTTTTTAGAACATTTCTAAAGTTTCAGCTCAAAGATAAACCTACTGCATTCAAGTTTTTAATTAGTAGAGTTCTGCCAGGTAAGCACTGCCCACACTAACTCAAACCGAGCGCGCGCCGAAAGAACTTGGTGTTATTTTTGCTTCTAATGACTGTAGTTCTTTGTTTATTCTTTAATGCGGTGAGTGTGGTAATATAAGAAAAGTATAAGTAAGTTAGCAAGTTAGGTAGTTTTCTGTAGCTCTGCCTACCCCACTCTGGGAATGAAGGCGTGATAGTATGTATGTATGTATGTATAAGTAAGTTAGTCATTTAATTCGAATACGAACAAAATAAGAGTAAGTATCTTAGGGCTGTATTAATAGACTCATCTTGGCAAAGATGCCCGTCACATGATACTACCATGCAAGTAAACGTCAAGCCATAGATAACTGTAATTTTTGGCGCATCTTGAAATGAGTGTTACATTCGAGATCAGTTAATACGGCCCTGAGTTTTGTGTAGTTAGCGTCCTTTATCAAATACTTTTACCTGACATAGATAAGTTTAGTTTTAACAACACCCGAATTCAGATTTAAATCTGTTAAGACCATCGAATTACACTGTTGCATTAGATGCTATAACAACTATTGTAAAAATAAAATCATTTATTTCATAACTCATTCAAATCCAAATACATGAGAAATTGCCAACAGGTAATCCTGAAAACATGGCAATGAACGCGGAACGTTGCGAATAAATCCAATACCGATATTAAATTCGGGTGCCGGAGCACGTCCCTGCGGCACAACAAACAATTGCGACCGCCATCGTGACAATTGAATTTACGATGAATTATTACACTATATTCAATCCATTTAGTATCGATGATCGCCAGTACTTTTGGAATTAAAATAGCTCTTTTTATCTGCTACTAGGGTACAGTTAAGGACTTGAATTGTTATGAAACTATGGAACCCTGTCATAATGACAGCGATAAACTGTACAACGTCTTTTAATTGCTACATGCCCTTAAAAATGAGTCTTCAAATATTTCAAAACTGCAAATATAATCTTGAAGAACTTCTGTCAATAACCTTTCGACCCTGTCGTCTATGGCATCCACGTATCATTATGATCACACAGCTGTTTATATAACAAGCGTATATCGCCACTTAAAGATAGATCAACCGCAATCAAACTATTTACAAAGTCTTGATTAATTGTGTTTTTATTGAACGTTGTAGATTATTTTTAAGATATAAATTCAAGAAGAAAATAATATTAAAAAGCGTAAAACTTTACATTACCCAAATCAAAACCTAACTATTACCTGGATATTGTCTGGGATGTATTTCGCGGCAGCTTCCGGTACGCTGCCACGAAATGCTGGAACAACCTACCTCCCCCAGTAAGAAAATCCCCTTCACTATTTATTTTTAAAAGAAAATTGAAGCAACACCTCATGACTTTGCAATTGGCTCAAGCATAGCCGTTCTGTGTCGTCACCCGCCTCCTTCCATCGTCCATCGTTCGCCTCTTTTATCATCCGCCTCTATAAATATACTATAATAAATTATTTGTATACATCCTATTGCTATATTTCCTGTTATCCCGCATTTATTACTCATTGTATTTTATTCACATAATAGTTAGGTTACATGCGCAGCTTAGAGTAGTATCACCTAGCAATGTTCTCAACAATTGTAATATCAGACCAACATGAGATGTCATAATTTATTTTCGTTTATCTTATTCATAATTTCTATTTCAATGTCATTATCTTCTAATTATGTAAGTCCCTGTTCGCTGTCTCGCACACGCGGGCGCCTGGATCCACGGAAGATCAGCGTCGTGGCGCTCACAAGCGACTCGACTTCATGCTGAGTGGTATCCATTTTTGCATGCAATTGTGTCCAATTCTTATGTATTGTAGTTTCTTTAGGTTTGTTAATTGTTTGCAAAATAAATGAATTTCTTTCTTTCTTTCTTTCTTTATTTATTTAAATTTGTTGAAACAGTTTCTTATCTTTCCTCTTGGTTTCTTACGAAAATCCCAACTAAATGGTGTTATATGTAGGAAACACGATTGTCTTACTCGTATCACAAATGCTTAAGCATATTCCTAACTATGTTAATTATAATAGTAATAACAGAGATGATTATACAAAAGGAAAACGAACTTGAGTCTGTACTAAAATCGGTCGTATTTTCGATATTAAAATTATGACAATTATGAATCGTCACGTAGAGATACCAGAAGGTTACTAGTCCTCTTTGTCTCTAACATTGCAGGGCCTACACATATAGTCGATATTAATGACAATATCATTGACTTTTATCACATTATATTATATTGCCTTCTTTTATAATGCGAGAATGAATTATATTTTTATTAGTCTGGTGGTATGTTTGCTGGGTTAGAATAGGGCCACTCCATGTCTTCCCGTGGATGTCGTAAGAGGTGACTGAGGGAGCAAGGGCTTGTAGTACTGTTAGGCGATGGGCTTGCAACCTGTCACTAATACACTAGCGGACTTCTTGGCCAGAATATGCAAAATGTGGTTACAGAATTATAAACAAGCATTGGTATTTCTGTAGCTCTGCCTACCCTACTCTGGGAATTTGAGCGTGATGTTATGTATGTAAATCTTGAATCTCCCTCAGTACTTTTAGTACAATAAAGTGTTTACATATATACTTTTAAGTCAAGACAAGAAATACGTACCCTCATAGGTATTTGTCGCATCGCAAAATCATCGCCTACCCATTTTAATACGCCTTTTTACTTTCGCTTGCGGGGAAGAGATAGGAGTGACACAGTGTTGTAATTTCACAGTTCATTGAAGAACGGTAATGTTCGGCTATATCAGAAAGTGTTGGCGTAATACGTGTGATGAAGACTAATACGCATTGGAACAAAAAAGGTTTAAGAAGAAAAATGTCCATTAACCACCCGCCAAGCGACAGTGTTCGCATTGTTGTGTTCCGGTGTGGGGATAAGACAACCGGTGAAATTACTAGCATAGAGGCACTCCATCTTAGTCCTCAGGGTTGGCAACGCATTTGAGGTCTTGGGATTATATTCTTGAGAATTCAAATGTCTATGGGTCTCAGATTCCACTTAACATCAGGTGGCCTGAGTGCTCGTGTGCCTTCTCCTTAACATAAAAAAAAAAAAAAAAAAAAATGTATTTCTTATGTCCAGCAACGCGTTCTTCTGGTATTGCAAGCAATATAGGCAGAACATTGATATGGTTGCGATTCTTGGTTAGAAGGGAATAAGAAAGCAAAAAGAAACATATTAAATAAACTGCTGACAGTGTATAGAAAAAAAAAGGAACAATCAGGAAACACTGGAAGCTAAACTATAAAACTGTTTTATTATAATAACATTAGTAAACCAATATTTTTTTGTTTTTTATTAAATAGGTCAAGGAATGACACAGGCTACTGTTTCCCTCTGAAAATTTGTCAGTTCCCACGGGAATACCAATACACGACTTCTACGCGGACGGAGTTGGGTGGTAGTGCAATGGTAACTAATTAATTACTTTCCGGGAGTCGAACCCGCGACTACGCAGCATACATTCAACTAGGTAAACCGAGAACAATTAAAAATGTTTTATGAGTAAAACATTAAAAAAGTTCTGAGATAAAAGACACTAGTATTAAAGAAAACATTTTTACTGACATAACTCAGCTGTCAGGACGATGTTAAAAGCTGAAATCTCCTTAGCTCCTCTTGTAAGGTCAAAGGCATGCAAATAAAACAGGGTCTGAAATGGAAGCTGCTTTGATTTCACAGTGTTCAGGAATTAACGGTAAGTAGGTCGTTTTACATCGATCTGACGCATTATAAAAAGTATTCTCGCTATTTTTATCGTGATAATTGTTTGGATTTTAGTTGGAGAGCTTAAGATATTTTTAGTTTTTATCGCCACAGAAATTGTAAGATGTTAGTTGTCCAACATAGACCAATAAAATAGTACAACAACAGTGGCATTTTATGAAATTAAGGTGTTTCATTTAATGAAATAAAATAAGAAGAGAAGTACGTGTTTAGTTTGGACTCGGACTACACATCAGTAAGAACTCAAAATGTAATGTGATGATGAAAACGCTAAGCTACAGTCCTATGTTAACTGCTTGTGAGTGTGACAGGTATAACCATTATGTTAGTGAATACTGCTACAATCTGTGTGTTATGAAGATTTACATTCAGCTGGTGCCTAGATTAACTTGCGTGGCAGCCATTTTGAACGTTCTTCATGACGAAACAGACTCGTGGGTAACAGGAGCTTTTTAAATACATAGTACTGAAGATCATTGTGATGACTGCAATAATTACATACTGCTGCTGGGCAGAGTTTTGGGGTCTTCATGGCTGTTAACTGGTCAAAAACATGGTCTACCTACACGGCTTTGGTCTTGTGCATGCTTAAAAGTCTTCTATCGGGTCTATATCGAGTGTATCATTGTTTGGTCTAATGTATTTATTTATTTAATCTTTATTGCTAAAAAGAATACACTTAATGTACAAAAGGCGAACTTAATGTCGTAAAGCATTCTCTACCTTTGGGCAAAGCAGAGATTGGAGTGGCGGTAGATGTACTGTTTAGTCGGTAATCGTGTCGAAATCGGGTTCTACAATTAAAATAAATAAATAAATAAATAATCACAGGACAATGACAATTGAAACTGTTTTTTTAATTGACAAGGAATTTAACCTAACCTAACTTAGCTAATGTACACAAAAGATGTTTATCAAATTCTGTAATACGAGTATCAGCCTTAAATGATGGTAGACGAAAAGATTTTACACCAAACAATACATAAGAGCAGAACATTGCGTTTCAAAGGGAAACCACTTTGCGGTCCTGGTAAAATAAGACCGTTTAAGAAAAAGTACAAACACAGACAGTTTTAACACTAATTGCTGTACTGTACAGTCAAAATGAAAAGTAGCTGTATATTTTAGCTTGTTGTCGCTGTAACATATTACAATGACAGGTAAAACGTACAGTAATGTACTTATACGTACAGTAATGTACTTAGAAAGTATAAACTGTTGTAGTTTATACTTTATATTTTATTTTATTTTATAAATAATAATCTGTAAAACTAGTGTTATATGAGTGGCACTAATTTTTTTTCTGATTCTGATTCAGTTTCTTCTGAGTCCTACCGTACATGTGTGTAACTGTATTATCTTTATCTCTTTGAATAACTAAGAAAACTGTCATTAACCGTCGTTTAAATAATTTTACTCTTATTCTTAATCTGTACTAGAGGACCCCCGCGACTTCGTTCGCGCAGAATCATTTTCCCGCTACTTTCTGAAAATCCTTTCTTACTGCACCCCTATGGTACCCAAGGAATACTCCCTCCAAATTTCTATTCCCTAGGACCAGCAGCGGTTTGGACTGTGCGTTGATATAAAAGTCAATCAGTTTCTTCCTTTATATATTTTGATTGGCGTTGCAATAATCAGAGCCCGAAACCCTAAAATAACCTAAAGGGACAACGTACCTACCTCAGAAAGTGCAATGAAACAGTTATTATTATTAGTTTAAGTATAAATAAATACTTATTTTACAGTGGAAATTAACATCAACACTGAAAATGTAAATGTTTGTTCGTAGCATTAAATAATTAAACCGTTCATTCAAATGCGAGTTTATTTGCAGTTTATTATACTGTACTCGAAACAATTTATAACATACATATTTTATAGCAAGATAAAACGCATAATATTACTCGTTACTAAGCGTGGTAGGTGAACCTATATGTATCGACATGTGGCCACGTGGCGTGGTACCTTGTCGGTTGGTGTAAATTACTCCACAGACCGGTCCCTTTCATTCCGGTACTCACGTATTCACATTAGTTTAAAATAGTTTAAATGATATATTTTGTTTAAAAAATAGCCTTTGTACGACTGTTAAACTGTCTACAAGGTGTGTTTGACCACGGGGCTTTAAATGTAGGGATCGATTCTACTCCTCAAAAAGAATTCATTTTGTTTTACGACTTTAAAAAAATAAGGTTTTTTTTTTTCATTAAAAATAAATTAATTCACTGATTTTACTAGTAAAGTTTGAAAGTTTGATCACCTATAACTTACTGTAAATTAAGTTATTTTCTAAGTCGTAGAATAAAAGATGTAGCGTTTGAGGAGTAGAATCGATACCTACATTTAATTAATTATAAGCGCGTTAATTATAAGCTGCCCATTAGCACATATTATAAATTTATCTTTTGTCGATGGAGTATTTCCACAGGAGCTAAAGATATGTGTAGTTAAGCTACTATTCAAGAAGGGCGATAAGCTGAATCCGGTTAATAACAGGCCAATAACATTAGTCCCAATATTATCTAAAATATTCGAGAAGGCAATGTATATCAGATTAGGCGATTTCTTAACAAAATACCAAGTGATTAGTTCTGAACAATATGGTTTTCGTGAAGGTAGATCAACCACACAAGCTTGTTTCGATCTTATTAAATATGTAACCGATTGCATTAACCATAAGGCTTCTGTAATGTCAGTCTTTCTCGATATGACAAAGGCTTTCGACTCAGTTAACCACACTAAACTTCTGCATAAAATAGAAATTTACGGTATTAGGGGAAAAGCGCTTGAATGGATAAAGAGTTATCTTGATGATAGGCTGCAGTGTACCGAAATTTGCAAAACCACAGAATCAAAAGGTGTCATCCATAAAAAAGCTTACAGATCACAGTTTGGCAAAGTTAACAAAGGCGTACCCCAGGGTAGTATTTTGGGACCGTTACTTTTCCTCCTGTATATCAATGATTTACCCAATATTTCATCCAATAAGGTAATCATGTTCGCCGATGATACTACATTAGTGGTAAAGTGCAATAACAGGAGATCATTTGAGCAGGAGATTAATTGTGCACTGCTGGAGGTTGCCAACTGGATGGTCATTAACGATTTATGCATTAATACCAGCAAAACCAAGTTTATGCAGTTTGCTTCCTATAATAGTGACCGAGTGCCTCTATCAGTCACCCTTGGTAGTGAGGTAGTTGACGAGGTTGAGTGTTTTAGGTTTCTTGGGTTGATGATCGACAAGCACTTGAACTGGAAAGAGCACATTGATCAAATCTGCAAAAACCTTAACCGATTTGTTTATGCGCTAAGGAGATTGCGAGATACGGTTTCGGTTCAAGCTGCACTGACAGCCTATCACGGCTATATATCATCCGTTCTTCGTTACGGACTCATCCTGTGGGGTAATTCGGTTGATGTGCAAAGAGTCTTCAAGGTGCAAAAGAAGTGCGTCAGAGTCATCTGTGGTGCCCAGGTCGATGAAACATGTGTTCCGTTATTTAAGGGACTCCATATTTTGCCACTGCCGTGTCTGTATATACAGCAAATACCTATGTGCTTTTGTAAAATCGCAACATTCATTGTTTAAAAGGCGTGGTGAAGTTTTCCAACGGCATACAAGGGCCAAAATTATGAACCACCTTTATAAACCTGCTTGTCACAAGGCCATATATACCAAAAATGTATACAACATGTGCATTCTAATCTATAATGCTATTCCTGATGACATTCAGCTCCTCCAGGGAAATATATTTAAGAACACATTGTCGAAGTGGCTTCTAGATAAGTGTTTTTATAGTGTTAAGGGCTTCCTCGAGCAACGTAATAATAGTAATTTGTGATTTTTGACATTTAGTATTTAATATAAATTTTAATGTTTTGATTTGTGATCTTACATGTATTTTATGACTTATAAATTTTTACTATATATACATTATGTTGGATGTTAAATTTATTTATTGCATGAATAATAATGTTAAATAATATAATAATGTGGAATAATATTTGCACGCTTGCTTGCAAGCTGGATACACTGGACATTATATATTTTTTTTAAATTGACTGTAACATCTTGTGTACTGTATTCTGCAAATAAATGATTGATTGATTGATTGATAAAGCCCCATGGTCAGACACACCTTGTATTGTTTTAGCATACTTCATCTAAAATCACGCTTGCAAATAACTTAGTAGACGGATGGCATAAGTCAAGTTCGTTCAATCCTCACATAAGATTAATTTCGGCTCATTATAAACATACAAACATACGTGTTACAAATACAAATAACGAAAATGTTGACTAAAGGTTAGGCTGCGGCATATAGCAAGCGATGTGCTGCGAAATTATAGACTACTAGCGACCCGCCCTCGCTTCACATCGGGTTAAAGTACGAGTATTACATATCCTCCTGAGGCCCACGTCAAATTTTACTAGTTCAAAAAAGAACCTTGTGTAAGTCAACTGAAGTCTAAAGTCACTTTGACAAATGTCCTAAATTTAGGCCGTTGGGTTTTACGAGGATATATATAATCCTTTCTGATGAATCACTGGATAAAAAGTAGCCTATGTTCATCAGGGATAATGTCGGCTTCTAATGGTAAAAGAATTTTTCAAATCGGTCCAGTAGTTTCGGAGCCTATTCGAAACAAACAAACAAACAAATCTTTCCTCTTTATAATATTAGTATAGATATTCTCTTGAAATTAAAATACCGTTTACATACCTAAGGATTAAAGCAATCGGGTCTTCTGTACCTACTAACAGTTATGGTGAATCAAACGTCATTGTAATTTTAACAAACTTTATAAAAGATGCTTTCTGAAAACTACGTCGGAATTGGTTTTTTGGGTTATTGGTAGTACCGGGCACTTAGTAATATGTTTATTATTTTGCAAATTTCTTGGTTTTGCGGACCCATAGAGATCCTAGACGCGTAAGAAATGGATATTTGGCTTATGTAGGTATAGGTTTATTACTGCACTATACATCCGAGGCTAGTACCATGTTTTAGCCGTGGGACGGCGGTCTATTACCGTAAAATAGGCTTTTATTACCCTATAGGAACACAAAAAATACATTATATTCATATTTCTTCAACTTATCACCTGTCACTATAAACTGTTCCCATACTAAAAAGCGGGGCGGAGGCGGTTATAGAATGGGAACGCGCCGATTCCGCTCTGTTTAAACAGTAGTGAACTTACCGCATGCCTAACTCCGGCAAATAGAGTAAATTATGTTGGTTGTTGGGCCGTAAGGGATGGTATTTGAAACGCTATGCATTCATCTTGGCATGATTACCACCTACGAAAATGTTGACTTCGCTTGAAAGACGTGATCTTTCATAGAAGTGGTAATAAAACTAATGATTTAGAACAAACATCACACATAAATTAAATGATTAAACGGCACACACGATTAGGTCTTATAAAGCGATCATACAACAATCTTACGCAAATTGACGTAGCCCTAAATTTAGCCCTAGGCTAATCGTTGAGCCAATGTACACTTGTCACAGAAAGAAAATGATTCGTTTTGACGAATTTGGCACGGGGCTTCATAATTAATGCTTTTTATCGCACTGTGGGTAGATACAGATACACATCATTAGTTCATTACATACCGGCATTACTTCTACAAAAACAAAACATTCAGAAGCATTGCGCTCGTCACACAAATATTTGCCCTTGCCCTTAACGGAATCGAACCCTGGACCGCTAGCTTCGTGGGCAAGGCCATAGATAAGAGTGAGCACCAACAGAATTAGGCTAACCGCGTCATAAATCCCACAAAAATAACACTTGCATAAGACTCTGTTTAGGCTAAGATGATGCCTGCGACAAAAATAAAACTAGAATAAAACTGAAATGTATTCCAGTTTCCACTTATTCAGTGATCGTTACTGCCAATGAAGCAATGACTTATTTAAAAAAACATTGCAGCCCAGAGTATAACATGATTGACCAAGGGGTCGTGGATAACACATCTGTCACTTTCTGACCAGTATGTCAGTGCGAAAGTGACGGAAGAGTTATCCACGTTTATCCACATCGATAAACACGACCATGTTAGGCCCCCCACGGGGTTATCTTGACATGGCTATGCAATTCATTTAAGGCTAGCGTAAAGGACAGGGTTATAGCAGTTATATGGCTTCGTCCTTTTCTCTCAGCGTAAACTAAACTAAAAGCTATGTCATGATAACCTCCTAACCAAAAATGGCCCCGAAACGGGGAGTTTACGGTAATTATAGTGGATCCGGTAAAGGAACTTATTGAAGAACTAGGCAGGTATTTAGAGGTTGATGAAGGCGTAATGCCACTATAACTGTAACTGTAAAAAAGCTAAGTAAAATGGAACGCTGGGGAATTATCATTGCTTGGGCTCTTTTTATTCAAATAAAGGAAAAACGGCGCAATAAATCTAGGAAGTTTATATCGTTAGGGGTTATATCGTGTTTAAAATAACAATTTTATTACTTACTCCAAAGGACCTTTTTGAGGTAAATAAAAAAACGGTAAATTTAAGCGATTATTTTAGAGTTTTTTTGTTCGGTAATATAATTGTTGATCCCAAATCCATTCAAAGCTCCAAACTACTCCAAACTATTCATTTTGCTAACAAACTATTTCTTCGAAGCCGTGTTAAACGATAAAATCCTGATTATTTACAAATAATAGCTTCTTTCCGCCATTTAGTGGCTTTCGGGCTTATTAAATATGTATTGCTATAAAACGTAACAATTACTGTAAAATATAATTTTAACCTGAACTGGCGAGGCCATGATAAGACTTTATGGTCGCGGATAAATTTTGGGTTTGTGGTTGTTATTAAATATCCTTATTATACCTACGTTTTATGACACATGCTCTATAAAGATACTTGATTTTTTCATAAAGTTTGCGTTAATAAAAATAGGATATTCAGTAGTCAAAAATGTACTGCAATTAAATTATACTGAATAGCTGAAGCAATTCTTCTTAATCCCTTTAATTAATGAACGATATAACGATAATTTTCATCTAGGTAAGTTGCAAATGGAAAGTTCATGTTAAGGATATTTTGTTGAACAAAAGCGCAGGAAAATAAAGTTAAAGATTTAAAAAATGGCAATTACTTATTCACCGAAGACAGTCACAAAACCTTGCTATTTAACAAGAATTATAGAGACAATTACTACAATGATCGTCCTTTATCACGTCATCCATGGTTTGTTTGCAAATAAAGCGCAATTAGAATTAGTTTACTCGCCTATTGTCACTTCAGTGCTACTACAGGTATTACCGTTGACGGGTTATGGGACGAAATGTCAGAGGTGGAGCCATGAATGCCAGTGGAGTCCAAACTATACTTTAACTTGATCCAAGGCTATGCGCGGGTTTACCCTTGAAGTCTCGACACTAACTTCTTTGAATGGTTTACTCGTACTTCGCCAAATGTTCGTTTCATCGACAGGCATTTCCACATGCAGAAGTTATAATTTTTTGGTGGTCACAGCTCTAACCTAACCTACGTAACCTACGATTAAGTTAACCTAAAAACAATAAGGTTTCAGCAGAAAGGAGTTTTCGTTGAAATGAAATTCGGTGAAACGACACATTCGATGAAATGAGTTTTGAGATTTCAAGGGGATCCCGAGATGGAGGTGGTAATGTGGACGGTTTTTCTATACCATCATTCCTTTAATTTTTATCCCTGTCAGAAAAAGAAGGATCTCATTAAGTTTAACTTGTGCGTCTGCGGTATCGTATCAAGTTCCGATTTGACGTATTTTATTTTAAAGAAAGCTAGTCCGATCGTTATTGTTGTAAGCTCGGTTTTATAAAAATCGATTGGATCGTCTAAGATGCATCAGCTCTCAAAAGAAAGTTTTGGCATTACATCAGGGTCTTTTCTTTTAAATAATTAAGTATTTACTCAATGTATTATATTTACCAATTATTTATTTGGGAATTCTTAGTGTAAACAATTCGAAAATTCTGTGTGCTTATCTAAAAAACACTAGGTAATTCGTAATAAATAAAGTACATAAATTACTCAAACAGATATCGCAACAAATAGGTACAGCTGAAGTGCATAATAGTAACTGTTGAGTTCTCCGAAATGGAGCATCGCTATGAATTTCCCGCTAGCTTTTTTTATGACGCTGTTAGACAAGGTGTTAAGGAAAAACTGACGAAAAAACACGTAGTCTCACTCTAGTCTAACGGCCGAACCCTATATTCACACCGCGGACAGATAGCCGCCTTACTTCAGATTAAAATTTGACACAGTTTGTATGGGCAAATGTAAAATTTCAACCCGAAGTAAGCCTTATCTATGCGCGGTGTGAATATAGGGTTCGGCCGTTAATCAAACTCTGGTTTCGTGTCAGATAAAAGGGGCAGGTAAAACCACTTTTGAGTCATACATTTGGCATAGTAAGCGTTAAATTTGCCTTGTAAGTAACTAATAACCATCAATACCCATCAATTTGATCAACCAACGATTCAACTTATCAGGCTCTAACCTAATCTAGAGCAAAGTTATTAAAAAAACCTATTTGTATTATTAAAATAGCATATTTAAACATGATTTTGCTCATGTCTACGTCCAATGTAATATATTCAGCCTCTAATCTCCGAACAACCTTCGACGTACGGTTTCGCCACGCACTGCAGTTTTCCTCCGGCCCAAAATCTGCATAATAATACGCTTTACGCACCAGTAATCTCCTTAACGCAACGCAGGTTTGCAACACTGTTTTAATAAACAAATAATTGAATAAGGATTCCATCATTATTACACATGGCATGGCTTTTGGCACCAACTCACGAATCCAAAATGGCGGGTCTTGTTTTGACAGGAACGGTCAGTGAAAGATAGCCGGGTTTCGATTTGAATACAATAAATACACCACACACATTATTAAATAATCATATCGAAAAGGTTTTCCAATTAAAAAAAACAAGTACTTTGTCAGACATGTTAGGTGGACCGACATCACGCCCCGAGGATCGTACAGTTTACCAATTCGTACAAATGGGATGAAGGGGATGAACTGCGTTGTATGTGGACAGATAATCCCGACACGTGTTTTAAAAATAAACATTAACAAACGGACGTATATGACAGCGTGAGAGTACTTATAGGCTAAGGGAAATTGTGATGGCGATGAGAAATTGGTTATGACAATGATAGAACTTGACCTAGCATTATGTAAAACAATAAATAGAAAACATTAATATGGATATATAATGCGTAGTTAAGCAGGAAAACGTGTCAAAACTTCTAATAAACACAAGAGCAAATAAATAAAATAATAATATTTATACCTCCCCATGACGGTGAAACTACATGAAAAAAAATCAATATGTTCTCCTACAGAAACCGTGTCCCCTACACTTGATAGGTACAAAGCTATTAGGATAGTTATCTTAGGCCGAGCATTTTTGTCTGTTAATAATATATTACTGTTATTAATAATCCTAGACCCTGTAGTAAGCTTTTGGTTCCATGAAAATTGGTTAGGCCTGATTATTAGCTCCCAAATAAGACTTTTGTTTGCCATTTTTTCGGAAGGTTTTAGGAGAAGCCGGTGCTAAGGTCATTGTTCTTAAGATCCTTCGGAATAATTAATGTAGGTTGTAATTTTTCCGATTGCCGCAACAATTATTAGTTCGCGCTGAATACGTAAATAGTGAATATAATTATACTAATGTTTTTATTAACATGGATTACAGTTGACCCAAGTGCATTACATACAGCTATAAATAATGCAACTTATGTAAGTTTTTTTTTTATAAAATTAATGAAAACGATAAATAATAAACTTTTAACAATTATAAGAATGTGAATTAAGGTAGTAGCACAAAAAATAATATATAGATACAATGGAACGTATAACCTCCTCCTTTTTTTTAAGTCAAGGCACTATTTCTAGCTGCATATATTGACGACTACTATATTGCAGTTAGTTGCCTTCTTTGCTAGTATTTTTAACCCCCGACGCAAAAAGGGTGGTGGTGGTGTAAGTGTGTATGTGTGTGTGTGTGTGTGTGTGTGTGTGTGTGTGTGTGTGTGTGTTTGTGTGTGTGTGTGTGTGTCTGTGTGTGCGTGTGTGTGTGTGTGTTGTCTAGTAACAAATTCTACTGTACATTTTGTCGATTTTCGAAAATCGCTAACTTAGCGATATGCATCTTGACTAGGGGCCCTAGGGCCCGTTTTACGAACGCTTGTAACTTGTATTACAAGCTGCGTAAAGTCTCATTTGAATAATATGAATTGAAAGAGACTTCCAATAATAATACAAGTAACAAGCTTTCGTGTTCGTCTTTTCGTTTTCGCTGGTAGTAGGTTGAAACTTGTAACACCTAGGAACACTAGCTAGGTACAAGAATTTTCTTTATAACTATTGACTTTCCTTGTGTTTCTATGAGTCATAAACGATGTATTTTAAATAAGTGGTAGGATAGTGTCGTGAATTGTCTTGTGCTGCATGACATGGGGCGATTATATTTAATTTTATCGTTACATATAAAAATAAAAAACAACAAATTATACGCGACGTGAACATGCACTTTGTCCCATCAATTACACTACCGTCAACATATTATTAAATTTTATAACAATGGAATTATTCGAATAATTTAAAAAAATATGCTTGGTCTACATCGTGCAATTAAACTCGTATGTAACTTCGGTTAATCTACAAAAGACAGGTATATTTTTAATTACAATCGTAACAAATTAAATAAAAAAAATATATATCAGGGGACAATCTCACACAGATTGACCTAGTCCCAAACTAAGCTCTAGGCTTGTACTATGGGTACTAGACAACGATAAACATACTTAAATAGAGAAATACATACTTAAATATATATAGAAAACATCCAAGACTCAGGAACAAATATTCGCGCTCATCACACAAATATCTGCCCTTACCGGGATTTGGACCCAGGAGGAAAAGCAAACATGTAATTTGTTTATATTTTTTTTCTAATAAGACGGGTCGTAATGTTCTTATTTCAATATAATGGGTACTATGATCGAAACTATTAATAATTGTTATACAGCTCTCATATTTATCTATTCTAATAATTATAAATAAGTAAAGTTTGTGTTTGTGACATTGTGATGTCGTAGGGGTGGATCTACTGAACCGATTACGAAAACCATTTTATAGAAAGCCGCGTTATTTGTGTGTGTTTTAGGAGGCTATTTATTTTCCTACGCAGACGCAGTCGCAGGCAACAGCTAGTGTATTATAATTATGTAGACTTGGTAGTAAATCTCTTTCACAATAAGCAAGTTGTGTCATCATTCGTCACAATAAACGGACGATCATCTCAAGACTCGTAACCTGGTGCAAGATGACTCATACAGAATGCAAGATGCAAGATGCAAGTTATGTAAATGCAGCAAAATGTATTAAATTGCGAAAAATTATTTCACAAACCCGTGATATTTTTGAAAGACCTATCCAACGACACCCCACACTATGGGATAGACGAGAAAAAAAATACATGACCACGTTACGTGTAGGGGAGGTAAAGTAAAAAATTGTTTTTTCAAGATTTTATTTTATCACTATGTTGGCGTAACTAATTTGTATATTCATGCCAAATTACAGCTTTCTAGTACTAAGAGTCTCCGAGCTATGCTGCGGACGGACGGACGGACGGACATGGCGAAACTATAAGGGTTCCTAGTTTGACTACGGAACCTTAAAAACCAATAATGAGTGAGTTGAGCTAGCGCTAATTCGATACGAAATCTAGTTCAAATCAGATATTATAAGAGTATAATAATGCTGTTGTGCTGTGATACGGAATCTTCGGTGCGCGAATCCGATCGGCACTTGACCGGATTTTCTATGAAACGCGAGTGCAGTTTCAAATGCAAGGTGATAGCGATAGCCCGCCAAACGCAATATGTCCTCGTGAGACCCGTTGTCCCATAGGAGGTACATAATCAAGGCAATTTAGTTTAAAGTTTATTTTAACAAGCAGTTTAATTTGATTTGTTTCAAAATTGAAAATGGCGTTTAACAGCAAAGGTAATTGAACTTAATTCCCTTGATAGTAGATTCAAATTTCCACTCGCAAAAATCTCCCAGTTTGTGGTATGGTCGGCCTCAAAAGGTTACGCAGCTTGTTTTTTATGTCATAGATAAGTCGAACAAGCACGCAGGCTACTAATATCTGAACATTTGCAACCCTAAGACTGTAAATACGTTACCAACCCTGGGAACTAACATAGAATACCTCTATGCTAGTATTTTCACCGGTTGTCGTATGGACACTTCAACATAAATAATGAGAACACTGCGGCTTGGCGGAAGGTCAAAGGCTAGAATGTGATAAAAATCTGAGTTTAGATTCTACACGGTAAAAACGATATTGCCTTTGACATGTTTTCGTATCGTCAAAGTTTTTGATGACTCTAATTTACTTGACAGTAATGGCGGCCGAGATAAAAACAAAAGGTAATAAAACACGTCAAACGCAATATCGTTTTAACCAGTAGAATATAGGTTGAGGGCATACATATGCAAATGCGAAGACAAAGCGATTCAACATAGACAGGCATCAACACAGCTCTACTACAAAAGAACCGATTATAAACTAATAGACATTTATAACAAGTTCAAGTGCCTTTTAATAATAAAAACATTAATTACATCCTTAAGAAAAATTATCAAGTAATCAAATACTAAATAAGTGCAGTTATATAATCGGCAATTGGTGCACGCGCACAATGAGCATCGATGATTGCTGTAAAAAGATAATTGCCGCTGTTGCGACACGGCACGTTGCGACGCTGTTGCAGCCACATCACTATGATGCGCTAGCGCATGTGAGCGTGCGGAAAAATACACAATAATTCAACTGATTTTCTATCTTGTACAAATTCTGAGATGTCTGTACTTCAAATTTGTTTTGAATTAATGTCGTGTTGACTACACCGCTACGGTAACAAGTAACCGTAATCATACAACTTGCCTTTCAATTCGTCGAGGAAATTATTAACCAGTGAACCAACCTAAGTTGCCCCATTAGGGCCTAGACAAGATGCATAACGTTAAGGTAGCAATTTTCTGAAATTGACAAAATAAATGTGTCACAAAAACACTGATAAACATCTTAGCTTGACTGTGAAAAATGTGGTTACAAAATTATCAACAAGTTTAGAGTTGTTGTTATTCTGTAGCTCTGCCTACCCCACTCTGGGAATGAAGGCGTGACGTTATGTATGTATGTGACAAAATGTATTGGATCGACGTAAGCTGGATGACAGATCGCGTCGATAACTTTATACATTTTGAAACGTTAGCAGACGTGCCAACTGCTAATGGCCAGGCCTACAGAACATTAAAGCTATTAACACTTTCCGCGTGCTTTTTGAATTTGGCCTCGAAGTCGTCGACGAAGCAATAGCGACGAAGCGTTCGGCCAAAACGGTAGAACAACTATATTAATGACTCAGATGAGAAAATATGATAAATATTCCAGAGCAGTAAAAAATGTGTAATAGAATTAATAACCACTTCAATGGAAACAAAAAAACATTACGAAAAACAAATGAGAAATTAAAGCGAAAAATGTTTAAAGGAAACACTTGGACAGGGGCCTTATTCTACATTATGTTTATCGTTATTGTTAACGTAGCGATAACTCTTATTAACATGACAATAATTGCAGCCCATTTAAAAAAAAGATAACAATTAAGTAGCTGAACAAACACTCAGGCCGAATAAGGCCCCATTTACATTACTGTTCAAAGTCATTAATTATGTCATTATTGTTACGTACTGGGGGTAGGTAACTGGTAGAGCATTCAGGTTATAGCGTAATCTGATAGAAGGTGGTCGGACAACATGGTTCAGGAGCCTGAAATATTCAGTGGTGGTAGGACCCAGTGCAGAGTCCGTCCCAATCACTACCACCATCTTATCCATGAACTTACCGCCAAGCAGCAGTGTTCTTATGGTAGTGTTCCAGTATGGGAATAAAACAACCGGTATAATTACTAGCATGGAGGCAATCCATCTTAGTCCACAGGGTTGGCAACGCATTTGAGGTCTTAGGATTGTAGTCTTGAGGATTCAAATGGTATGTGTCTCAGATTTCCCCCTTACCATCAGAGGACTTGAGTGCTTGTGTGCCTTCACATTGCCATAAAAATGTGGTGGAGCTACTTTTGAAACGGACTGAAGCGATATACTCATAATATTATTGAGCTGTCTTCTACACAACGTCAACTTCTATACAATGAGGCAATGCACAAGATCCCAGTCGCATCACCACACTTGACATGATTTACGATTAATGACAGTTATTGTAACTATTTGCTGGGCATTCACAATATTGCTAACCCTTAGGTTAATCGTCGAGGAAAGGACTGTGTTGAATACTAAACGGCGGTGATAAACACGCGCGAGTTTAATGGAACTTGTGGCTGGTGCTTTACGTGTAACCTGTGACTCTGGGTTGCGTCACGACAATAGAGAACATGCATGAAACACAGAATTGACTTTCATTGATACGATTTAGGAGAAAAAGTAAAACAAGAAACATATAAAACGCAATACACTAAGTTTTGACCCGTTTATTAGGTTTTTATATAGAAACAGAACACAATTTTATTGTTTAGATTGTTTTTTTCGGCATTTCATTTGATTAACGTATATTTTATTTCAACGATATTGGCCTATTCAGTCATTTACGACAAAAATGCAAACTTTATAAGGTCCTTATATTTTAAACATGGAACAACAGCTGTGACGTCATTCCTGTCGTCGATTTTGTATAGAGCGTTTTTGCAGGGGGTCTGTACTATGACTTTTTAAAGCTTCATATGTTATGAAAAAAATACACGACAATTATTTCGCGTATACAGTTATTCCTCTCTTTCATAGCACTTTTCAGAGAGCGTAAGAAATAAATATGCATGTTGCCTATACTAAGTCGAATACAGAGCAAAGCACCTCGGTACACCCGGGGTCACTACCGGAGGCCGTCGGCAACATAAAAGGTCTGCTAGGCTTCCTGCTGGAACTGGGTTGGTCTAATCAATATTATAGTAGTGCCAAAAACCCATAAACAAAATAGGCGCATTTATGACTTCGAGTTGCGGAAACCCAGCATGTGTATAACCTATAACCTATACTGAAGTCTCGTCACGTACGCTTTTTTACAAGCTTTTATTTACCTGCTCGTCAATTTTGAACCAGTTCCCGTTAATAGAATGAGCTAAGATTTGGACCACACGTGTAAACTCGATGATAATACAATATTATAGTATTAAAGAGCTGATCTAATGATGGAGTCGGAAAGTGGCGAACGAATCTCAACTGTATTTAACGTAGACTAATCGTGTTGGGACTGTTGGGAGTCAAAGACTTCGCAAAAAAAGTACAGTCAGCAACAAAAGCTTGTCCCACAAATGGAAATGTATTGCAGACAAAGACCATATTTGTGTTAAAGCGAATTAAAATTAAACTCAAAATTAAAATTTTCTGTCAAAAAAATATTTTTTCGGTTCAACTTTTGTAGGGAGCTGTACTTTTTATACAAAATCATTTACTGCTTATCAATACCAACTTAATGAGTCCTAACACGGTGAGTCAAGTATAGCGCAGATCCTCTCACCACCTTCTGACTCCATCATCAGCCCAGCTCGTTTATTATTGTATTATCATTGAAGTTTTGTAGGTATACCAAGTTTAGGCTCAATCAGTCTCCAGGAAGAAGGTAGTTCAAATGTTCCTTGCAAGATTTGACCCGAATATACATACATACAAACATTGCAGGTTAGTAAAAAGCTTGTAAAATAAAAAAAAGTGCTTGTAATAGCTTGTAATTTAAAATTAAAATATCGCAGGTCGTCGGTCATACACATGATCAAAGGTAAGCCATGTTAAAGGGACAATGAAGCAAAAAAAAGCCATACAAAATGCGATAACGTTTTTCTCCCCTAAACGTAGTCCGATTTTTACGATTTTTTAATATTTTGTAGATATTATGAAAGACTACGTTTGTAAGTTTTTCTTTCGAAGAAAATATTTATCAAAAATAATAAAAATATAAGAAAACAAAAGCGGAAACGAACAGACCTACTTTTTGATAATATCTAGAACATATTAAGAAAACATGGAAATCGGATTAAATTTAGGGGGTGAGAAACGTTATCGCCCGGAGCTAAATTTGTGTGGATTATTTTTGACAGCTACGCGATTTAAGCATCGCTTCACAAACCTCTTAACAGTTTATATTTGAGTTGGGCTTATATTCATCCTAATTATTTTATTTATAAAGTCTGGAAATAAGGGATGGTAGAGTAGAAATGAAACTATTTTAATGGCACGTCAGACCGTCGCCGTCGCAGGCTATTTTTTGCATTGTAATGTTCATTTGCTAACAGTTTTAACTCGTCAACAAATTCTATTTCTACTTTTCTTTATCCTACGGATGAAAAAGAAACTTCTAAAGCAACAAAAAGTTATTTGATTGACCGTATCGCAATTAAGTCGTGTTCAAAGAATTAATTAACAATAATTGTCCATATCATTATATTATTTCCGAGTGAAGCTCTTAAGCTGTCAATAAAATGAGATCCTTAACATAGTAAATTACAGTCGAGTTCGAAGATATGTACGCACTTTTGCACCTTATGTTCATATCTTTGAAACCGACTGTACAATAAACCGTTGCATTAACATTAAAATATACGCAGGCGCGTAATACGCACTTTAGTACTGCATTAACATTTCGACCTCTGCAAGTTGGAGAAAATCTATAAGCACAATTGCACGATTCTCATGTGAGGCAAATTGAATGAAAGTTTGTGAAAATACTTAAAAAAAAACACTTTACCTATACACACTATATGTAATGTAATGTATAGGTATAATATATGTAAAACCTTAAACCTAACCGCACCAATATATTATTATTTAATTTTTATTGCACAATAAAAGCAAAAATGGCGGACTTAATGCCCAATGGCATTTTCTACCAGTCAAACATAAGGAACTAACCGGTGCACAGAAAAAAAGACTGAAATCAGAGCAAATAACATAAATATTTACAAAATATAATACTTTATGCAAACATAACTCTTCTTGGCCGTCGGGTAAAAAGTACTGAAGAACAATAAATGTACATGATATACACATAATATATGATATATACAAACATATGTAAATCAATAAAATAAAATATACACTTTTAAAAATAACACCAGAGACTAAAACATAATCCATTATGGTTTACGCTATTTTTAACCCCCGACGCAAAAAGCGGGGTGTTATAAGTTTGACGTGTAAGTGTGTGTGTGTGTATGTTTCTGTGTGTGTGTCTGTCTGGGGCACCGTAGGGGTAAGGACCAAATAGTTGGACCATAGTTAAGCGTAGTTAACCATACAAACAACAAAAGAGAAAAACTTCCGTTGTGACACGAAAATGATCCCTACAAATGTACCTATGGCTAATTTTTGTGACACAACGGAAAAGTTTCATAGAAAATTTAATTGAGTGAGTTTGCGTGGACAACTTTTTGGTCCTTACCCGTAGCTCTTAAATGGATGATCCGATTTGAACGCGGGTTTTTTTAAATGAAAGCTGGTTTTCTAGTGGAGGTTCTTATGAGTAAATTATACTCTACGCAACATCTTGTCACAGCAAATGCTTACGAAAGCTTGCTAGGGGCTCATCTAATATGAAGTTGAAGTGTATTCCAGGGACGGGTTTCCTAAAGGGCGAAGAAATTTTACATGAAACCAGTGTGGTGAAAAGGAATAGCGCCGAGTTTGAGAGCGGGAGGAATGTAGTTAACCGCTTGGACGGGGAATTACGAACGTAAATTTACGTTTAAGATAAAAGGGGTCGATGGTTCAGAAATCATCGGAAAAGAGTGGACAAAGGACTACTCGTATAATGACGAACTGGAAGTTAGTTAAGCTGATGCCGATAAAATAAAATATGTTCAAATTTATACATACGATTACAAACACTTACATTACATCACGCCTTCATTCCAGAGTGGGATAGGCAGAGCTACACAAATACCAACAGCTCTAAAAAAGACGATAAATCTGTAACCACATTTTGCACAAACAGGCCAAGATGTTTACCAGTGTATTAGTAACAGGTTGCAAGCTCATCGCCTAAGAGTACAACAAGCCTTTATTTCCTTAATCGCCTTTTACGACATCGATGGGAAGACACGGAGTGGCACTATTCTAACCCGGCAACCACACGGAACCGGTAAAATTTATGGAAATTTACGGAAAAAGGATGCCATTGTTGTCCCATTTACCGTAAGGGCGCAGATTTTATAATACTACTTGTAATAATACTACATTTTATTATAAACAAACCAATACCTAGGGCTAACAACTTGCACGTGATTTTCTTCCTCGGTACGTCTTCCTCTAACTATTCTACAATGTAAGAGACGTACTGAGCTCAAGCCCTTTCTTGTATGGAGCTTACGGAGTTAGGTGCACGTGTTGCTTTACGTTAACCCATAAGGTAATCACAATCGGAATAATTAAGAAGTACACTAGGAAGCAATAATATCAGCATCATCACAGAAATTTACGCGTTGTTACTGAGCTGTAAGCCTACTACAGCACAAACTGCATCCAGAAGCCATATTTATCAAGTTCTTGCCCTTATATCCCAATCATTCGTGGTTAGCATGTCGTTTCTTCCACGCGTCCACCAATGTCATCACTCATCAATCAATTGTAATGTGTCAATGTTTCTCTCTCATCGTTATGTTCTGAAGGGGTTTACACCGCCTGCCATAAATTTGTGTCGTTATTTATTTCTCTGTTCAAGTTTGTATGGAAGACATCGCTATTTAGCGGTAAGAACGCCTGTTGAGTACCTATATTTTAAATGTACTGTTCCGTGTTCTGTTTTTTTTGATGTTTAATAAAGAGCATTTGTATTGTATTGTATCTCTATCAGCCGTCATCCTATCGACTCCCTTGTTTTTCATATCCAGCTAATAGAATAAAGATTCTATTTTTACTATCGTATGCTTTGAACTCGATAACGTTGGCAATACGGTAACATGTTAAAAGCAGTAAGGATTTACTGAGTAGAGTAGGCGTAATAAGAACATTTAAAACCTGCCAAGTACTTGTTGAGCTATAGGAGTACTTTATTTAACCCCCAAAAAAGAGGGGAGTTATAAATGCAACGTGTGTACTGTGGCTTTTTAACTTCATCGATTGTATCATTGTATCTAATTTCATTTCGTCGAACGCTATTTTCTGCTGTTACCATGATGTTTTCGTGATATCTAAGGAGGACTATGAAGCAAAAAAAACTCATGCATAATGCTAAAACGTTTTTCTCCCCTTAAACGTTGTCTGATTTTTACGACTTTTTAATATGTTGTAGATTTTATAAAAAACTATGTCTGTTTTCCATTCCTAGAAAATATTTATCGGTAAGAAAATAAAAAATTAAAAACAAAAGCGGAAACGTAAAGCACTAGTTTCTCATAATATCTACGACATATGGAAATCGGATTATATTTAGGGGTGAGAAATCTTATCGCCCGAAGCTAAATTTGTATGGATTATTTTTGGTAGCTACCCTATTTAAGCATCGCTTCACAATCCTGTTAAATATTAATGTGTACTTAGGTTACGTTAGGTAAAATTTTTTGACGATAAAAAAGACTTTCGATTGAAAGGTGTTTTGATAAGATTAACCAATTCGGACGCGGTTTTTTTATAATAGATAGCTTGATTAATCGGTATATTTTTAGCGGCGTTTTATGGAAATTAATTGGGTTGTTAAGGAGATATTTATTCTGAACGTTTTTGTAACAGCGGTGTTTATCTATTTAATAGTTATTTTACTGTCTAGCTTTTGTTTTGCTATCTCTGTTTGTCTTTTGTTATTATTCTAGTCATGTTTATGTGAATAAAACCTAGTTTTAAGTTAAATAAAACTAAGGGTCATTTGCACAAAAGAGTAAACTCTTTATCTAGATTTAACCTCGTGAGACCCTATTCCTATTTAAGAAGAACTTACCCTCATCTTAAACTGAATCGCTTTACCTTGCAATGGTAAGCCAGGGGGCAATACAGTTGCAAGGTTAAGACTGAGAGTTTTACACATTGTTCCATTACTTAACTGAACATACACCTAAAGCTAGATTAATTTAAATTACTGCACGTAGTTTGTTTTCATTGCTCTAGAGTGTACGAGTATCTTTGCGAAACTTGTTACGTATTCATTACCTTGCAAAATCTAACAGAGTATATGAGAATTATCAACAGAGCCATAATTCCATAAGAAGAAATCCTTTATAAATATGAAGATGCATTTGCATACGAATAAGTGTGAAAGTCTGTAGGAATATATAACAAATGCAAAAGGTGCAGCTGACATTTCATCTTACCCAAGTACAAACGAAGACACTGTTAACTGACCAACCATAGACTTTAATACGTTGCGAGAAGGTTTATGATCGATTGTAAATGTACAGTTAACAGTGTCTTCGATTGTACCACAACGTGTGAGCGTTAAATTTATACTGAATTAATGTGTTCCCATTAGGTTTCCTTTCTATTTCGCTTGAAGATAAGCGAAGCGAAGAAAACACGTGCATGAATTAACTAACAGCATAGAATAGAGAACATGCATGAAAATCAGAATTTAGTTACATTGATACGATTTAGGAGAAAATGTAAAAAAAGCATACAAAACACACGCAATACACTAAGTTTTGACTCGTTTACTAATATTAAAAAAAAAAAAAAATATTAAATTTTTAAAACGTCTTTTAAGGTTTAGATTGTTTTTTCGGCATCCTCATTTTATGTAGGTAATATTTAAATTCAACGATTTTGGCTTTTAAACATAGTAATTTATAAAATAAATGCAATTTTACTTATAGGGACCTTATATTTTAAACATGGAACAACAGCTGTGACGTCATTCCTGTCGTCGATTTTGTATAGTGCTTTTGCAGGGGGTCTGAACTATGACTTTTTAAAGCTTCATATGTTATGAAAAAAATACACGACAATTATTTCGCGTATAAATTTATTCCTCTCTTTCATAGCACTTTCTAGAGAGCATGAGAAAAAAAATTGCATGTTTCTTATTGAAATGCTCCTTTTGAATGACTCTATTTTTGACAACCCTTTCAGCCTAGTTGGCAGTGACTTCTATACAGCAGTCCTGGGTTGGATTCCCGGTATGCAAAGATATTTATAAAAGTTAAAGAATTCTTGCGGAACTTAGACTACTCTGGTATAGAGGAAATAATAAAGACTACTTGCTAAGGACACACACACACTCACACACACACACACGCACACTCACACGCACATACACACACACACACACACACACGCCTACGCTTACACAACTTATTTTAAGCTAGATGTTTCTTGCTCTTGGCATAACTTTGTAAATTATAAATAAATAAATACCTATTTTGCATGAACACGGTCCTACTGCCTGCTAATCGTTAAAACTGTTAGCCACGATACAGGCCAAGCCTAGTGTGGTTATCGTTGTAAACATTAATGTTATACTGGACTTAAATAATAAATTTTCTTATTTCTTATTTCTTATTTGTGCGGTGACCGCTTGTATTTGTTCTTGAGTTTTTGACGTTTTCCATGTAAGTAAGTATGTTTATCGTTATCTAATACCCATAGCAACAAGCTTAGAGCTTTTTGGGCCTGGAACTCCCTCTGAGAGCTCATATTGGCTAGTCCCCGACAGTTTCACAGCTCCGCTCCACTGGTCTCCACGTCAGTGTAAAGGCAGCCTACGTCCAAAAGACGCCATTTCAAATCAATTTTGGATTCAGCTTTATGTACCCATCACAACATTAAAGAGTAAAATGGGTCACGATATTATTTCTATAAACCGTGACCGGTTTTAATGTTCTTCATGGTACTCGTAAATCTGTTCGACACAATCATGCTAGATTTTGCAAACGTTTTTTTGACTTTATGAAAATGAAAAATCAAACTCTTATCAATCCACGCGTCATCACAAACTTCTGGACGAGTTTGTGATGATATGAGTTTGATTTTTCTCAAGATTAGTTTTAAGTGTCGTATTAGTGATTTTAGATATTTTTAGAGGGACAAGGTTGCTGTAAAGTTACCACTACGAGTAAATATCGCGAGTATAGATACGTTTATTATGCCTGTCTCTTCAGTCAAAAATTTCGATTTCGATGGATGGATGGTTTTAATTAGTCAAAAGTGACATTATCTTCCTTTCGTGAGATACGAGCTTTGGCCATCTTACTCAGAAAAAATAAATTTCATTCAAAATAGCTTAAAATTCAAAATTATTAGCAAAACAAGTATGTTGGATCCTTCAAATAAACCACAACCAAATCCCCGGTTCGTTTACTTTCTTCTACAACGTTTTAAAGCTAACAATAGTACAATGCGCAGAGGCCAAATTTCTCAAGAAGGTATTAAGGATTGCTCAATATTCACCGATGAGATGATCCAGCATTGTTCGATGCTGATTTATTGACATTTGCGTTCGGTCTAGACACCCTAATTGCAGGTCGTGGCGTAAACAGATGCTAGAGATCATAATGTAGTATGAGAGGCAACTGTCGAAAACTTCATGCAATCGATTCCGGAGTTTAACGAGTATAATGTATGAATAGATATTATTGTACGTTAATTATTTAAGAATTATTTTGTCATTTATTACTTCACAAATAATACCGTATCGTAATAAATGAAATGGTATCAAAATATGGATTAAGACGAAGTGTAACAATTCAAAAGGAGGTTGACTTCATAGTTCATGGCAATTTCTTGGCAAGGTTATATGCGTACATATTCTTAGAAATAGTATTTTCTTGCACTTAGTAAGATAGCTCTTTTTATGATCGCTTCCAATAATACAACTTTTATGAGCTGGCAACGCATCTGTGATTCCTTTACTTACATTTATTCGTAAGCATTTTTTATTTCGCAGTGTCTTTTCTTGTTTTTTTTTCTACTTAAAACTCACACGAGTTATTTTATAATTTCCCTGAAAAGTATATTAGGTGAGTATACTTTTCAGGGAAATTATAAAATAACTTTTACCCAGCAATACTGAAATCATTATAATTAATAATAAGGCAACGATAAGGTTAACAGTCAACCTTGATTTCTGAAATAACATTAAATAAAGAACCGAGTGTTTATTTCAGTATTCGACGACTAATGTTTTGTGGCATCTTTCACTTAGTATAATATCATTACAACATACAACCTCAGGTACCTAAACTTTTGTACCTACAATAATCCTGTACTTTTAACTTTCAACACAATAACCCCGAACTAGGATATCATGAACTTTAAAAACACAAGCTCAAGCATGTACTCCTAGGTAATACTTATATATATTTACATTGCTTGTATTTTTTCCTTTTATACAGTACTAGCGACCCGCCCTCGCTTCACTCCGGATTAAAGTATTATACATATAAACCTTCCTCTTCAATCACTCTATCTATTAAAAAAAACCGCATCAAAATCCGTTGCGTAGTTTTAAAGATTTAAGCATACATAGGGATATAGGGACAGAAAAAGCGACTTTGTTTTATACTGTGTAGTGATGAAGACGGACTTTTATCTCAAATAAAAAAATACTTAGCTATAGACATAACTTTATTTTAGACATCACACCATTTTATGGCTGATATACTACGCCTTAGTTCGATATTTTTCCGGAAATTCCTAATTTCTTACCTTTTGTATAAAATTCGACGCGTCTTTTGCCTAATTGGGCAGATAATAGGAAGGAATGACAGATGGGACCGCTTCCGGGCTTTTTCAGTATCTGAATAGCATTTACATGTAATTTACACATAAAACATTCCTTGTTTCAAAAATATACAAATTGGGATCTCAGGATAAATCAGGAAATATTCGTTCGTATTATTTCAGCTGAGACTCTCAACGTGACATCTCGCTGTAACTTCCATTCAAAGTATTATTTAAGTTCAGCAGTTTTTGAATGGCACGTAGATAATTCAGGGGCGCTAGTGAAAAAGGACATATAAGTAATTGTCGCTTGTAGGTAATGAAAAAAACCCTAACTTACACTCATCTTGTTTTTGGACTAATGTAACGTCAACAAATAACACTTGAGTTACTTAATTTATTCAATTAATCGTTGCCCCTTTTTTTCCCTTCACTTTGCCACAGTTTTGTGTATATGAGATGTTGTAAAGAACACTAATATTAAGGAATAGGTACAACTCTGGTTTGTTTCGGGAGCCGTCTACCAATACTCCTGTATCCAGGTGAGGACTGAAAAACAGCTTCATAGCTGAGTTCTGCACCTTTTCACCAGCAATTTTCTTTAATATTGTAAAATTAAGTTTTCATGATTTTTAATATTATTTAATATTGTACAATTAATTTTTCATCTTTTTTGTATATTTGTTTGTTTCTAGTGAATAAAGATTATTTTACTTTTATTTTAATTAATGATACATCTTTTAAAGGATAAACGGACGGAAAGCACGGCAACCTAAAAAGGGTGTATAATTCATACAAAGAGTGCTGTCTAAAATCCTTTTCCATTGGGACCCCAGAATTTAATTATGTAAAAGTTTTTTTGTTTTCATGTCCGATTTCTGCAGTCATTTATGTTACACACAAACCAAATTTTCTGTTCCTACTGCTTGGTCTTTTAGACCTTTTCGTCACGCTGTTGGCACACCGTGACCACCGCACCGGTAACAATCGACTGACGCTATTGTCGGGTAACTGACGAAAGTACTTCAATGCTATAAAAGTCTAGATTTTTTTGTGAAACTGATTTTGATAATGGATTACAACATCTCTACTTTGGCAGAATTTGGTAAGGCCATTGAAGGGAACAAGGACGGAAAGGAAAGGTAAAATTGAAGATGGCGGTCTGTAGAAAAGCCACTGTACTATTTGTATGTTTGTTAACGCCTCATATGATCGTCGTGGTTACGTATAGCCTGGAGGCGGTCATGCGCTTTTTATGGGTACCGTCGAGTATCCAGACTTCTGCCCCGGTTGTGGGACAGACTTCCAGCAGTGAGAACAATGTCTGTATTGACTAATCAGAACCAAACTGTTTTATCTAAATAGATAGTTCTAAAATTTATATTACTATTCCAGTTAGCCTGTAAGGTATTTGTAAATATAGGCATTCTTGCTTAAGTTAAACGTTTTCTATTATACTCTGTTCTATAGGGTACTCTTAATCCCAGTTGGTGAAACAGTTCCGAGGGGAGAATTTCTTTGTGGATGGAGTCTCAGATAAAGGCTACTATCTCGATAAATTAAAACTAAACGCACACATGTCACGACACTCGTGTAAGAATAAATTCCAAGCGCGATTGTCATATATTTGTACACACTTGTATACGCAAGGCTGAAACGATTTAGCGCTAGATTTCTAGTACGCAAACCGTGATAAATGCCGACCACGTCACTCAATAACGGACTATTCACAAATATTGGTAACATTCAGGAATGCGAGGGCCGGTGGTTATTTTTGCAATGAGTTGCATGTAGTCACCTTAACGATGTATGCAGTTCGGTGGCAGCTAGAGCTCCGTGGAATAATTAATTATAGCACCACGGTCTCGCGAATTTGGCTGTACGGTCTTTTGTGATTTACAAAAGGACAAAGGCGTATGCATGTATGGCTTTTACGTTGTTACAAAACTATTGAATTTAGGAACAAAACGTTATTTTTCTTTACTTTACCCTTAAAGTTACTTTACGTGATTTAAAAGAAAACGGATAATCAAAAAATCATGCTATGTTAATGTTTATTTTGGAAAAATGAGATACGAGTACTCTTGATTTACTAAGCTATATATATATAGTAAAGAGCAATGAAAAGGGGTCACTTAGTACAGAATTTCCATAGAAAGTGACCCGTTTACTTTGCTCCTGAGTGTATATTAACTGGTATCAGCCAATTGTCACACCTACTTTAAAACAAAAATTGTACCTAAGCTGAAATGCGAAAAAACGGTTTCATCTTTCAACGAAAGATTAGATTTTTGAAAAGCTGTTCATATAAATACATAAAAAGAAGTTCCAAATTTTACTACCAAGCGATCAAATAAAGCCACCTTCAAAAAAATCTTACTTATTATTTTACATTTATATTATATTACACTTTGTTTGCTTGGACTTCAGAGTACCTACTCCTATCTATAACCTAACAAGCATTAATAATGCAAGCGAACTTTATGCGAGTTCTTTCAAGAGAAGTTACCTTGGTTAAGAAACGTGGTTTCAGTTACAGTTGGTTTAAACACAATCCAGCAAAATAAAACAAAAGTAGTCAGATCTTAAGATGATTAAGAAACTATTTGTAAAGGCATTTCGTGTTGCCTTAGATCAAATTGCATACAACACTCGAAGCAACGTGCAGTGTGCAAGCGACCTTGCTTTCTTAAAACTTTCGCCTAAGACAAATGCATTAAGGTAGCAACCGTCTCATAACAATTTGAATCTTACTGCGCTGGCGTTCAATTAGAAGTTGAACGATATATTTATATTAACTTGTGTTGCATTTAATGTTCAGCATCAGATTCCGCTGATTCCGTCGTAACCATACTAATATCATAAATTCGAATGTGTGTCGGTCTGTCTGTTACCTCTTAACGCTGAAAC
Source organism: Acleris holmiana (assembly GCA_949316455.1). Classification (NCBI taxonomy): domain Eukaryota; kingdom Metazoa; phylum Arthropoda; class Insecta; order Lepidoptera; family Tortricidae; genus Acleris; species Acleris holmiana. The sequence continues at coordinate 14,718,381 of OX438769.1, forward strand.
TGCTAAGCCTTAACTGAAATTAGTTTTTTTTTTATTATAAGGAGACTGCACACGAACACTCAGGCCACCTGATGGTAAGTAGAATCTGAGACCCATAGACATTTAAATTCTCAAGACTATAATCCTAAGATCTCAAATGCGTTGCCAATCTCAGGGTTGGCCTCAGGGACCAAGATGGAATGCCTCTAAGCTAGTAAGTTAACCGGTTGTCTTCTCCCCACACCGGAACACAACACTGTTGCTTGGCGGGTGGTTTATGGATAAGATGGTGGTAGCGATCCGGACGGACGCTGCACAGGGTCCTACCACCGCTATGGGTATGGAGATAGTTTGACTCCCGGGAAGGACATAGGATAGTTATTATCCCGGAAAATAGTACAGTTCCTGAGGGAGCAGTGATAAACGACCTCCACGTGGACGGAGTCGCAGGCAAAAGCTGGTATCATATAATTAGTCAAAAATCTTTGAATCAGAAAACTTATAGCAATACTGAACAATGCCAGATTTGCGGTCAGTGCCTTTCCACTGTGTATGGTTAACTTGCTTTTTGTTAGACGTGTTACATTTAAGAGGATTATGAAGCGATGCTTAAATCGCGTAGCTGTCAAAAATAATCCATACAAATTTAGCTTCAGGCTTTGGCTAAATCTAATCCAACATTTACTTTAATTACGATTTTTTAATAAGTTGTAGATATTATGAAAAACTAAGTACAGACTTAGTTTTTCATAGTTTCCGCTTTCGTATTTTTTTTCTTTCCAATAAATGTTTTCTTGGAAAAGAAAACGTGCAGACCTAATTCTTTATAATATCTACAATATATTCAAAAATCGTAGAAATCGGACAACTTTTAAAGGGAGAAAAACGTTATCGCATTTTGTATGGATTTTTGCTTCACAGTCCTCTTACCCTGGGTTTCTATATTCAAAACGTCTCGTTAAAATTTGACATTTGCTACAAACAAAATGTGTCAAACAAGATCTCTCATTTTAACGAGACGTTTTGGATAAAGGAACCCAGGGTTAAGCGATAACTTTTTATATCTTGCATGTCACTTTATCCCGCAATAAATCACGTAGTAACAGGCTGTCCATAAGTGCGTGTTGCGGTGGTTCGAGCCTCGCGAGAAATCAGCGATGACGTATACGCAGCAGAAATAGCATTAGTGGCGTTTCCTTATCAATTCTAAAATAATCTGCCACCGCCAATCAGAAAATCATCATTTCATGTCATTTATAACATTTGCATTATTTTGCTATACAAAATGATTTATTTATAATTCAAAAATAATATAAACGTATACACACACACACACCCACACCCACACCCACGCACACACACACACACATGTAGTGTGTATGCCTAATGTGTAATGTGTGTAATGTTTGTAAGGGCAGATATTTGTGTGATGAGCACGAATAATTGTTTCTGAGTCTTGGATGTTTTCTATATATTTAAGTTAATATTTTACTATATAAGTAAGTTTATCGTTGTCTAGAACCCATAGTACAAGCCTAGAGCTTAGTTTGGGCCTAGGTCAACTTGTGTAAGATTGTCTTCCGATATATATTTATTTAGACTTAACAAAAACTACCGTTACAGATAAGTAATGCCTAGTAATATATTTAGATGTTGGTATGTGGGCAAACTTATTTTATATTTACTAGTTTTTGCCCGTAACTTCGTGTTTGTAAACTCATTATTGTACAAAAAAACAATACAATTAATATATAAAGATGTAAATATTTATTATTGTTTTTTTATATGTCCTACTTTCCCAGACTAAATACAAAATGAACTATCTCTATCAAGCAGGTCAAACGGTTGAGGCATAGAGCCGTCAAGACGACGGAACAAATAAACTTTCGCATTTATAATATCATAGGATAAGGATGTTCACACTAATAAATCTACTTTTTGAAACGCCACCTTTAGGTCAGAGAATCTTTAAATTCTCGGGCGGCGTCTCCCAAGCCTGAGTTGGGGTTAAATATTCTGTCTAATAAGGCCACGCGGGCCCAGCACGTCCCGCGTCGTATTACAGGCCCGGGGGAAATCAGCGGTCTGAGACTTACGCCGGCCGATCGATCTGTAAAATTACTCATGTGTGAAACATGAGATGAGGAGGAGTTGATTGGTCAATTGAGTTTGTAATCAATTATTTACGCGTTGCGATTGGCTAGATTTGATTTAAATAAAATAAAAAAAATACCACACAAATCCTAGTCCTAAACTAAGCTTGAAGCTAGTGGTATTATTACAGCCCACCCATTCACCGATAAAAGCCTTTGAAAGACTAACCTCTCAATCGAATACCCCACTAAAAGAATAATCTCTTGGAACGAAATATATGACTAAATTATTTGTTAAACTAACCATTAAGGGACCCCTATAAGGGAAACCTTAACAACTAAAGCACATGTAACCCATATAAATGGCGCTTTAAAAAGCATATCGAAAGGCTTTTCTAAATAAAAGACTTATAAAACCCATTCGTAACCCCTTGAAAGGGATAGCGGGTTTTAAGCAAATCGACAGCTTTTAAGCGATATGGCTTTTCTAAGTAAATCCCTTATAAAAACCCAATCGAAACCCCTTGAATGGGATAGCGGGCCGGTCCCTGTACATAACATACTAATCATCGATATATATAATAAGAGAGCATTCAATTAAATGCCTTATACATAAGTGCCCGATTTGAGGCAGTGTTATTAAATTATCTTTAGTATGTGTTCAGTCAGTTTAACGCTAAAATACATAAACAAATACAAATAACAAACCATTCCAAGCAACAAGCATCAAATTGCCAGATCCAGTTTTGTTTAAAGTATGATATGGTCGAGTTCTAAAATGATATAAAAATAACCAGACCAAAAAGAAGCAGCAAAGCTAAAAAGATAAGATAATCCATTAAATCAAAAGTGCATTCGCTACCGCCATTTAGCTATTTTGTGTAATTTGATCACCTCAGACGTTCCAGTTATAAGAATGACACACTCGGAGTCAGCTAGGGTTTCTAATGCTGGGGCGTTTACTAACTGCTTATGGGGTAGATCGAAAATCCAGAAATTACCAGTTTTACCTTACATAGGCTACCGGGGCTGCATACCCAAGTGCCAGTACCTCTTGGTTTACTTGACGATCTACTCACGGTTTAAGAGTGCATTAGCAAATGCCAAACTGGAACGCGTTTTACCTGAAATAAGAGAAAAATATTAATTCGACGCATCTTAGTCTTTAAAAACAATGAGATACTAGACAAATTACAAAAAAATGCGTTGTATGTCAGTCGGCCAGTCAGTCACGGAGAAGTTTTGTATATATAGAGAGAAGATAGACCGATAGAATATCGTGAAGTTCACGGCAATAACATTCAGACGGTACAAGGGCCCTAGCCAAGATACTTTCGCTAACTAGCGTATCTATTCGTTTTGTGTTTAAACGCGGCTTTTCGTATGACGTGATCTACCAGTGACGCGATTGGTTGAAACACAAAACGAATAGAAACGCTAGTTAGCGAACGCATCTTGGCTAAGGCCTCAAGACGATTATTTTGGGGAGCCTTGGAAGAGGCCATGTCTAGCGGTGTTCGTAATATGATGGTGACTATAAGTAAATTTAAGCTAAAACTAGAGGCCCTAGCCAAGATGCGTTCGCTAACTAGCGTTTCTATTCATTTTGTTTTTAAACCAATCGAGTCACGTCATGCGATAAGTCACAGATATCTACTCGGCCAACGTTTCGGCTGGGATGCACCGGCAATGATCATGGAAGGACGATAAGCAGGTAGGTTTATTAGTAGCAACTTTTTGGCAGTTATAATCGCGTTGACCTGGTTTTAACTTTAATTTGTGTAGTTAAAAGAACACTAAAGATTTAAATATCTACTGTTTGTTTATTTAGTGAAAATAACCAGTAAACACTGTCTAAACTCCAACGCGGGAGTTTCAAAGTCCGTCAATCCTCATCACGTTAAAATATTAACACGTTTGATGATGAACTAACTGGCAACACTGTCGGAATTAATAAGGGGCGGCACGCGTGAGCCGGGTGAGAGTTGCCAACTGTAATTGCTCTTTACAATGTCGAGAAAGGAAGCTGAATACCAAGTATTTAGTCAAGGACACATCCTTCCTGGAACTCTTTTGAAGTCCCAGAGTTAGCAGCGATATTTACTTCAGTTTTATTTTATATTTTGCATAATCCATTGTAATCAAATGGTTTTGGTTATTCAAGGAAATAAAAATCTTCTGTACTTTTCGACAGCCCGATTAGTAAGTAGCTACTCATATATTAATGTGAACATTTGTGATAGTGTTAAGATTTTTAGTTGTGACGCATGAATACCTAACAGATTTGAATAATAATTCTTTCTTTTTTTCTTATCAATAACTTAATGTATTTTGCTATCGTTGACTCATTTGATTATCTTTATTTTCTAATAAGTTGTATTTTCTTTTATTTTTGGTGTTAAAACTTAAATGGGTCCTCCTATCCACTGCATTACCAGTCTCTATCTACGTCCTCCGAATAATGCCAAGTGTGTTCCTTGAATAAGAGTAGTTAGTAATTTTCTTACTCTCATCACGTGTTTCGTTACAAGAACGCTTAATTTGCTTATAGTTAGGTATGTTATTCTAGAACCAGAATCTGAAAATTGTACATTTATTTAGGATTATCCTGTTAGGTAAGAGACTATGCCTTAAAATCCATAAATAGCGAACCATGGTTGCCACGAGGCAAATCCTACCGACCGCGCCAACTCGCAGATGGCGCCCTGCTGCTCAAGAGACATTCGCCAATACCTTACTAAACCCTGTAGCACACTGGCCGCGAAAGCGAATCGAACCGAGATGTTTCAACCAAAATTAAACTTTATGCAATGCAATGTTTTGGTTTTAATTCGCTTTTGTTTCATAACCGCGCCAGTGTGCTACAGGCATTAATCCGAGTCCGTGCTTCTGACATTCATGACACAAGTTCTGGGGTTCCAAAGGACTGAATATGAAGGATTGTTAAACGTTTCGATTATGTCCACTTGCCTGGTTTTAGAGAAAATTGAAATTGGCTACAAGCGGTTTAAAAATAACCTTTTACAAAAATTGCTCAATAAACTAGTGTAATGCAATGGCTTCAAGGGATACTATATTTTAATTAATAACGACATGGATTTAAAACTAACCTTAGTGATCAATTTAACACACAACACAACCTCGTAAATGTATGGCTAATTTCGTCACGAAACTGTCAAAAGTTTCAAGTTTAGTTATTTAATCTTTATTGCACAAAAGAATACACTTAATATACAAAAAGCGAACTTAATGCCGTAAGGCATTCTCTACCAGTTGACCTTTGGGCAAAGCAGAGATTGTAGTGGCGGTGCAACATAAGGTCTAACTAATACACATGTACACTTACATATCAATAAGCTATAATAATATAAATACATACATTGCGCAAAAAAAACACATATATAATACAAGTAATATATATATAAAGATAAGCAAAAAATAATATAGATAAAGCAATCATAATTCAAGATGACGCCAATTCTACCTGCTAATAAATTCCCGAACTTTCTTTTACAAGGAATACTTGTTTGGAGCTTGCTTGATTTTAAGGGGAAGGTCGTTCCAAAGTCGTGCTGCGTGACGGGCGAAAGAGGTGGACAATAAAGCCAGTTCGGTGAAGAGGGATAGAGAGTGTCAGATTGTCAGTGGATGATAGCTTATGTACTCGGGGGATTGTGGATCTTACAGAATACTATAAAGGAAACAAAGAAAAAAATTTTGCGACGTTGACTAATAGGAAGTCATTTAACTTACGTTTCTTAACCTTCCTTAACAGGGGTACATTTAATTTTGAAAATGCCCACTAAAACACTATTTTCGCGCTGGATTTAACCTTAGCTGCTATAGAATAAAATAAAGTTCAAGAACTTCCATATGACATACAATTCATCACTGTTGAACAATGCTAAAAAAGTGGGCCCAAAATGAAGCAAGGTCCGTTTCACTACCGCTCCTTTTCAAATTTGTGCCAGCTATATCAAGTTCAGAGAAGCATGAATTGAATGTTCACACGCGAGGAATTGCAGAGCATCGCGCGGGCGTGAATAAATGCTTGATTTAAAATGGGAGTTGTATTAATTCCAATAGAGGTTTATTTACCACTAGAAAAAGGTGATAAGGTTCTCAATTCGGTCAGTAGTTCGAGCACGAACATTTTTATTTTATGGAGAAAAAACCAAGTAAGTGCGACCCGTAGACATTTGTATTCTCAAGATTGCGGTCTAAAGAAAGATCGCAAAGGCATTGCTAATTTTTGAGATGGAATGGCTCTTGTATGGTATTCATTTTACCGGTCGTCTTATCCCCTCACCGGAACAAAAGAAAGAGAATGAAAAAAAAACGAACATCTAACAGATGGACAAAACCACTTACTAAATAAACAAAAGAAACAATAAAAGGTAAATATGGCTGACCTAGTGCCAGATGTCGTGAAATGGTCCGAGCTCAGCATGTTGCCACTAATAAAACCAGCGCTGGTCTTCCGCAGGGACCATTTGAGAACATGAGATCACATGAGAACACTGTTGCTTGGCGGTAGGTTAAAGGATAGGTAAAATGGATTTGTCATTTTACTCATGGTAAGTAAGTATATGAGTTTTTTTTACATTATGACATCCAGTGAGCTATCATTGAGTCTTGGTCGTTTTCTATGTATTTAAGTATCTATAGACTATATATAAATAGTTTATCGTTGTTCTAGTACCCATAATACTGTGTGAGATTGTCAGGACACACACGGGTGTGTTATTTAGCTCTTAAAAAAGCATTATGTATAGGTTTTAATATTTTTTTACATTAGGTACGACAAGTCACTTTCGCTTATGCGTGTCGCCCCACATCCAAAACTAGGTATAAGTACTTCATAAAAATCTGTAAAATTTTATGAAAGCAGATATTTGATAACTAATTTAATTTAAAGGTAAACCATCACAACATTCACCACTAAGTAAACTTGATCGATTCCTAAGACATGGGCGACTAAAGTGTTTACGAGTATACATACCAAAGACAGCATTTGGACAGCACCAAGTAACTTTTAATAGAAAATTAGTGCATACCAATTTGTTATATTTTGAAATAGTTTTTTGTGTTTATAACGGCGTCGGAGCACTACACTGGGCATGGTCCGATATGCTCTTGCCTGGTCTTCTATCACAAACACAGGTCAACAAAGTTCTAAATAAAAGCTAAATTGAATCTACGTAATTCGATTTAGGCGGGTTCTCGTGTCACCGAGTTGGAAAAGTTCGTTGCTACAAGAGGTCGATGACCGGATACGGGTAATGACGCCCCGGGGCGCTAGGGAGGAACCTATCGATAATGCAATATCGATAACGAGGTTGACCTGCTTTAGGATTAATTCTTGCTAATAATTATATCGGCTGTTGGTTGGATGATGCGACAGTTTTACACTACTGTCCAAGAATAAGAATATTTTAAAATGACAAGTATCGTTAGGATCTTCGTCCAACGATTTTCCACAGCTGTCTAATCAACGGGTAACAGCTGTTTAATCTTTGAACCTTAAATTCGGACAGTGTAAAGTAACTGCTTATACAAAACATTGGGTTCGTTAATTTTAATTAAGTGTTGAAGATAACAGACTTCTTACTAGTGATCGGAATTAGGTGAGCGAAAATACGTACTCTTCGCAAGAGGACATAATATAGAGTGGTTACAACAGGGTTGATTTTTTCTAGAATACCGGGTATTCGATATTTATCCGGATATTAGTCGTAATGTTAGATCACTGCTTGTTACTAAAGTATAAGTTCTAACTCGTCATCCGGATTCTGTAGGAAGGAACCAATATTCCTATACTTACTACAAAATCAGTTTAAAAGCTTGCTTCATGATGGATATGTTTTAACACTTTGCTATAGAATTACTCCATTGGGCTTAGATACTACTACACTTTATCGTTTAAAACCCGTTATATTTACTGAATAGAATGATTGAATTTAATATGAAATAACTTCCTTCCACGGCCGCGTTCAATAAATATTCAATCTGATTCTTGTTTAGACCTACTTGAGATGACATATCTGGGTGAATCAACTTTTAACGTACTCCCCAATTTTCGACATGTCTCACTATGTCACCTTAATTTAGTAGAATGCAATTTTTTTTTGATGTGGTCAATATATTGAATATATCAGACAATTAAACTTACTTTCTAGCTGACAATTTTAAAAATTCTTCTATGATTTACACAAATATATCAGGTAACGGAAAAACGTGCATTTTCCACTGCGTTACCATGTTTTTACATAATTATACAATTGGTATATGATTATGAATAGTGAAATCCGAAAATCTGATTATCTAAGACCCTTTTAACGGGTCACTAGTAGAGTGACTAGATCGAAACATTACCACATCGCAAAATGACCACATCGCTTGTAGCCAACATCTCAAAATGACTGAGTCGTAAAATGACCACATCGCTTGTAGCCTACTTCTCAAAACGTCCGAGTCGCAAAATGACCACATCGCTTGTAGCCCACATCTCAAAATGACTGAGCCGCAAAATGACCACTTCGTTTGCGTTACTAGGTAGGTTAGGTTCGTTAGGTAACTTCAAATGCCCGAAGGGCAAATTTCCCAAGAATAGCAGCCCCGCCATGCGGGGCTGCGTCGACTTTGCTAAGACAGGCATAAAATGAAAAAAGCAAAGTGGTCATTTTGCGGCTAAGTCATTTTGAGATGTGGGCTACAAGCGATGTGGTCATTTTGCGACTCGGACGTTTTGAGAAGTAGGCTACAAGCGAGGTAGTGATTTTACGACTCAGTCATTTTGAGATAATGCTACAAGCGATGTGGTCATTTTGCGATGTGGTAATGTTTCGATCTAGTCACTCTACTAGTGACCCCTTTAAAAGTTGATTCACCCATCTATCTCTATTTTTCATCTCAATTACGACGAGGCTGGCTATTATATCGAATATTAGAACCGATCGTAGGCTATCACTAATAAAAAATCTTTAAATAAATAACGTTAACATCCTCCTTTCATCATGAATGTACAACTGGCCATTAATGAATAACGTCACAAAAGTTTACAGTCACAGCATTTCAGTTGGCTTTATGAATAGATGCCCGTGCCCACGCTATCTTGAACGTAGAAATATCACACAATTTGCATTCAGCGTTTAGTAAACTGCTGAATGTAACTTTCAACGAGTTTTGTAAATGGCATAGTTATTTCTGAAAAAGCAATACCATGAATAAAAGAAAGAAAGTTAGTAGTTGAGTAGTTAAGAACTAGTTTTTTATTGATAGTGGATTTGCACTTGACTCACTTTTGCTCTTGGAGGACGAAGACTTACTCGATTTATACCTTAAGCTAAAAAAAAAACGTTTTTTCAAAATTGGAAAGCAAATTTGTGAACGTACGAGGAAATGAGCAAGCTGCCATTTAGTTTCTTACTTTTTTAATATTTAATTAGCGCAGTCTTGTTTGGAGTCCAAGGGACATTTTCTGTGTGTAATGTTGTGCTTGGTCTATCAATAAACTTATCTTATCGTATCTTAAATAGGTAAAAAGCCACATATGGCTTTAAATGCACTCCTGAGTGTTGGTCGATGGCTTACTGGCTTGATATGTCAACTCTTGATCGTAAGTATAGAGTGCGATCGCAAGATTCCAAAGCGATAAGTTTTTTCAAAGTTTCAATACTTGAGTGCTTTCTGTGGTTATGTTCTTACGGTAAATGAAAAATATCGAGAGGACGCATTCCGCTAGCTGAAAGTACGAGCGGTAAACGTCACAAAAGAAGGAGCATTCAAAACAAGGTAAACATGTCCGAGACCGTTCATCCCAACATTATTTGTCCTAACACATCGCGAGGCCTAATTATCATTTGTCATAAACTGGTTTTTAGCTAAATAAGAGAATTTTTAATGATTTCTAAAAATACTGCTATTAAGTTGGGTTGTTACCACCCAAAAAATAGCCTTAGTTTAAACGATAATTCTAACTAACGATGCATTGGGACAAATGTCAATTAGGATTTATATAGTTAGCAATCCCCGCTGCCTATTTACCTAGAATCACAGAGATTAAGCAATGTTGCCGACTTATATGGTTTAATTTGTAGAAATAAATACAGGAGGACAATGAAGTCCGTGTTAAATAAGTGGACTGCAAATTAGGAATGCAACACTTACCAACTGGTTAAACGAAGTGAATTTCGAAAACATGTAACCCTATAAAGGAATTTCAAGAAAATAACGTAGTAAAAAAATAATAATAAGTAGCATCGAACCTTTGACTCGTGTACCGTATGGGATCGCGTTACTAACGCGAAGTGAATTTATTGGCAGCCTCTGATTGGTTATACGAGATATCAGTCCTTAGGGTACCTGTGAGATGTTCTCATAACTGGCTCGTATGATGACGACTATGGCTTCAGTAGCTAATAATTTAAAAAGTAATTAAAAGCAAGTATAAATTTAAAGAAATAATTATTAAGGTCATAGGATTATTGTCTTGAGATTTCAAATGTCTATGGGTCTCAGATTCCACTTACCATCAGGTGGCCTGAGTGCTCGTGTGCCTTCTCCTTAACATAAAAAAAAATAGTATTTACTCATAAAGCTAGTTTGGGACCAGATCAATTTGAATGAGATTGTACCCTGATGCTTATTACAAAAACACTTAAGAGGTTTGTGAAACGATGTTTAAATCGCGTAGCTGTCAAAAATAACCCAAACAAATAAAACTCCGGGCGATAACGTTTTTCACTCCCTAAATCTAATCCGATTTCCACGATTTTTAAATATTCTGTTGTTCTCATGAAGTACTAGGTCTGGACGTTTCTGTTTTGATTACATATTTTTTCTTTCCAATAAATATTTTCACGGAAAGAAAAACGTACAGACCTAGTTTTTAAAATATCTAAATCATCGTCAGCGGCAGCATTTTGTATGGAATTTGTTTGCTTCACAGTCCTTTTAAGTATTCTAACGTTACTGAAGAGTTTAGCCAAATTGACAGCTTTTACCCATTTATTTCATTTTCCGCCAGCCATTTGTCGATAAATCTGATCCATCATCGGCAAATCCTCTGAAGCCCGACATTAGTGCGTTTGTTGGGCCTGAGCGATGCGCGAATAAGCCCGGGGTGGTAATGGGGAATGGTGGGTATTCTTTAACGTAAGTAGGTCATTCTACTTTCCGAGGCCTGGTACAACGTCCCGTGTACATTGTTTATATTATATAGGCTTAATACAACGTCTAAAGTACATTACACGTATCATTGGGGCGCGAAAAATATCTAGTAAACAATACTGATTTTATTTTATTTTAAATTGCGAAGGAAATACGCAATATGGCGCTCATTACTTTGCATTATTGAACTTATTTCATAAATATATCCATAAAACGTGCAAGTTGGACATGTATTTTTAAAAGGCCCTTAATGCGTTATTTCAATCGGGATAATCTTGGAGGATCTTCCAATTTTCAGATATTGATCGACATTCTGTGCAATCCCAAAAAAAACGCTTCTTAGAAGATTATGTTCCGCTAGGTATTAAAATACTTTATATGTTGAAACAAAGTCGACAACAGTAACATACGATTTGAGGTGTTAAGAGTAACATCGCGGGCTCGAGGGAGCCGCAGCGAATATTAGGAGTAAATGACTTTATATTAGCGAAATAGCTGTAAACACTTTCAGTGCCTTCCTCCCTGAATTCCACATACAATTACCAGCTAGCTGTTACTGCGACTCCGTTCGTGAAGAAGTCGTTAATGGCTCTGTCTTTGGGAACTGTCACATTTTCCGGAATAAAAAGGATCGTCTGTAGCTCTCCATTTAAATAAATAAATAAATATCACGGGACAAATTGATCTAGTCCCAAACTAATCTCTAAGCTTGTACTATGGGAACTAGACAACGATAAATATACTTACGAGTATATAGAGAAATACATAGAATACATCCAAGACTCAGGAACAAATATTCGCGCTCTCATATCTGCCCTTACCGGGATTTGAATCCAGGACCGCTAGCTTCAGAGGCGGGGTCACTCCTAACTAGGCCAACGTGACGTAAAAAAATAAATCAAAATCATTAAAATATCGGTTCAGCGAAAAAACTGTAATAAGAAACAGCGTTTTTTGACATCGAACGTGCTTAGGTACACACTAGAATATATTTTTCTAGAGGTATCCTACCCCCGTACTCTCATACGAATTATGAATATTTTTAGACTTTTAGGTTTTAATTTCACCAAAAACAATTTTCGATTTCCAACTTAGGATTGTGATAAGCCCAGCCCAGTCCAACTCAGTTTGTATTTATATTTTGACTTGATATAGATTGTTCGTTAATTCTGCGAAGTTAAGAGTTTAACGTTTGGATAATGATTTTATTTCATATTACGTATAGCGGCCCGTCTCTTGAACTTTAAAATATTTTACAAAATATATAACCTATTATTAAAGATTTTTTTTAAAAGTGCAGTGGTATCAAAGATTACCCTCCACATACACCCAAACTCACAAAATACCTAGTCTCTATAAAAATTAGTTATAATCACAATAATCCTACTTATAATATAATAACATGACTTGAACTGAGCTGAGAGGCTAGACAAGATGCGTAACATTACCGTTAACGATTTTTGAAAACTGTTACAATTCGACGCGACCGTCTGGCAGCCTACATCAATAGTATTTTCATTTTCGATAACGATAACGTCCTCTCAAAGCATCTTGTCTATGGCCCCTGGTTACGCTTTTCGGCTTTGGTTTTATAGTTTAGTTCTTAGTTTATGTTCTTTGCTGTTTTAAATTAGTTGTACAATGTACAGTCAACCAGTTAAAATCATAGGCGTCTAATGGAACCATATCAAAGTGACTAATTCAAATCTTGAGAGACTTCTTAAGAATTATAAAACGTCACTTTGACATAGTTCCACAGTGGACTATAAATTCAAAGTTGTTGAGTGTACATAACCCGAATTCATGTATATTTGTTTCTTATCTCTTTCTAACTCAACGTCGATCTATTTCTTGAGGCAAGGCTAGGATTATTTTAAGTGGCCCCACTAACCTCACCCACTCGTGTCTTCATTAAAACAAGTGAACGCTCCATTTATTGCTCGTTATCAGCCGGAGCGATAACAGCACTCCAATAAGGTTAAGGAACTCTGAGTTCGCGAAGGAAACTCGATTTTTCCTTATTACTGTACCTATTGTACTCGCAAAATTTCCACCGTCGAATGGAAAGAGAGCTCCGCTCTCTAATTCTTTCCGTTGGAGGTCAATTATCTAAAAAATCTTCTGTTTCTAACGGTACCCAAGGAACAATCCTTCCAAATCTAAAGTCCCTAGAATCAGCAGTTTACGCTGTGCGTTGTTTGTCAGTCAATCAGTTGATTAAGAGTTTAATGACTCAACGATGAGAGATTTTCTTTTAAAATTTATAGTATGATATTAATTATATTACCAACCAAAGCTGATAGTAACATCAGCAAGTTCTTAAGTGATTCAACATCTTAGTAGATGTACCTATCTAACGTCTTATTTGTCTTATGGAATCAAGACGCCTATGCACAACCATAACAATCACCCACACACACATGATTTTATAATGTAATAAATAGTAAACAACTTTAATTTTTAGTTTCCGACCATAGCAAATTAACTTTGTTAGCATATTTGTAAACTATAGTCTAGTTTAAAATTGTATTTTGTTATTTCATTCTTTATTTTAAGTGGTTCTTCTATAAAATGTAAACCGACTCACAGGGTCCCAAGATACAGGCTCAGCCTAGTTTGGGGTCCACAGGGATATTGTACCTAATGTGTAAACCGTTCATTTTATATTAATAAATTTATTCTTATTCTTAATCTTGTTAGAAGCGACCAAGGTTTTTTAGTGTTAATATTGGACCAGGAACTATATCTATATCAGTCTCTGCCTATCTACAAATGAACAAAAATTAAAGGAGACAAAAGCATTTAGTTGGTTTTTCCTTCGCCTCTAGCTGCTATGGAATACTAATTAAGTTAAATAATTTAAAACACCCGCATAGTCAATAAATACAATGACATGTCAACAACATGCTAAGTTCAAGGGTTTCGTGTCACTGACCCTCATTTTTCGCATTATTACGTGCAACGTACGAAAAAAAAAACAAATTAAATGAACGCTAAGTTACTGCTTAAATAGTAAAGAAATAATAATCAAACAAAACTATAAAAAAGTGTTTACGAATCCAGAAGAATGCTTTTTAAAACAAGCTATTTTTTGCTTTTGTGAAGGCGTCTATTTTTAAAATCTTTACTGATGATAATAGTATTATGCTGTTATGTAGGTAGTCCCACTTCTCAATTAATAAGAGACTATGAAATTTCAAGCTCGCCGCAAGCAAAGCCGCGGGAAACTCATATTCACTTAAACCACTTAAATGTCATATGCTTCATCATAGCCGCTTAACAATTTTAATCAAGATATCTAATCGCCACGCTTGAAATAGGATCCATTGAGGAGTTCCGGTGGCTTCATTATAAGTTTCAGATCACCAAAATGATACTTTTTGAATGCAAATGCAATTTTTTTTACTGAAAATTCCAAACGGATTTTATCATTACATTATGGACAATAGGACCATTATTACCCTATAACACAAAAGAAAACAACTGGTCCACAATTGACGGAGAAAACATACTAAAAAAAAAACAGCCGAATAGAATACCAGCAATAATGTAGGTCCGCCCCCGACTTGCTAACTATGCCACTGGCTGCATTAATACTATATTATGTTGTCGAATTCTAGTACAAAGAACACAAAATTTACTTAAGTAGTGGCGCCATCTCTCGTTATAACGTGAAGATACACGGCGGTGATGTAAGGGCGGCCTATCCCGCAGGATGAAGATTATAAAAGGACCAGCCAGCAGGCTGTAGCCTCTCTTTCCGTGATTCAATGTCCCAGCTAGTGCTAGTGGTTTGGTATCGTTTCCTATTGTTTCCCAGCTTTATCCAATAACATTTTTCTTAAAGCTCTAGGTGTTGGAATAATTCTAATTTAGATATCACTTATATTATCCTCTTAAAGTAATAATGTTCCCGTGTCAATTTTAGCAAAGGTTATAAATAAATGTTACAGTATTATAATGTTTAATGTTTTATTCTCTCCCAGATATAGAGGAAAGTTTACAACTATACGGTACAACTGTCTCCTAGTTCACTACCACCAGGAATAATGGTACTAACCTAACCTAACCTAACTATTATGTTACGACTAGAATGATAAACTACATATTCTGCGCAGTGCATTCAGGCAATGAATTTAGCCCACCTACAAAGGCAATTTCATACACAATTGGACTAAACTCAATTTTCTAGCACACATTGATATGATGAATCTGTACACACGTGACCGGTGTCCAATGCTAATTGGCCGGGGAGTCGGATAAGCGCTCAGTAGCGGACTGGGAGAAGGCCTGGTGACATTGGCTAAACGATAGTTACTTAGTTGGATGAAAGGTAAGTTTTTAACATACTTTAATAGAGAACATGCATTAAAATCAGAATTGAGTTTAATTGTTACGATTTAGGAGAAATAAATACACTAAATTTTGACCCGTTTGTTAATATTTTATACAGAATCAAAACTAGTTAAAATTTTAAAACTTCTTTTAAGTCAATTTTTTTTTTTTCGGCATCATCATTTTATTTACGTTATATTTTAATTTAACAATATTGGCTTAAACATAGTATTTAACGAAATAAATGCAAATTTGACTGTTTTTGCAGGTGTCTGAATTATGACTTTTTAAAGCTATAAAAAAAAATACACGAAAATTGTTTTCACGTATACATTTATTCTTCTTTTTCATAGCATTTTCCAGGGAGCGAAAGAAAAAAAAAGTATGTTCCCTATTAAACAAAAACAGACTGAAGAAAAGTTAGCCTATTACCATTATCATTATTATATTATTATATCGTCGAAAGAAATCCACTGCTAAACATCCGCCTTCACAAAAAATATCCATGACGGCCGGATTCCTGCTCCTCACATGAGGTTACCGCCATATTCATCTAATTAAATGCAATTGTACATTATTTTTCACTGTTGTAATGCTGTTTTGTATTGATTTGAATTACTTACGAACAACAATACAAGCATTTACAGGAAAATGAATGACTACCATGTTTGTTAAAGACTATTCTTTTAACAAACCGGACAAGTGCGAGTTAAACTCGCATGGAGAGGGTTCCGTACGTTTTTATGTTTTTTTCTATTTTACTTTAAATATCATGTACAAGAAGTCTAGTCTAGGTTTTCTTGTAATCCTCACGGACTTGCGTTTGAGGTTTTGGATATTTGGGGATGGTAATTTTTTTTTATAGAGGCAAACGGGCAGACGTAAGCGAATACCGTCACCCATAGACAAATGCAGCACGAGAGGAGTTAAAACCTTCAAATGTTTATATAAATCGAGATCCGTATAAGAAGCCCTTTCAATTGATATGTCACTTGGTACAGTTTGTACTGGCTTTTAATTTTCTCATTTACCCCAAAGGTAACGATACGAATTTTAAATATGGGGTCCATATTTGAAATTCATTAATTAACGTTTATGTACACAAAACTCTAACTTAATCGGTCTAGTAGATCCGGAGAAAATTGGCTGTGGCAGACGGACAAACACACACACACGAGTAATCCTATAAGGGTTCCATCTTTTCATTCGGAAGCACGGAACCATAAAAATTACACATGTTGAAAGGTTTCCATAGAAACTGTTATAAAATCAAATCGATTTACTGTGGCGTGCGATTACTAGGTTTTATGTGCTGTATTTCATTTTTATTATTATAAATATGGCAAGCGATCTAATGCATTCTCTTTAGTGCGTCACAGTTGCTTGATAAGTTTATATCCTTTCGATTTGGATAATACACAACACAACTAAAGAAAAATATATTTTCTATTATACGATTACCACAACAAGCAATAAAAAAGCAATATCGAAAAAATATTCGGAATTACGTACACTTTTCTTTGGGCGTTTGTACATTTTACTACTAACCGTAGATTAGGACTACAACTTAACTGCGGTTTAACTTTTCCTCCAGGTTAAACCGGGCCGCCGCAAGCACAACTTCAAATTGCTTGGGGACTCTTGCTAATGGGTACAAGCTGGACGCTACAAAAATCCTTGCAGCAACTAATTGTATTAGTACTTGTTAGTTGATTTACGAGATAAACTAGACACATAATAAACGACATCGATAGTGTATTTTCTTTATTTGCTTTTAAAATAGAGCCATATGTCCATTGCAACTAACCCCCCCTCCCCTCCTTTTGTGGTTGCCGGGCTGGAATAGTACTCCATTTATTTATTTATTTATTTATTTATTATTAAATTAAATTTCACAGCATAACAGTTTAACCAAAGCACTATGAAACTAAAATACAATTTAATACACCGAATACAGGTTAGGAAAGAGGTATTTAAAATATCACAGAAGAAGGCCGTACATCCATCTTCTCGCAGAACTTCAGACATTCGTCACACACGTTTGACCATCTACTTGCAAACACATCACAGCTTGTGGCTGATTCGAGGAGCGAGTTTATCAGATGCAAAGCCCGTACTAGCGGAGATTTCTTCCCGTGGATGTCGTAGAAGGTGACTAAGGGAATAAAAGCTTGTAGTACTGTTAGGCGATGGGCTTGCAACCTGTCACTAATACACTAGTAAACATCTTAGCCTACTTGTGCAAAATGCGGTTACAGAATTATAAAGAAGTATTTTTAGAGTTGTTGGTATTTCTGTAACGCTGCCTACCCGACTGTGGGAATGAAGGCGTGATGTTATGTATTTATGTCGGTCCGCATCGTGTGAGTTTTCACTTTCTCCCCAATCATAGTACAAGACTACACAATACTATTTGCAATACAGACTTAACTAGTACATGATACAGTTATCTAAAATAGAGAGACCCGTCATTTATCATCACTTTCCAAGCAGCAGTGTTCTGGTGAAGAGAAACGACAACCGGTGAAAAAAAAAAACCAAGTGCAAGCCGGACTCACGCACGAAGGGTTCCGTACCATTATCTATATATCATTAATCATTAGACACTATAATAATATAGTGTCTAACGTCGTGGTGATTATATAAATATGATGTATTTTTTTTAATGTTTTAATACTAAATCACGCAAAAAAACACTTTTGTTTTATGGGAGCTCCCCTAATTTATATTATTTCAATTATTAATTGTTATAAAGTAATAAATAAATATACAACTAAATATTTTGTGAATATTCCAAGCGTCTACCTATTGTCGTAATGAATATCGACCAAAAAACGCAAAAAATCACGTTTGTTGTATGGGAACCTCCCTTCAATATATTTATTTTATTCTGTTTTTAGTATTTGTTGTTATTGCAGCATTAAAAATACATCATGTGTGAACATTTCAACTGTCTAGTTATTACGGTTCATGAGATACACCCTTGTGAGAGACAGACAGAAGGACAGTGGAGTCTTAGTAAAAGGGTCCCGTTTTTGCCCGGTACGGAAACCTAAAAACTATCATAGAGGCATTCAAAATTAGACCGCAAGGTTACTAACGCATTTGGTAATGTATTTTTGCCATGCATAATTCAAATGTAAACTCGTAGGCATAAACGTTTATAATCTCAAGACTTCAACTGCGTAACTAAACCTATTGCGTTAATTACTCGTGTTCAAATAAGCAATAAAAAAACAGTAAATTAACTATTCCAACGAATACAGTAAACGCGTTGCCACTTAAGTCCTAATGACTTCATTTGACGGTTGCTTCATATGGTTCCTGCCCACGTTGCGTTACTGTATCGTATGCATCTCATTAGCATTTCTGCGTTTAACAAAGTGTAGTACTCGTATAGTCACAGACAGGACAATCAAAGAGCTCAAAATTATCTATACACGATTCCATTGACAAGAGAATAAGAGCGTATTTAGATAATTTGCTCTTCGACTGCCTACCAACTTCTGCTGCTGACTGTACAGTCGGTCTTACAAGGAGCTGCACACTTAGGTACCATGTCGCTTTAACGCATTTGAGAGATTAGTGCAGCAGTTTAAACATAACGTTAGAATGACAATGCTCTAAAGTGTGCAGTTCCTTATAACGTAGACCGTACAAGCTATATTTTAGGCCTTTGAGTAACAGTATATTAAATGCGTACACGTATAAGACCCTGCCTTCGAAGCAAGCGTCCCGGGTTGGTTCCCGGAAAGGTCGAATATGCGTAATAAGCGCGTTTAATTATTACTGGGTCTTGGATGTTTTTTATGTTTAATTAGGTATGTATAAGAATTTATTTCTCAATATAGTGTTTATCGTACCCGTCGTATTAAACTAGAGCGTAGTTCGGGACTGTGACAAATTTTAATCAAAAGATTATTTTGCGTTGCAGCTGGCGTAGGCACAAAGTTTCACGTTAATTACTTATATACCATCAAACACTACCAATTTTAAAAATCGAAAAAAAAATATATGATCGGATCATCCTATTAAATTTGAGAGTTTTCAAATAATATATAGCATGATAGGGTTTTCGGTGACTCTGTTTTTTCCACTGCCAAAATAAATAATTTCTAATTTGACATTTCTGTTAGGCTCTGTTTGCATTTCTCCATATTCCAAATTTCAGCCCGATAGTCTTAGCCGTTTCTGAGAAAAGGGATCTTGACTAACAACAAACTCAACTTTTAAGGGCTCCGCTTTTCAGTGTTTGATACGGAACCCTAAGCCCAGGTGATGCAGCTTAGAGGTTTTATTTAAACTCGTTTTATCCTCACCCTATAACAATCTCGCGGCCGGCTGAGGCTGATTGCTTTGGTATTTAATCGATTTTGTGCTGACATGTCAATGGCACGCGTAATGTATGTATCTGGAGCATCCAATAAGCAACATTGCTTAACAAGTATGAATATTTAAGCGACTAAATTAAAACGATGCCGTTTTTGAACACCTGTATGAGTACGTACACTTACCAGATTTATGTTTATGAATGCCAGATAATTTAATTTATACCGTATGTAACCAACATGGAACAATGGAACCCTGTCGAAATGAAACGTTACATAATTCACACTTAAATGAGTAGGTACGATAGCGTTTTACGGCTCACAAAACTCAGCGTCAAAAAGGTCGCACCTTTTGAAATTTTCACAGTCCTTACTTTGGATGTAATATATCTGCTTTATATCAAAATTTCAAAAAGTGCGATTTTTTTGACGCCGAGTATAGTATGAGCCCCTCTTACTTGAATATCCTTATCATAAATGTTGACGTTATAACGCTTTTATGCATTTGACACCAAGAATTATCGTAATGGCGCAGAGTAGGTACAATTAAAACGTTTGGTTCCTGTGGTTGCCACCTGAGCGCTGCCTGTTCTTGTGAACCACTGACTCACTCGTTTCGTTTTTTACTGTTTAATTATTTTATTCAACTTTGCTTTTAATTTGTTTTATTTGTTCATTAAATTATTCGTAATATCTGTGTCACCTTCCGTGTTTTCACCGAGCGGTCCCGACGGAAGATCAGCGTTGGCTTCACAGCCAGCACATGATGAGTTGGGACCGTTTCGCGACAAATGTCACTTTTCTGTTCTCTTTTCCTTTTTAGGGTTCCGAAGCCAAATGGCAAAAAACGGAAACCTTATAGATTCGTCATGTCTGTCTGTCTGTCCGTCCGTATGTCACAGTCACTTTTTTCCGAAACTATAAGAACTACACTGTTGAAACTTGGTAAGTAGATGTATTCTGTGAACCGCATTAAGATTTTCACACAAAAATAGAAAAAAAAACATAAATTTTGGGGGTTCCCCATACTTAGAAAAGAAACTCAATTATTTTTTTTCATCAAACCCATACGTGTGGGGTATCTATGGATAGGTCTTCAAAAATGATATTGAGGTTACTAACATAATTTTTTTCTTAACTGAACAGTTTGCGCGAGAGATACTTCCAAAGTGTTGAAATGTGTGTCCCCCCCCTGTAACTTCTAAAATAAGAGAATGATAGAACTAAAAAAAATATATGATGTACATTACCATGCAAACTTCCACCGAAAATTGGCTTGAACGAGATCTAGTTAGTTTTTTTTTAATACGTCATAAAAACATTGATCAAAGCTACAACGAACTTTTATCTTATGTTACTTGCTGCAACGGAACCCTTCATGGGCGAGTCCGACTCGCACTTGGCCGCTTTTTTATGTTATTGTTGCGAATAAATGTTTTCCTTTCTTTCTTTCTTTTTTTCTAATGTTAACAGTGTAATTTCAATATCGAAGGCTTAAACAAAGTAGAATAAGGCTTTAGTGCTTAAAAATATCTAAACACGCTCTAAGGCTCTTAACAATAGAGTTCAGTTCAGACTATACATTGTTTCCAGTTGTGATAGCAGTAATCAAAATATTAGTTTTACCATCGAAACTGCCAAAACTCGTGCTACTCGAGATAAAATGTCAACTGTGTATATTTGTTTCACACATCCGGCATGTACTTTTCTAAAGTCGCACTGATAAATAGAGCAATAAATGCAGAATGTCACACAATTTTCGGTCTTGCATAATTTTCTTATGAGAACACCCTAAACTTCCGTTTTTTTTTTCCGAATATTAATTTGGCGGAGTTTAATTTTTTCCTAAAACATACTGGAGCTATTTTTACATAGGTTAATTGATATAGGTACGTAGAAAATCTGATCTAAAACTAAAGTATACTATCAAAACATCGAAATTATAAAATTAGGAATTATGATCCATTCGGAATTATGGCTCTTCGGAGTTATGTAGCTATTATATAATGCTGTATACTTTTAAGTGTAGGTTTAAGTACAATAAGCAGTATTGTATAGGTAATGGTAGCAGTACACTTGGCACAAGTAATGTCGTCGCATTAATATTATTCGGTATTTCAAATGAAAAAGTGAAATGCCTCCATAAATAGGTAATTATTACTAATTGAAATTTACTATTCCACATTGATCTTTATCAGGGTATTTTGACTTCCCTTCGAAGGTCTAGACTTAAGTGCCGGGGCCCATACTTATATGACTCATTCTCAGTGCCTAAGATTATTTTAATGAAACATCGTGCACAATAGGGACATTTTCTATTCGAAAGTACCACTTTTAGGTTTTCAAAAGGGGTGCCAAAAGGAACCTGGTTACTAAGCCTACGCTGTCTGTCCATCCATCTATCTATCCTCCTTCTAAAGAGCTTATTTACAGTATTTTATAACGTAAAAGTAAAACAATAAGAGCGATCGTTCAAGAAAGATTTTAATCGATTTTTTGTTCGTGTTCTATCGTCAAAACGATTATAGTGGAAATTTAAACCCTAAAATAATAAAAACCGGTCAAGTGTAAATCGGACCATTGGAAACCCTCGATGCGCGAGTCCGAGTCGCACTTGAACCGTTTCTTTCAATGCACATAAATTAACGACATTCGTTTGTATACATACATTTATTATATTATAAACAAGTTCAATGTTAAAGAAACACTATAATTATAATAATCATCCATATCGTTTAAAAGTAATCGTAACTTACTTTTATATCCATTTTATTACTATGAGAGCACTTAACATATTCGCTACGTAAAACGGAGACGGAGAAGCGAAATAGTGTCCGGAGCCAATTTTGTATGAAACTCGGTTATTACGGTAACTACGGCATATATTGCATTTTATTATTATTTCTAATGGATTTTTTAATGTTCAGTCATTACACGTTAATTTACTTTAGCAGTGGGAAGCTTTCGTAGCCGTGACGACACGTTGGCCTAGTTGGGAGTGACCCTGCCTACGAAGCCAGCGGTCCTGGGTTGAAATCCCGGTAAGGGGCAGATATTTGTGTGATCAGCACGAGTATTTGTTCCTGAGTCTTGGATGTTTTCTATGTATTTAAGTATTTATTTCTCTATGTAAGTAAGTTTTTCGTTGTCTAGTACCCATAGTACAAGCCAAGAGCTTAGTTTGGGACTAGGTCAATTTGTGTGATGTCCCGAGATATTTATTTATTTATAAGGTTCCCACTTTTCTTTCAGCGGTCAGTATAATATCTTCTTCGTTTTTATTATTAACAGATAAATAAGGATGATTAAATAAAATATTACTGTTTACTGACGACACGATAGCCCAGTTGGGAGTGACCCTGCCTCCGAAGCCAGCGGTCGTGGGTACAAATCCCGGTAAGGGCAGGTATCTGTGTGATGAGCGCGAATATTTGTTCCTGAGTCTTGGATGCTTTCTATGTATTTAAGTATGTAATTTTCTTTAAGTATGTTCATCGTTGTCTAGTACCCATAGTACAAGTCTAGAGCTTAGTTTGGGACTAGGTTAATTTGTGTGAGATTGTCCCCCGATATTTATTTATGTATGTATGTATGTATGTAAACTCTTTATTGCACAAAAATATAAATATTACAATTATAATACTAAATTAATGTACAAAGGCGAACTTATCCCTAAATGGGATCTCTTCCAGCTAACCCTGAAGCAAATGAGTAAGGACAATGCATGGGGTTGGACACATACAAGTTTGCACAAAAAGTAAAAAGAAATGATAATACTTATAAATAAATAAATAAATTTTAAACAGATTAGCAAGTACATAAACTAATATAAACGTACATGTATAATACACACATATATACATATATATATACATATACATATATACCTACATAAATATATAATATAAATAACAACTCTAATCATTATAGGAACCTGACTTCACGACTCATTCAGCCACAAAGCTTTTAAATTCCTCTTTAGAGAGACTACAGAAGGGGACTGCCTTAAGGACAACGGAAGTTCATTCCACAGTTAATTATTATTTATTTTTATTTTCAGTTATTTATTTTAATTTAGTTTCATGTAGATTTTTTTCTACTAACATAAACATAAATACTTCCTTTTAACATAAAGTCCTCTCTCTCTTAACTAAAAACACATTACACATTCGCCACCTACCTACCCTCCTTAGAATTTTCGGGCATGGAAATGACTAAATTATAAAAAAACCGTTTACCATATATTCATGAAACGTAAACTTTCCTCGTAACTATTTAAAGTCCATTATAAATCCCAGGCTCCCATCCGCAGAGATTTCCTACAAATTGACGCATACATGAAATTCATGCGACGTCCATTTTCACAGTACGCCGCCTCTCCAATTACACCCCTGTTACGTTATTATACGGAATATATACGTGAGATTATAATAGACATATACCGGATTAAGAGATTCCGGCTTTATTTTTACGACAGAGCCAAATTAAAATGCGTAGACGGGCAGGATTCTACACCGAAGTCTCCAGTTGGTTCCATCATCATCATCATCATCATATCAGCCGAAAGACGTCCACTGCTGGACATAGGCCTCCCCCAAGGAGTCCAGTTGGTTATTGTATAAAAATACAACTGGCGTTTTATTCACTTATGATATTACATAAGTTTATTTAACTCATAAAATAATTTAAAATAATTAGAGGTAATGGGATTCATATAATACTAACCCAATAAGTAATGAGGGTTAGCTCAAGCCTTTTACTTAACTCTAAATATACACACATCATAGTTAAGCACTCCTCAAAATAATAAACCAGATATAATAATTGTTACAAATAGGAAACGCTGGAAACGTAAAACAACTACAATGTCATGGTAGAAAAAAGAAAGACGTATGTATTGTCATAAAGATATACGGTCGAGTTTGATCAGAAATATCGCAGCAGCTTATTTCATTTTATATTTAATAATAATAGTCCATAATAGAAGAAACAAAAAGAAAACCATTTAAAACTTTTATTAATTTAGTTAATTATATGTATTCATAACAACGAATTTACTCACCAGTATTCAATAGAAGCAATGACATTAAAATATACTGACCTACGTAACATAATTACTGATGGCATTATTGATATATGCGTAGGTATTTACTCAGCTCCAGATATATCTAAACAAACCAGGCCAAAGTGCCAAGCCCTATCCTATATAGCACCACCGTCTCGTAGCCTTAATTGCAGGCTCATGGGGTGTAATCAAGGGTCCGACGGCGCGGCGCCGGCGCCGCGGCTGGCGACAGCTAGAGCGAGACACCACCCCAACCCCGTGGAGACAAGGGAGATAAAACACTCGACTTCACGCCCACAATTTTGGTCAACGTAGGCTGATAATTGACGTGACGTAAGTGAGGTTTGACGTGCCATTAATTTGATAAAATATGCGAGAGCTAAGTTTTCCAGGAAACGTGACGCTCGCGATTGATGTACCTATTTTTTATTTAATGTACTGGTTCATAACTGGTCTTTTTATAGTATTATTTTAACCTAAGCATTAAAATTGTAACAATAAACCCCCTGTATACTATTTAATTATCCGAGACAATAGGTTAACTGGAAGAGATCCCTTAAAGGGAAAAGTTCGCTTTCGTACGTACCTTTTGTGTTTCTGTTTCGTTTTTACTTTTGTTATTTTCTGATTGTGCAATAAAGAGTTAACATACATACCTACATACGAGTATAAAATATTTATAATTTATTAAATTGTCAAAATTGTCAGCTGTCGCTTGGTTTCGCCAAGGAGAAGTCTGTTTTATAGACTTAATTTTTTAAACGTTGTAACTTGTTAAATTAAGTCGTATGAATGAACCCCGAAAAAAATGAGCTTGCATAATATGAGCGAAAGTTTATTCGGAACGAAGGTTACGGGTAAAAACGGTGGCACAGATCCGAATTAAAGGAAAGGCAGAGAAGGAGTTCCAAATTAAAATGTTACACGTGATGTTACACTGTCAAAAAGTTTGATTTTATGAAAGGAGCTCTTACTTCGACTAATAATTACGTTAAATTTCCGTGTCATACTAAGTTTAAATGCGTCAAAAGTTATTTATAGAAATGTCAACCTCGATTTGGCTCTACCAAGAACAAAGTTTTACCTCTCCCCAAGAGTAACTTTTGACTTGGCTCAATTTAGCAATTACAGTTTCGGATTCAAAGCTATTTATTATGCTTAGTATGATATCGTTGATATTTGGACGTCTACTACGCGACGGCGGTGACGAGTGGCATCAAACAAAGAGCGAAAGGGACGGACCAGGGAATCTGAAATAACACTAAATACTTGTTGATCCCAAGATTGAGATTCTACTGCGACGAAC
The DNA here is from genome assembly GCA_949316455.1 of Acleris holmiana. Taxonomy (NCBI): domain Eukaryota; kingdom Metazoa; phylum Arthropoda; class Insecta; order Lepidoptera; family Tortricidae; genus Acleris; species Acleris holmiana. Next base: position 14,744,658 of record OX438769.1, read on the forward strand.
TGGAGCAGTGGATCAACATTGAGGTCCTTTTATGTCTCCAAATATTATTACAAGGCAAAATAAAGTAGTAATAATTACACGTGAACAAAGTCATAGGCAAAAGCTAGTACTGATCAACTTTTACTTAGTTTCCTTTCGCTAGGTCTTCAATTTGATGTTATAGCACATCACTGATGATAAGTTGACGTCATCAGCAAGCGGCATGCCGTCATCGCCACTTATCAGCGATAAAACGAATCAATTTCACTTGACGCCTACTAACCTAACAATATTTTGTACCAAAATGTAGGGCCTATATTATGCCGACAGGGCTAGAACCAAATAATTTAGCGAAAATTAACTTCTGTAATTATGGGTTAAAATGTATGGAATAGGATGTAGGAGTTCTTGGTCTCTAAAATGGTGAGTGTAAAAAATAGAATTTCACTCATCATTCGTAAACTTATAAAACTAACGTCAATTTCAACGAAGAGAGATTTTCACTTAGTGTAAATAAAGTTAGTAAAATAGCTATGATAATAATTGAAAATATCAACGAAAGCTGTGTACTCTGGTAACAACAGCAAGTTTATTAGTGATTCAACCAACATCTTAGATAATGCATCTAGCATCTAGTTAAGTAGGCTCGTATGAAACCAGGAGGCGTTTATGCCCTCCTAGGCCAATAAAGAGTATGTCAAATTGAATTTCCAAAGTAGATTCAATCCTATACTCTTAGTAATGAGGTTGTGATTGCTACAGCAGTTTTATTTGAGAAACTCTTTAGCTTTAACAGGGCAGTATTCTAAGCCATTATACTTGTTCAGTACTTTAACGTCCATGTAACTTTGGCACATTAGCACAAACAATTATATCTTAATTATTTCCGAATCTACTCAAATATCAGGGTTACTTGCGGACACAATAAACTAAACGTTTCCTAGCAAGGAATACCAAAACGCAGCACGTTGTATGCGACAGTGCTGCCCTCGACAGTCTAAAAAAGGAACTGATTTAACTCGTACACGCAAGCAACGGCTGCTGTATAAATTATATGATTCTCGGCTCAAAACCTAGATATCGCGACTCGAATCCTAGCAGCAAACAGGTCAACCAAAATCTATCGTAATACGCTTACGGAGACCAGCAGACGGGGGCCCCCAGGAGATACTACGTTCCTGGAACTTGGTGAGTGTCTGTGATTTTTCCCCTGCTTATTTGAATTGTCGAAGGATTTACCCAACATAAAATTTCGAACCGGATACCATATTACAGATGGTTATTTTGTTTACAAAATTGTTTGTGCTAGTGCTAAACTTAGTTTAAATCCGATTATCGTCGGATGACGTATGCGCTTAGCGCGGGATCTACCGCCGGCCATCGAACTAAACATCGAGTTTCCCACTACATAGCGTATTATTTTACGATAATACCGGTGTGGATAGCACGATCTCAACGAGATCTTTCTAATTATATATAGTTTCAAGTGGTTTTGAGCAATATTTACGGAACTACATTTCTTTTATTTTTTTTTCGCCGAATCGGTACGGTAGCCAGTGCTCGCGCGCGCCCGGCCCACGGCAGCGTTATTGATTAAGGAAGATCGAACGCTATTATTTCGCACATAATTGTTAACATAAAGTATACACATTGGATAACATTGCTTAGTATACCTTACGGGCTTGGTACGTCTAGGTTTGAGGTACAGTGCCTACAACGTAGGACTGTGACGTACCTACTTCGTGCGGCCATTTTGTGTCCGTTATATCTAAGGCAAGAGCCCTACATTATCGGTACATTATTAAATATTGTATACAAACCCCGTGTGGTTGCCGGGTTAGAATAGTGCCACTCCAAGTCTTCCCGTGGATGTCGTAAGAGGCGACTAAGGCAATAAGGGCAGAGCTTCAACTCGAGTCAGAACTTTATATTCTAGGTACTAGGTAACAATGGAACTTGAACAATTACAGTTTGAACGTGACTTAGCCTTAAATAGCCTACAACGCATTGTAGATTGCACGGACAATATATTAGAATTTCGAGTTCGTGTAAAAGAATTAAATTCTATTAAAAAAACCTTTTTTCAAGTTCAAGGTAAAATTGAAAAGCAATCAGTAAAATTAGGAGATTTTAATAAGGAACAACACTTAGCAACCCGCAACCAGTTTGATTCGTTATACTATGAAGTTCAGATAACGTTAGATAGTATCAAGGAAACACGTAAACAAAGCATTACAAGTATGGCGGACGCCTACGGTCATGATGCACTTGCGCACAAGTCACACATTAAATTACCCAAGTTACATACATACGTACACGTTTACATACGTTTACGGGTGGACTAACCGAATGGACTTCCTTCTTTGACTTGTATAAATCGTTAGTACACAACAACGTCTCACTAACCAATGTAGAACGATTTCGATACTTATTATTGTCGTTAAAGGACGAACCGTTTCATCTTATTAAATCTATTCCAGTTACCGAATCTAATTATGATAATGCCTTGCAGGTGTTAATCAATCGTTATGAGAACAAAAGAATCATTTCGACAAAACATTTCGATAATATTTACGATGTCGAACCCATGAGTGACAAGGCCATTGAACCTAGCTTACGTAACTTGCTCAATACTTATAATGAAAATATTACGGCCTTAGAGTCATTAGGATTTCCAGTGTCTAACTGGAGTTTTGTGTTATTAAATATAGTGTTACGTAAAATTACACCTAACATACGAAAACGTTTCGAATTATCATTAAATTCGCCTAGCGAAGTGCCTTCGGTAAACGAATTAATCGAATTCCTTAACAAGGAGTTATCAGCGACGGAGGTGATGATGTCCGCGCGCTCAGCTGGAGCACCGGCGCCCGCGGCCGGCCCGGCCGGGATGCCTTCTCGTAACGCGTATGCTGCGCGACGCGCGCTATCTCTTTCTCGCTCACGTTCAGATGCGCAATACAATATGCCGCGATCTCATGATTCTGCTTTTACGCGTTCCACGCGAACTATGAGTGTGAATGCTGCGACTGCGACTGCAGTCGACTATTTAAAAAAAAACATCAAATGCGCGTTTTGTAAAGATAATTCACATCCGTTATATAAATGCGATATGTTTCAAAGGTTAAGTTTAAGTGAACGAAAACATTTCATTACTGGAAACAAAATTTGTAATAATTGTTTATTCAGCGGTCACGACACTAAAGATTGTAAATCGCGCCACAGTTGCCGCGTGTGCCATCAGCGTCATCACTCTTCATTACATGAAGATTTACGCGTACATAACGTCGCAGTGACGCCGGAATGTACCACATCCCCCGAATTACATTCGGTAGCGGAACCTTCAGCGCCCACTTCATTACATGGAGTTACTGGGTTGTCTAATAGTAAAAATTGTACAGTTCTTCTTACGACTGCGCTCGTTAACATCCGCCCCGTGGATAGAATCTCTCAGCCGCGCTCAGTGCGCGCTCTCGTCGATCAGGGCTCGCAAGCCACGCTCATCACGGAATCGTGCGTTCAGCGACTCGGTCTGCCGCGCTTTGCCGCGCAGACCAGTACTACCGTTACGGGCATAGGTGACAGTAGCGAACAACCGCGTGGTTACGTGCTTTGCGAGGTAACACCTCATAACAAGCCGGAACCTAAACTTCTTATTGAAGCGCTTGTTTTACCTAAAATAACTAGCTACATTCCAAATGTACCGACTTCATTCGAACAAATTTCACACCTTCAAGGTTTAACGTTAGCGGACCCAGAGTTACATTCGACGCGCCCTGTCGAACTCCTGCTGGGGTCAGACTATAGCGATAGCATACTGCTCCACGATAACATCAAGGGACCGCAGGGTACCCCTGTAGCCATCAATAGTATTTTCGGTTATTTACTTAACGGTAGAATTTCTTACGAAAGAATGAGACAGGTTAGCGTCAATCTTAGCACGTGTCAGTTAGACGTCCAATTACAAAGGTTCTGGGAACTTGAGTCACCACCAGAAAATACGCACCTATCTAAGGAAGACATTCTGTGCGAGTCTATCTTTGTTAATACTCACAAACGTGACCCAACTGGCAAATATACAGTTTCACTCCCGTTCAAGGAGAACGCCCCCCCTCTTGGGGAGTCCCGTGCCATCGCCCTCTCGCGTTTATCCAAACTGGAATTCCGACTGTCACGTGACCCAGCCTTACGGGCAGACTACAACAAGTGCCTTCAAGAGTATCTTGACCTTGGGCACATGGAACTCGTCACTGGAGCCGCGCACGGCGACACGCCTCCTTACTACATTCCGCACCACTGCGTGGTAAAGAAATCATCTGCCACCACCAAGCTGAGGGTGGTATACGATGCATCATGTAAAACGACATCGGGTCGTTCGCTCAACGAAAATCTTTTAACAGGACAAACATTGCATCAAGACATAGTCGAAGTTCTTTTGAAGTACAGACTTCACAAAGTTGTCTTTACGGCCGACATCAAAATGATGTACAGGTATATCAATGTCACAAACGAACATCGTGACTTCCAACGCATCCTCTGGCGATTTTCTACTCATGACCCTGTGCAGGAATTTCGCCTGTGCACGGTGACCTTTGGGGTGGCCTCTGCGCCTTTCCTCGCATTACGTACGCTTCGTCAATTAGCAATCGACGAGGCGTCTTCCTTTCCACTTGCTTCGCAGGTGCTTCTTAATGAAGTCTTCGTTGATGACATAGTCACCGGTGCTGATACCGTAGCAGACGCCGTAGCTCTTCAACGTCAGCTCACGTCTATTTGTAAGGCGGGAAGCTTTGAACTCCGTAAATGGACGAGTAATAGTTCAGTATTTCTATCTCAATTAAATAAAGACGACGTGAGCAAAGACGACGCACTTATTCTCTCAGCGCTCGATACCGACACTACTGTCAAGGTCTTAGGACTTAAGTGGAATCCCAGATCAGACACGTTTACCTATCAAACCGACGTCCCTACCCGAAAATGTACAAAACGAATTATGCTTGCAGAGATAGCAAAAATTTATGATCCTCTGGGTTTTATTAGTCCCATCACTTTATTCGCCAAGCATTTAATCCAACTTCTGTGGGTATCAGGTACCGGTTGGGATGAATCTCCTCCTCAGGGTATCTGTGAACTTTGGTACCAATTTATTGACGAGCTTCCATTGCTTCAAACCATAATTCTACCACGTTACGTGCTTCCTAGCAAATATCAAATACAGTTACACGGGTTCTCGGACGCCTCCGAAAAGGCATATGCAGTTTGCGTCTACATTCGCGTTGTTGACTCGGACGGTACCATTAGTACCCATCTTCTTCTCGGTAAAACAAAGGTTGCACCCTTAAAGCGCCTCACGATTCCACGTCTTGAACTCTGTGGCGCTCTACTTTTGTCAAAACTTTTAAAAAAGATTCTCTCTACTTATAGTCAAATCTCGTTTGACCACGTTTTCGCTTGGTGTGACTCATCAATTACGCTCGCCTGGTTGCGCTCGTCCCCGCACAAGTGGCGGACTTATATATCCAACCGCATAGCGGAGACCACGAACAACGTGCCTGCCGCCCAATGGCACCACGTTCAATCTGCAGATAACCCTGCAGACCCTGCATCTAGAGGGGTTCTACCCTCTCGACTAGACCACTCTCTATGGTTTCGTGGTCCCCCGTGGCTCACAAGGCCACAACAAGAGTGGCCAGTTTCTAACGTCAATTGTCATACAAATGAAGAACGTCGCAAACACATTTTAATAGGTAGTTACGGGCAACCCAGCTTAGAATTCCTTGAGCGATTTTCCTCACTTCCAAGGATGCTGCGCATCGTCGCCTTACTCTTTCGTTTTTACCACAAATGTCGTAAATCCCAAAACTTTCAAACGAACTATGTAACGGTTCCAGAGACCAAACAGGCTCTGAATCGTATAATTTCACTTGTTCAAGCTGAACATTTCTCCCAAGACATAGCCCGTCTCAAGGATGACGACAGGTGTACCAACCGTCTTCAAAAACTTAAGCCCTTCTTAGACGAAGAAACCGGACATATCAGGGTCGGCGGTAGAATCAATCATGCCAACGTACCGTTCGATGCCAAACATCAAATTGTATTACCAAAGAAGCATCATTTTACTAACTTACTGATAGATTTTTATCACGTGACAAACCTGCACGTTGGTCCTCAAACTTTACAGTTTGCACTTGCCCAAACTTATTGGATTCTGTCTGCCCGCGATGCAGTCCGAATGCGCACTCGTCGTTGTGTGCGTTGCTTTCGCGCACGACCCATCGCGCCGCAGCCATCTATGGCTCAACTGCCGGCAGCTAGAGTCCGTTCAATGCGTCCATTCCTGCACGTAGGGATAGATTTTGCGGGACATTTTCACTTAAAATCCAGTAGTTTTAAAAAGGCAAAGGTATTCAAATCGTATGTCTGTGTATTTGTGTGCATGTCAACGAAGGCAGTCCATTTGGAATTAGTTCCAGAACTGTCCACCGAGTCGTTCTTAAACGCGCTACGTAGGTTCATATCCCGACGAGGTTTGTGTACTGACATCTATTCAGACAACGGCCGTAATTTCGTCGGATGTGACCGCTATCTATCCGAATTACACACATTTTTACAAAACGATAGCAATCATACAATGTTAAATAAACAACTGACTGACCTCGCCATTGCATGGCATTTCAACCCTCCGTATGCATCTCATTTTGGGGGCATTTTTGAGGCAGCGGTCAAAAGCATGAAAACGCATCTCTATAGAGTCATAGGTAAACTTACGTTAACTCACGACGAATTTAATACACTTCTGTGCCAAATAGAAGCTGTTCTGAACTCCAGACCGCTCTGTACTCTAAGTAATGATCCTGCGGATCCACTCCCACTTACACCAGGTCATTTTCTCATCGGGGAACCATTAACCTCGTTGCCCGAATTTGACCTCTCGAACGACAACCCACACCGCCTGGTAAGATGGCAGATCGTTCAACAAGCGGTTCAACATTTTTGGAAACGTTGGAGTGTTGAATATCTCCATCAGCTACAGCAGCGAGGAAAATGGTTCCACGACAAGTCTCACCCACTCCTCCGCGACGGTTCTGTGGTCGTGTTGGTTGACAACGCGCTGCCACCCCTGCAGTGGCGCCTGGCGCGCGTGCAGCAACTTCACCCCGGCGCCGACGGTGTCAGTCGCGTGGTTACTGTACGCATCGGTAACACTCTTACTAAGCGACCTGTAGTCAAGGTCTGCCCATTACCTATTGAGTAGGTACCTTACTGGAACTAAATATAAGCATGTCTAGTCTTAAGTTACATACTTCTTTAATTATTTCCTAATAAAATAAGCACTATTTTATGGTCGGCGGCATGTTCAGTACTTTAACGTCCATGTAACTTTGGCACATTAGCACAAACAATTATATCTTAATTATTTCCGAATCTACTCAAATATCAGGGTTACTTGCGGACACAATAAACTAAACGTTTCCTAGCAAGGAATACCAAAACGCAGCACGTTGTATGCGACAGTGCTGCCCTCGACAGTCTAAAAAAGGAACTGATTTAACTCGTACACGCAAGCAACGGCTGCTGTATAAATTATATGATTCTCGGCTCAAAACCTAGATATCGCGACTCGAATCCTAGCAGCAAACAGGTCAACCAAAATCTATCGTAATACGCCTACGGAGACCAGCAGACGGGGGCCCCCAGGAGATACTACGTTCCTGGAACTTGGTGAGTGTCTGTGATTTTTCCCCTGCTTATTTGAATTGTCGAAGGATTTACCCAACAATACTCTTTTTAGAATCTATAAACATTTTTCAGAATGGAAAAAATGGAAATTGTAAAAACAGTAATAAACAACAAGAGCAATTTTACCATCAATTCAAGCATTGCATGTCACCTTGGATAACCAAAGTGCGCAATTCCAAGCAAATATTTGATCAACTGAGCAAATTTACGAACTATTTTGTTGGGTGCATTATTTAGATTCGACTTGACAACTATTTTACGATATGAATTGAGCATTCGAGGTACTAAATGACTGTTGTAAATATATTATTATTATTGCTACATTCCAGGTTTAACTAAGAAATCGATTTTGATGTTGGGCATCGTGCAGTTTAGAGAAAAGCTTATAAACCCTTTTTCAATGGAAACGGGTAATTATAACGAGGAATTTACATATAAACTAAAGGATCGGTGTAGTACAAATATTCGGACCGTATATTTTGGATGCCGAAAGCCTACTTTCGAACCTTAAAAAACCGAGCGATCTTAGGCCTTTTTAGGGTGCCGTAGTCAAACTAGGAACCCTTATAGTTTCGCCTAGTCCGTCCGCCCGTCCGCAGCCTAGCGCAGAGACTCTTATTACTAGAAAGCTGTAATTTGGCATGAATATGCAAATTAGACACGCCAACAAAGTGGTACAATAAAATGTAAAAAAAATAATAATTAGGAAACCTCTCCCACACGTAACGTGGGGATGTAATTTTTCTCGTTTGTAGTGTGGGGTGTCGTTGAATGGGTTTTTCAAAAATATTACGGGTTTTTGTAAACATTTTTTCGATCAAGAGATCCGTTTATGAAATATTAAGCTTTAAAGCGCTAATTTTCGTTAGAGTCAAGTGTCCCCTCCAACCTATAACCAAAACTAAAAATACTAAAAATCAGAAAAGAATCTTAAATGATAGCGCATATAACCAATTTAAAAGGAAAACTATGTCAACTAATTATCTAGACATCATTGGAGGTGTTTATACCTACTAAAATCATCTAAGACGGCACCAAATGACTCCAAATAGAAAATTAGTTATTACTTGTTATTAGTTAGCTTTGGAACCCTACACTGAGCATGTTCCAACATGCTCCTGCCCGGTTTTTTAATATAATTTAAACGTATATTGAATTTCCATTGAAGTCATTTTTTCACCGCGATAAACTGTTATCGGAAATTTTCACCGTAAGTGTAAAAATCTTTTGAGTACGTTAATCCATACTAACGTTTATTATATTATACGTAAATGCGAAAGTGTATTTGTTTGTTTGTCCTTCTTTCACGGGTAAGCCGCTGCGCCGATTTCAATGAAATTTAGTATGGAGATAAGTAAGGCCCCGAGGAAGGTCATAGGATAGTTATTTTCCCGGAAAAATTTACAGTTTTCAAGGGAGCAGCGATAAACTACTTCTACGCGGATAGAGTCGTGGGCGAAAGCTAGCTAAATATATTTTAAACCTGTGCGATTTATTTGAAACGCGTAATTTTTTATCATCGGATGTTAAAGGTTTTCGTCTCCCAGTTTTCTTTGTAACCGCACAAAGCCAGAGCAAATATTGAATTCCACCGAGACCCCAACTATTTTCTCAAAAGGTAGCCAAGACTAGTGTTTGCTTTTCTCGGCCCTCGACTGTCTAGGACTGGGATTCAATTCATTTTACGTCAAATCGTTTGGAGATTGTTTAAGTTCCGAGAGGATCGTTTCAAATTATATTTATTTATTAAGCTAATTAAAACCATACCTTAAAAGGTTTCTTACAAATGCAAGTTGACAACTGCCCATAATTGTTTCTTTCTCTAGATAATTGCTAATTGATTGAAGTTCTTCAAATCTATTGAATTTGTACATTTTCGTGTATTTAAATGTGTGTATACAATAAACATAGCTTTTGTAAGCGACGTCTAAGGAAGATGAAACAAAAAAAATACATCAGATTTAAGCATTGTCTTACTCCTTTAAAATTTCATGATGCTTAGGTCAATTCAAGTCAAAATAAGCGCGTAAACATACCTTCTGGGTGCTCAGATAATCGAAATAGTATAGCCTACCAACCTGTAAAAAGGCTCACTAGCTTCTACCCGCAGCTTTGCGTGATACCTACTTTAAAACCAAAAAAAACTGTTACATTTGCGACATCTAACGGATAATAGGTAAAACAATGCGCCATCTGTTGTCGAATAGTCCTGCACGCGGCAGGACCTATATGACGCCATTAGCATAGCATATTGGTCAGCTCTCGTCTAACACCGTCGACACCCTAAGAAGAAGAAGTCAAGTAGCCTGGTAAAAGTATCCTATACCCGTCTCTAAATACCATTTTTTTATGGAAACCCTTTAAGTCTCTTGCCCGAAAACGGATCAAATAATCACACTTGCGAAGTAATCATTAGTAAGGATGTAAATGTTTTGTTTTCTGCTAAAGGCCAGTTCTTAAAATAACCAGTCTCTGAATAATCTGAAAAACGTCGGTATAATTATTACAGAGTGTTAGTTGCGATCCATTTCCATAATCAAATTATCGTTCTCCAGGCCGCCGGGTTCAGACCTGGATAATTCGTAAATCGAGGTCACATCTCAACAAATTAGAAACTTCTTGTTACTATATCCGGGTGTTGCCAGTACAAGGCCTATATAACACTTAGTTTTAGACTGTCTTGATTTAGAAACCACCCAGTGTACTTACGTAAATCGTGTATCGGTTGAAATGTCCTAGCTTCGGAAATAAAGTATTATTTATATTCTTTCCCAGGATTCTAGTTATCTCCATACCAAGTATAATTAAAATCGCCTCAGCAGTTCAGCTGTGACAGCGTTAAAACCAAACAAATTTTCTTTGCATTTATAATATTAGTACCGTTCGTTATATCTCCATGTTGAACGATCTTTCTGAGTTATTTGATAGATTGTTCGTACAGTAAATTATTTAGTTAAATAATAATAATAATAATAATAATATATATAGGTACGATCGACGTATCAATTCATTCAATTTTAAGCGTAAAATAACATAGGTTCCGTTTAAATGTTCTTTACGATGCATCCGTATTTATTACATACATACCATCACGCCTTCATTCCCAGAGTGGGGTAGGCAGAGCTACAGAAATAACAACAACTCAAAAAAGATTTGTCTATAATTATACAACCATATTTTGTACAAACAGGCCAAGAAGTTTACTAGTGTATTAGTGAGAGGTTGCAAGCCCATCGCCTAACAGTACTACAAGCCCATTCCCTTAGTCTCCCCTTACGACATTCACGGGAAGACATGGAGTGGCACTATTTTAACCCGGCAACCTCACGGGCAAAAGCTCATAACATAAACACATTCAACGTTGCGCTAATAATAGTCAAAAACACCTCGCGATAGCGATAGTTTTAGTTGTTGCAATAATGTATTAATTTGAGAATAGTGTGAATTTAGTACGTCAATAACTGCGACAAGGTACTACAATGTTCGACCAGGTACTACCTAATTTTAGTGTGCCTTCCTCTTTAATATTTTCACGCAGACATCTTATAACATATTTTATTACCTTTAGATATGTAATAGAATATTCCTAAATTAAATAAATAAAAAATAAAAAACTAAATTGAAGACCCCGCTCTTCTATGAATAGAACTTGCCTCTTATATTCTAAAACTTATCTTGATGAATAAGGTAAAGTTCTCTAGTTAGCATCAGGAATATTACTTTTCATTACCGTTCAAAGAGATTATGAAACTAAAGAAGTGACTTTTTAATCAATTTAATGAACGGTTTTGATTTTTAAACTGGTATCATTACATTTTAATGCTATTAGAAGTTGATTGAGTAGCAGGTACTTAAAGTTAAAAAGCAAACATTAAAGTCCAGATTAAGGTCAAAGTCCAAATTAAAGCCATTGAGATAGTAGTGATAATGTTTAAGTCGCCGTTTCGTCCTATTGATTTTCCAAATAACAGGAAAAATTATTAATATAAAAAAGTGTGTAAAATAATGTTACATTAGCTCCATCTTTTCTGGAAAAGGCAATTGTTTTCAAAAAGCAAGATATCAAAACAGTCAATTTCTAATTAAATTTTCAATGTAATCAGTTAAGTTTATTAATTTGAAAGTGTTTTTGCATCTGCTACTGTATGCCTATTCTACTACTCCCTAACTACTGACTACTGATTTTGCCCTAATATCAATGCTTTATTACAATAAAGTCTAAATAACGAACATACTAATAAGTACGTATTTTAAAACTTAATAAATGTGGTGACAACCCTCATATCCTATTTAGCTGATACTCATCCACCCATCTCTACTGGTATAATATCAGTCACTCCACCTACATCCGATACGCCCACGTGTTGGCTGAATCAAACGAGTGATAAGTCACCCGATATCTCGACTCCGTTTGCACACTCGTATTTTTCTAATTACGAAGAATTTCTGCTTGGACGTTTTCACATTGCGTCTAATTCAATTCCGAGGATATAAAAGGTAAAATAAGTTTATTACAGCGATCAAGACATCGGATAATAAAATTGGAAGATAATTTAAAATTTCATAATTTTCATTGCTTATTTTTAAATCTGCCTCTCAAAATTAAATGACTTTAGAACACATTTCCAAACAGCCAAAATGTCACGCGCTTATCCAAATCATCCAAATTAAAACCAAAACTCTGATATTTACAGACCTACAGGAGTATTATGGTAAAGTTATGCAGTTCAGTTTACGCCGCGAGAAAAGGACAAAAATATATAACTGCTATAGCTCTGTCCTTTACCCTCACCGTAAAATGAATTGCATAGCCATGTGATTATAAGCCCCAGTCTAAGTATAGGTACTTAAATACAGTGCAAGAGGTTTTTAAAGTCTTCCAGGTTCAGCTAAAGGTTAGACTTTTTTTAAGCACTTTCACATGCCACCGACATCGGGGCCCTAGGTGGTTATGTGGGACTCGCCAACTAAGAGCGGAAGAAACTCACTAAAAACCTAGTAATTCTCCGTCCACACCGTTGTTGGTGATAGCCTCCATTAGACTATAACCAATTTAGGTTAGACTAGCATAAGGGCAAATGAGAGCGAATAAGAGAGAAGTACAAACCTAAACCCTATACTTATTATTACTTAACTAGCTACCCGTCAGCGGCTTCGGCCCGCTGAAAATTTTTGACGTTCCCGGTTCCTTTTTTTTTTCATAAGAAGATTTAGCGAAATTGGTCAAGCCGTTCATGCGTGATGCCATGACCAAGGGAAATAGGGATTAATTTTTATAGATATAATAATAATATAATATAGGTAAACCGCTTTAGTCACTGTAACAAATTAATATTCAAATTTTTATTTGATTTGACTATATTATTTTTTCTGTGTTAAATTGTGGTGCTCAAACATTCCTATGCACGCGTGGATTTTCATGCTCTGTGGTGTTTATTTCATAGACAACAATATCCTAAATAATTTTCTATCAGGCTCTAGTCCCTCGGCGCGGGGCGTAATGGAAAAGCATCGCGTGTGACGGCGAGAATAACGAGCAATGTATTAGCCGCGTTACCCTAACTCGGAATAACGCAACAGGAGAGCTGGACGTCTTTTCCACATTGTATTTAAACAAATACATATCAGGGGACAATCCCACACAAATAGATCTACGCGCAAACTTATCTCTAAGATTGTTTAGTCAAACTCGACGTATGTTTGTCAAAGTATGTTTTGGAACTGTACCTTGTCACAGTAACGTATTCAAGTGAGAGTAGTTTTAATTTCCGTGGATGGTGGATGTCGTAAGAGGCGACTAAGGTAAGGCGATGGGATTGCAACCTGTCACTAATACACTACGAAACTTCATAGCCTGGTTGTGCAAAGTGTGCCTACCCCACTCTGGGAATAAAGGCGTGATGTTATGTATGTAGTTTTAATATAGTTTTCCGGATAGCTGTGACAAAGTACCTAAATTAATACTAATATAAAGTTTTAGAATATAAGAATAGGAGAGTATACATATAATAATAACAGTATAAGTATAAAAAATACAATCTGATAAGTGATAACATCAACAGTTGAAATAAACACTTAATGCTTTAGATATTTATTAAATTTCACTCATTACCTCACGCAATGTAACATAAAAGTATTTTGTCCCGTTAGAATACCACTTAAAAAAGAAATTACTTCGTTAATTCAGGCAGCCTTAATACATACTTGTTGAGAAAGTAGGCTTTCTAGGTTTAGGGCGCAGTGGCGCCTCGGTAATCCGTGGTTGCCTAGCAACCAGACGGTAAACATCTATATACTAAGAGATTAAAGGAACTTACCAAGTGAAGTTCAATCCTTATTATATGAGGTGTTTTGTTCGAAGATATATAATTTACCATGTAGTATCCTTAGTTTGACCGCCAGGTAGCACGCGTTTGTTCAGAGCGTAAAAAGATTGCTTAAACCGCCCTGAACCGTCATTCCTGTAACTTAGCTGTCAAAGTCATTATTTTCAGAGTATAATTTTCACAAATATATATGCCTTTATAAGGGTGTTCTATGAACGAGGGTGGGTGGGTGTATATATCTTCGAACAAAACACCTCATATAATAAGGATTGAACTTCACTTGGTAAGTTCCTTTAATCTCTTATTATATTTCTGTGTTTTGTTCTCGATATATAATTTACCATGTAGATTTTTAGAGACCATATTTGTGAAAAATATTTATTTAAAACTTATAGTCAATAATCACAGCTTACATTCTTTGTTATAAGTTGCTAAATTGTAATTAAATGTAATGGCACAGTTATCAATCTTAAGCAGTTCTAAAATAAAAATAAAGTAAACCTATTTTTTCTCATTACAATAGGAACCAAAAAATAAAATATACATTTTCTCTGTTTTAACTCTTACGTAATGTGTTACTTAATATTAAATTTGCAAAATTATTATAATCAAATATTGGCCTGTTATAAAATTTAGCAAAATTTTTGGATGATGCAGACCATCCCGCAGTATTTCTTATAGTATCTATTGATACTCCTAATCTTTTAGCCGCTGACGTAGAGGCGTGCCTCGTGCTATGGGCCGTAAATTGACTAGTGTTTATTCCACTGTCAGTCAGTGTGCTCTTAATCCACCTACTAATGCTTTGGCTAGTAGCCTGTTTATGTGGCTTTTTGTAGGTAATTAATAAGTGATTTATATTACCTCTAACTGTACTTGAAATCTTTATGTATTCTTCCAGAGCCCTTGCTGGACATATTGAGGGATCATTATTGAAATAAGGAAGAAACAACCTTGGTTGGTTCCTACCTGGGCCAGAAGTTTTTATAGTATCTGGTATTTGTATATATATGCCCTGTTCTGAATGCGATATATTAGATAATTTAATGAGCGATAATGTTTGAACTCTATGAGCAGTGCAGAGTGCTAACAGGACCACTAATTTTTTAGTCATTTTTTCTAGGCCCAATGTGTTGTTAGGAAACCAGTTACTTAGGAAATTAAGAGCTATTGTTGGATCCCATGTTAAGTCATATTTAGGTTGTGGTGGTCTTTCCCTATAGAAGCCCTTAAATATGCGCTTTATTCTTTCATCGCAACTATATTTTTTTCCAATAATAATAGCAAGTGCAGATCTGTGTGCATTAAGAGTGCCGTAAGACGCTCCTGATTGAAAGCAGTCTGTTAGGAAGGACATTATCATAGGTACTGATGCTTCGTATGGCGATATTGTGTTTCTGTTACAGAAAGACCACCACAGTTTATATGTTACATTATATTGATCTAATGTATTTTTTGCAAATGAATTAACCATTATATCAAGAGCTGCTTTAGGGACTGAGCTTCTGGACAGGGCCTCCCGGATAATTTCCCTGCAACCAATGTAAGTTGATGTTGCAGCGGATGTGTTGTCCTGAAAGGAGATATTAGCAGTTGTGCGTGTGGTCTGAATGTAATCCATTCTGATATAAGAAGGCTTTGTGCTAGTGGAAACCATGGCTGGGTGGGCCACCAAGGAATAACTACTATTCCTGTGGCTTCATCATTAATGATTTTTCTTAAGCATTTTAGTATTAGGCTAAATGGTGGAAAAGCGTAAAAAGACAATTCGCCCCAGTGAATAGTGAAAGCATCAATAGTAGACGCGTCCGGGTCCGGTTTCCAAGACACGTATTGGCGACATTTTGCGTTTTGTCTAGAGGCGAACAAGTCTATCTCCGGTAGGCCTAACTTGTCAGTTATTGTTTTAAAAGCACTATTACATAATTCCCATTCAATGTCCATATTAGTTTTCCTTGATTCAAAGTCCGCTTCTAAATTATCTTTTGATTTTATGTATGTTGCATTAATCCATATACAGCGTTGCTCACACCACTGCCAGATGTGTTTAGACAGCTGGTTTAAGTGGGGGAATTGAATTCCTCCCATTCTGTTAATGTAAGATATTGCGGTGGTGTTATCAACTCTTAATAGGATTTCGCAATTTCTGTCATTTTTTGCAAATGATTTTAAACCAAGGAAAGCTGCCTGCAATTCCAAATAATTAATGTGGTGTTCTTGTTCTTCTCTTCTCCACAGACCGTTAACTCTGCCGTCAGCACACACACAGCCCCATCCTGTACTACTTGCATCTGAATATATTACTTTTTTGAATTGGTTTTTCCTTATTGGCCGATATGTATCAAAAATGTTTTGTAGCCACCAGCTAAGGTCCTCCTTAATTATGGGCGAAGAGATAATTCTGGCATCGTAATTACCATTGTATTTAGATAGCATAAGGTATTTGTACCTTTCTAAAACTTTGGTGTATAACCACCCATAATCCACAGCTGGGCAAGCAGCTGTTAAAGTGCCTATGAGTTTTGACAACTCCCTTATAGTACATTTAGGTAGTCTCATGAACTTATTTAACAATGATGCTATAGTTTTCCTTTTCTCTATTGGTAGAGAAATAGACATATGTATAGAATCGAATTGAAACCCCAAGAATTTACATTTTTGTTTTGGTTGTAAGGTGCTTTTGTCAACATTTATTATGAACCCTAAACACTCTAAGAGTTGTTTCGTACTTTGAATGTTCTGTAGACACTCATAATAACTTTTTCCTAAGCAAAGTATGTCATCTAAGTAAATAACAGAATTGAAGCCTCTTGAACGCAAGTTTCCAACCACTACTTTCATAAGTTTTGTAAACACGAATGGGGCTGAACACAGACCATAAGGCAAAGCATTAAATTCATAATAAGCATTGTTATAATTAAATCTTAAATATTGCCTATCATTATTGTTAATAGGAACTAAAAGATACGCTTCTTTAAGATCAATGGTGGCACAATATGCCCCCTGTGTTAGCAAGCCAATGGCAGTTCTGTGGTCCTCCATTTTGAAGTGTGAATTACTGATGAATTTATTTAGTCGTTTCAAATTGAGAATGAACCTCATATCTCCATTTGGTTTTTCTCTAAGGAAAATATTAGAAAGGAACTGCTCGTCAGATGGCTCACACTGAGAAATGGCCTGCATTGTTAATAATTTATTTATGGCCTTCTGCATTTCTAAATGTTCGTTCTGATTTTTAGGCACAAAAGGTGGTGGTGTTGTTATTTGTAAAGGATGTTTCTCAAAAGGTAAAGTATAGCCACTCACCCATGACAATATTTCATTGTCACTTGAAATGTTAGTCCAACAGGGCATGAAGTGTCTAAGTCTCCCAGCATGACTCACCTCTAGTTCCGTGCACGGGGGTCCTTTTTGTGTTGTAATGAGGCTGGAGCTGGTGCTGGTCGTCGGGGTGGCAGCTGTGGTCTCCTGAACCCACCTCGCGCTGTCCCCCGTGATGTTGTTGGGTAACGTTGTTGGTACTGGTATTGGTACCGAGGTGGGTTGCTGTAGTTTCCCTGTTTTTTGTTGGATGAAGGGTAACTATGATGGGCATTCTTTGTATGCTCCATTTTTTTTATAGACAGGCTGGACCTTTCTATACATTTAAGTGTTTTAATTTTTTCAATCAAATTTTTTCCATACAAGAATTCATCATGATCTACATCTTTAACTACGTCCAAGAAATGCTTATCTAGTATGGGTGTTATCAATTGCTTGCGTCCACGGGACTCATTAAAATGCAGGTCCGTCAGGATCTTTCCTGCTTCATTCATGTGTTTTACTATTTGAATTTTTTCACCTTGGTAATCTTTAAATGCTAGTGACATAGCCCTGCCCAAGGCTGTCAATCCTATGCCTAGCTGTTGTTGGCCTTGTTCCAGTTTTTTGTCCCTATTTTTGGCCGCATCTGATATGGCAGAGCTTATCTCCGGGTTGAGAGCTGGACTTTGTAGCAATTCGCAATTGCTTGGTACCTGATATTTTTTTATGACGTTTTCTTTATCTTCTCTGCTCATACCTTGTTTGAGGATTGGTGTCCATCGAGAAGATAAATTGTCACTGATATTTGGACCAAATTTTTTGGCTTCTGGAGCAGGGTCTCCCAATATCAGTAAGAGTTCTGGGTCAATGACCTCAATGTTTTCCGGAGTTTCACTTATAGTCGGTTGCTCCGACGACGCCTCAATGCCCGCCGACGTCCCTGGAATGGGTTCTGGTTCGGGAATGAAATCTTGCTGCTCAGATCCTGACATCTCAGCATCGACCACTGGGGTTAATAATGTGCCTCCCCCTTCTTCATAGTATTCTCCGTCTGAAATATGCGGATATTTTTATTGGTTGCTTTATGCATCACGTACATAACTGCGTTTTAAGACCTTCGTGTTGCCTCACGGACAACCCCCAGGCAAATAAATTCTCGTGTGTGCATCTCGTACACACCCCGAGTAGCAGCCCCGACCAGCTTTTATACCCAAAGTTGTTTTTGGACTCACCTTGAGTTTCTCCTTGGCTCCCGGTATCTTCCGTGGTTAGGGTTATAGTCGAGTACCCCTTTATTTTCCTTTCTAGCCTTTTTAATTTTTTGTACCACCTTTTAAGGTTCTCTTCTTGATTTCTTTTTGGTTTAGGCATTATTGAAACCGAAATTAAAATTTAATTTCACTTTCTTGCTGTGCTATTTGGCGCGCGAAAAAAAAGGAATGGCTTTGACAGCTAAGTTACAGAAATGACGGTTCAGGGCGGTTTAAGCAATCTTTTTACGCTCTGAACAAACGCGTGCTACCTGGCGGTCAAACTAAGGATACTACATGGTAAATTATATATCGAGAACAAAACACAGAAATATAATACATCGCGAGATAATAGAATGGCGCGGAATATTGGGCTGATTGTGCCTAAACGCATCAATGATGACAATTTTACTCCGGCAATGGTTTTCTTGCGAATATTCCTGAGACCTTTCGGATAAATTTTGACCCTCCAGGATGTTTTGTGCAATTACTCTTCTAACGCTCTCAGCTGATTGAATGGGCAGGTTTCCTCACGATATTTTCCTTCACCGTTAAGGATAGGTAATTGGAATAGAATATGAATATATTTACATAACAAATAGATTATTTATAATAAATTTCCGAAAAATACCCATTAAAAATTTAAACAAATAAAAAAACTGGTACATGCGTTACAGTTTTCTATTATTAAAATTAATATTATTTGAATAGTATACCCACAAGAGATACAGCTGCTCACTGCCAAAAGCATCTGGAAATTCCTGGACGCAACGGGCCTTTGCAGTGAGCTCTAAACAAAGGGCTGACACAATAGATCAGCAATGATCGAAGTGGCGCACAACACCCATCACAACCCCCCAATAATAATAATAATGGTGCATGCTTTTTTTCCAGGTTATATGCAGTAAACATAATTACTTCAGTTTAAAAACCACTGGGGTTCAATCTCGGTACCTTATTAGTTGTAGACATTAGTCGACACCTAAGGCCACCGACGCCGACGCTCTTTAATCTTTTGAACGCCAAGGACGCCTAAAGTGGTCATGTCGTGCCTACAACGCCACAGACTCTTATAGTTGTCACAGGTACAGTTTAAAAGAGACGTTATTTAGTACGGATTAAATTAAATTTTGCAAATCTTTTACATGTTTGGCGTGTGAGTGACGTAACTATTTGTCTTTGACGACGAGGGTTGAAAAGGTTAAGTCATTTCATTTTTTTCTGGCTATGGCTAAATATATGTCAGAATTTGTCATTTTTGACGGTTTACATGAGTATTGTCATGCAGGCTTGCGGAAAACCCAGTCTTGACTAGAAGCCAAGAGCGGTCAATACTTCAACGGAACTTGAAAGCTCCCTTTGAAAAGCATAACATAATCACATATATATTTTATTATAAATGAGTAAGTACAGTATGTTGTACCGTTTTAGAAAACAAGTTCTTGATTACCTTAATACTTTGAATATTGTCAAATCTACGACTCTAAAACTTCCATATTAATGCACGTCCAGCAACCAGGATCATAGGAAGCCATTTAATTTTCAGAGAAATACGAGTAAAGTGTCATCAAATCTAAGAATTACACATTCATTTGACAAAAAATTCAAAAATTCTTAACCAATGGAACACACACCAAAAATACAAATTCCATATTCAAACAGCCAAGGCCTTTCCCGTAAAGACCACAAAAAACAGCTAATGAATAAGTAAGGCTGGTGATTAATTCCAGTAACACTGTTACGGGCCCGACGGGAATCAGCCGGCTTTTTCACAAAATTGCCTGCCAGGATTTGTAGAAATGTCGATTTTGGTTAATTGTTTTATTTACATTTCCATGTTTACCGTTTTTGTGCTGTAAATAACGCTGTCAGATTACTTATTTTAAGCAGAAAATTATCAAATTAAGAGGAAATATGGCGTGGGGTTCCAAGGGGTATTTTGTTTCTTTACTTCTTTAATACTGTATATCCTAGAGATTTAATATTAAACTAAGACTTGAATGAAGATCATGACTTTGCTAGATGCAAAACTGACCTGGCATTTAAATTAATTTTTAACTATTTGGATATTCTGATAGCGTTTCAGCAATTCTGTAAACGAAACCCTGTTTACTTTCTAAGCAAATGACGTAATAAAAGTGAAAACTATTGCCAAGTCATGGGCAGTTTGGTGCCTCACCCCAACGCCAATAGCGATTGAGAAGAAAACTTGTTAATTTATCGAAGGGCAAGAAAAAACATTTAATCAAATACGCCTTTTCGCTATTGAATGAGCAACCGTCAAATGTCGCCATACGTGTGTGAAACTATAAGAACTATACTGTTGAAACTTGGTAAGTATATGTATACTGTGAACCGCATTAAGACTTTCATACAAAAATAAATAAAAAAACAATAAATTTTGGGGGTTCCCATATTTAGAACTGAAACTCAAATATATTTTTTTATCAAACCCATACGTGTGGGGTATCTATGGATAGGTCTTCAAAAATGATATTGAGGTTTCTTACATAATTTAGTTTGCGCTAGAGACACTTCCAAAGTGGTAAAATGTGTTTCCCCCAACCCCTGTAACTTCTAAAATGAGAGAATGCTAAAACTGCTGTCGTGTGTATCATGCGTGCAAATAAATAAATAAATAAATAACTTTAAAAATATATATGATGTTGTATACCATGCAAACTTCCACCGAAAATTGGTTTGAACGAGATCTACTAAGTAGTTTTTATTTAATACGTCATAAATCGTCTTGCTGCTACGGAAGGCTTAATGGGCGAGTCCGACTCGCACTTGACCTCTTTTTTTAAATATGGTATTGTTGAAAATAATAAAACCACTTTACTTCGTAATTATTTTTGACCCCCGCTTTCCTAACCAATTTTGTAAAGCAATCAAATCTCGCGTCATCTTAGGGTCTGTCAAATTACCCGTCGCCTGCGATCATTTGTCAGCAACACATAGGGTTGCCATCTGTCCGGATGTTTCCTGGAATCATCCTTGTTTAATGGGCGTCCGGTAACCGTCCGGGCACTTTTAAAAGCATTAGAGTAAAATACAGATAAAATAAGATGAGATTGTAACAGTTCACTTAATACGTTATTCAGTTAGTTGTAACAAAACCAATTTACCCATCAACTTCGATATCATGTCCTTTTAAAGATCAAACGTGGTCCTATTAACGATCTATTAAAGAAACTATTACATTTACTGTTTTTAAGTTATTTATTTTATAGAATATAGTTTTGGTGATAATAGGGGGTTATTCAACTATAATAATAGAGTACTAGTAGGTCTGTACAGTGCAAGAGGTCTTAAAAAGTCTTTTGGGTTGGTGTAAAGATATTTGGACTCGCATAAGAGCATAATATAATGGCAAATGAGAGAGAGGTACAGTCGCCTACAAAGATATGTATCAACTTTGTAGAGCTATTTGCTCTGAAGTATGATTATGTCGAACATTTCCATAATTCATTATTTATTTTGAACCTTAAACCAACAAAAGCTTACGTTCCACTTTTAACTAAAAATGTTTCTGCAGCGTGCGTTACGAGTACAATTCTACCGTAATACACAAGAAGGCGGTAACTGCAATGTAGTACGCGAAGCATTATATACTCTATTGATAACCATATTAGATTTAAAATGCTTATATTATTACTATGCAGATAGCCGCTTTCTTTAGTATCACGGCAGAATATTTAATCGAACCTAAATTTTAATGTCCGGTGTCTTGAATATCTTTGTCCGGCGTTGACACTCTTAGAGATGACAGCCCTAGCGACACGTGACAGGCATAGACCGCTAGTCATTAACGAGACACTTTAAACTGTCCCGCGCCCGCTGGTGAAAGAGCGGTGGCGGCGTGGGCGGTGATGGATGGACAGTTTTCTGAAGATTTTGATCTAAAGGTCGTTATGAAGGGTCGGCTTATGTGGGAAGCTGCTGAGCTTCGGAAAACTAGCTTAAGCCTATCACCGTCTGCGAGAATTTGCTTGAGTATTTCTGAATAGTTTAATTTGTATTTCTTATAGCAATCGAAAACAACACATGCCAGTTTGCAACTGACCTGGAAAAAGACCGGTTTTTCAAAAAATGCTGGTTTCTTATATTTAAAACTTTTATACTTACATTTAAAGTCCCCGCATCTATAAAATAATTAATTTTCTAACATAAAATAAATCATTAATAAAACCGTACCTAGCCTCTTTGTAATAATAACAAACATGAAGAATGCCAGAAGTGAGGTCGCTATTGTAAATATCCACAGTCATACAGTCCTTCTCTGCGAGCTGGTCAGTCCGTATTTGAACACTGCTAATGCCACAATGCCGCACTGTTCAAAACGATGATGGATTGCGTGTTTTGGAATAAATTGACCGAAAAGTTACACTTTATCATTACCCTATCTTTTGGAATTTAGTAGCAATACGAATGTGTTATGTAACACGAACAATATGATTAAATATTTTTACTAACAGCTGCGCCTTGCCGCTGAAGAACGTTATCTACAATTGAGCTATTTCCTCTTGAGTTTAATATCAGGTTTGATATCATGACATATCACTTGATTAACTTTCATCGTAGCATATGGATACCTATACATTTTACTTAAAGAGGTTTGCTAAAACAGCTTGCTATAAAATTCATTGTTTTGATGGCGACGTTAAAAATCGTCGCAGGAAAGCAGCCAGTAAAAAGTAAATAAAGTTTTTTTTTTAGTTTTTAAATTGGGATCCTATCATTTCATAAGCAATTTTTAACAAATGTTTCATTTTACAAACATATCATTTGACAACCCGCGTTTTTTTCCATAACGGTAAATAATTCTGGATTTATTTCACTATTCTGTAGAACCCTATAGGTAAGGTAAGGTTAGTTTTATAAAAATCCTCAAATAATTGTAGTTACAAAAAAAAAGCGATTGGCAAATGAGTAGGTTGCGAAGCGATGCATGTGTCAAAGATTTGTCGGCGAAAAGACAGAGAATCTATTAAATTACACCACATTACCATTCAATGACAATGTCCATGTTATGCAAAATCTGAAAACAGATCACCCCTGCCGAGCCCTGCTGATCAGTACAAAAGGCAGGGAAGAGGTACTGCAAAGTACTTAAATTTTTAGATTTTGCATACAACTACAGCCCAGCCTGTGTTATTTACCTATTTGAGAACTTAATCAATAGATGATAAAGCAAAACCGTAACAAGCCATGCCGCACCACGCAAAACAAATTGTGGCACGTGTAGCAAACTACCACCTGGCTATAAAAGGTTACAGATCTAACAAATTACAGCGAATTTTCACCGAAAAATAACCTCAAATGGCACTTCGGACGAAAACATGATGTTTTTTGGGGCTTAGAGGGATTTGAAAGTCAATCGAGCTTTGATTAAGTTAGCTTTGCGAAAGTTTATTATGTGCCAAGCTTTTCAAGTCGCGAGTGGACTTCTAATGGGACGAGGCGCCACTGGAGAATCCTCAACTTTTCGTGGACTTTGTTATTATTTCGGAAAATTTACCACAAATAAGTGTAGAACTGTCCTAATAGCACAGTTTAATTCCTTAAGGAGAAGAAGATGGGACACGTACAAAACATTATTAACAAGCCAGCTTTAGATAAATCCTTACTAATATTTTAAACGCGAAAGTGTGTTTGTCTATTTGCTGCCGTTTTCATAGTGCAAACGTTCAACCAATCGACGTACATTTATATAATATCCTAAATTGGGCAGTTCTCTAGGTAACAGCGCTATACGACTTCTACAGACGGAGTCACGGACAAAAGTTTATCCTATCTTATCTTATCTTACGGATGGGCCCTTTCGGATACAATCCGACCCCTTTAAGATCTTTTGTGCAATTACCCTCTTACACACGCAGCTGTTCGAATGTGCAGGTTTCCTCGCGATGTTTTTCCTTCACTGTAAAAGCATCGGGTAATGTACTTAAGTTAGAAAGAATCATTGGTACACGGTGACCGCGGGGGTTTGAACTCGGTAGAGGCTAAGTATTAGTGACAGGTTGCCATCCCATCGCCTAACAGTACTACAAGCCTTTATTCCCTTAGTTGCCTCTTACGAAATCCACGGGAAGACATGAAGTGGTCTATTCTAACCCGGCAACCACACGGGTAAATCAAAAGTCAAAGTCGGACATTTTTCAATCGGCCATCTTCCCTCCCTGAAGGTTCCCAAATCCAAATCAGTCGGTCTATAAATCTGCAATACCAAAGAAGGCGGTTAACTGCATACTAATAGTCAAAGCAATTTTAAATCTAATCTGGTTACCAATAGAGTATAGAATGCTTTGGCTAACTACATTGCAGTTAGCGGCCTTTTGCATTACGGCTGAAATGTCGATATGAGTTGGTAAGCAATCTCACGCTGCGAGGGTTATACAGGGTGCTGAGAGCTCGGAGCTATTAACGTAAATATCGACTACGATTGGAAGTTGAACTGGAGATCGAAAACAGATTTTAAATGGATTGTCGGTTTTAAAGTTTCTTTATGACACTGGTGGATTGATATCGATGCTTTATCGATCATTCACACAGTTTGTCGCATACAAGTATCTCGTTATTGTACATTTAGTCATGCACAAAAAATTACCTGTGAATGATATATTTTTATGTACTCTTAAATATAATAGGGAGTTTGGATAGGTCCCTTATTCATTAACAAAAACATTTTTGTTGTAACCTGCAGAGTTATTCTATTTCAAAAGAAGAATCGAGACTTACATTTGGAGCCCAAAAATTAACTCACAAAGAAATATAATTACGTGGCTCATTGTATTTTCTTTACCATGTTTATTATTTACTCAGTGTTTACAAACATTTCTCAGACGCTGATCAGTAAACGTACCTGAAAGAAAGAAAAATAACATTAGAACAAAATTCATTAATTATAAATTATAATGTTGAATGTCAAGCCAATGTTTATGCAGCAAATAAATTTATTTAAACAAACAGAATTTTCTTGTTTTATTTCGGTTTTTTAAGATTTGCAAGAAAAAATATATTGAACATGAAAGTGATTTCGCACTTTAAAAAAAGGCTAATATTAAGCAAGCTTCAACAAACCCGACTGCATGTTGTGATATTGTCTTCTATATAGTGTACATAACCATGTATATATTTTGAGCTAAATAAAGGAAAAGTTTCCATCGCGACGCTAAGACAAATCTAACAACACCTCATTACGATACGAGGAATTAATCGCGCATACAAACATACAGTTCGCAATCTGCAGAAAATGTATCATGTATAGGGCATCCACCAGAGCTGTGCCAGGGAGAGGATCGGTGTGCGGGGAAGAAATCCACCAATAGGAGAGCTGTGCTCTGCGAGGCTAAGAAAATTTAGTAATTCTATTAGTGGATTTTTCCCTCGCACACCGCTCCGCTACCTCGCACTGCTCCGGTGGATACTCACCTTAAAGTTCTCTTATGTTTTATTGAGTTCTTAACACATTTCGTGCTAGCAATGCTACAAGTGCTACGCTGTAGCCTGTAGCAGCAAAAATCCACTACGTATTGAAAATTTGCTACGACCAGTGAACCCGACTAATAGAGAACATGCATATTTTTTCATCTTACGCTCTCTGGAAAGTGCTATGAAAGAGAGAAATAACTGTATACGCTAAATTGTCGTGTATTTTTTTACATAACATATGAAGCTTTAAAAAGTCATAGTACAGACCCCCTGCAAAAACGCTCTATACAAAATCGTCGAAAGGAATGACGTCACAGCTGTTGTTCCATGTTTAAAATATAAGGACCTTATGAATAAAATTGCATTTATTTTATAAATTATTATGTTTAAGCCAATATCATTGAATTAAAATATTACGTAAATAAAATGAGGATGCCGAAAATAGCAATCTAAACAATAAAAGAAATTTAAAAAATTTAACAATTTTGATGCTAAAAAATCTTAATAAACGGGTCAAACTTAGTGTTATTGCGTTGTATAATTATTAATTATGCTTTTTTCTCATTTTCTCCTAAGCCGTATCAATGAAACTCAATTCTGATTTTCACGCATTTTGTCTATTGGGTCGTTGGACTGAATGCATTGAACAAATTTGTTAGGTGTCATAAACCAAACCACGTCTCCCATTTAATTTACAGAATAATGACTTAAACTCACTACATTATAAGTCTCAAAATTGTATGAAAATAAGTTCTTATTTTATTGTTACGGCGCAGGAAGTTCCACGTCGCCGGGTTCCTGACCGATTATATCCGCCGGTGGTTTCTAATTCAATAGATTTACTTTGACTTTGACTTTGATATTTTACGAAAAGGTTTTTATATTTAGAGACATATTTAGTATAGAAAATACTGGAGATTGTTGGTTATTAAAAGGACTGTGGTAAAATTTCTGGGCCATGCTTTCCTTAAATTTACAGGTTTTATTTTTAGCCGAAAAAGTACGAGTATAGTTATGTTTTTTCATTTTATCAAAAAATGGATTGTAAACAGTGCACATCGTGACCAAAAGCTTAAAATATAAAATGATCATTCCCTAATGTGCTGCTACGAAAGTTCAGTACAGTTGACGAAGTGCTACGCCGTAGCGCGCTACGAAATAACCGTAGCATGATTATACGTCTGAAATTATGTCTAAAATTTTATATATTGCAAAAACTAAAGTGCCACTAGACAAAATATATAAAAAAGAAAAACAAATAAAAAATTAAAACTAAAAGTAAAACTGAACTAAATGTATGTACAGTTCACATTTTAAAGGCCACTTGTAAAATTAATAAAATTCATGTTTATAAAATACATATTAAATTATTAATATTTATTTCTCTTGACAGATTAAATTCTGAGACCGTGATGAGGCTCCATTATGGATGGCCTGTGTGCTCGTTTGTCTTCTACATGCCAAATAAAAATACAAAGTCCATACGAATATTTAATTGACGAATAACGAAGTAATAACTATAAAATACCGATCGAACTTGATCGTTTGATCTCGATCTTTGATTTCCGTGTATAAAATATTGATCGGATTACGTATCCCCAGTGGGTCGTTAGAATAATTTCTAGTCCGTAAAATCGATTATGAGGCAGTTAGTATGATAATGTGCGAGCTGTTTAAGCGTGAGCGGTGGTTCGGTGCACCGACTAATAACTTGATTAATAGGCAGAGAAAAAAATACAAACTTTTATCACTAGGCACTTGATGAGATCCTATATGGGATAAGATCGCCTATGTACATTAACAGTATCGATGCAAATAGGTATGTTTTGTGATTTATTATCAAGAATAAAAAGTTTCGACATATACATACATATTTGAGTTGTGGCCTGAAATTTGTTGTACACACATTTGAAATAAATACATTTAAGTATGACGACACGTTGGCCCAGATGAATCCCAGTGAGGGTAGATATATGTGTGGTGAGCACGAGTATTTGTTCTTGAGCCTGGGTGTTTTCTATGTATTAAAGTATATATTTCTCTATATAAGTAGTTTATCGTTGTCTAGCGACCATAATAAAAGCCTCGAGCTTAGTTTGGGACTAGGTCCATTTATGTGACATTGTCCCGTGATATTCATTATTTATTTATTTATGTAGCTAAGTTATTTAAACACTTAAGATTAGCTTTTTTGATGGCATTAGGACTTTAAAATACTATAATACAATATAAGAATTAGTACAAATGCGTGATCAAAATAAAGCTCCACATACAACTAGCTTCATGCTTGCCCGGCCCATCATTAGCATTATCGCATCGATCGGTCCATATAAATGGCTTATTTAAGATAAGATACGATTAGGATGCGAACTGACCTACAAAAGCTAAAACATTTTTACTACAGCCGGTTTGCATTACCTCTAAATAAATTATAATTAGTAATACTTGAGGCATAAAATCAGGAGAGCGTGTAGGTCTAAAATAAAAATACAATGCCTCAGAAATATATTGGCAATATCTTTCAAATGGCAAAATTACTTTTTTAATATTTTAATTGTTATAAATACATATATAACTACCCGACCGACAGACTTGAATTTAGAGGGAATTATCCTTGGGTAAGAAATGAATAGCGGGATCTAATTAAGGAGCGTCCTCACTGAGAGCATTCGCGAGTAATGAGCATTCAAGTGGTGTGGAACACAGTAACGCTTGGCTCAACATCCACACCACTCAAATATTAGACGCCGAATGCTCTCAGTGGGGACGCTCCTTTATACGCGTGCAAAATAGTGGATGTCTCATGGCAACTAAATAAAGAGAGAAATAGATTCCATTACTACTAGAGAGTTAACATTATATACATATCTCTCTATTTAAGAGGCATGCTCTTGTCGGTGGAGTTATCGCCAACCGCTCCGCTCCTCCGTCAACTGCTTGACTTTCTGGTACGACCCAACCTTAACCTTCTCTTTTATCTGCTAAAAGTTATTTCTTCTTGGTCTTCCTCTGCCTCTCTTTCCCTTTATCTTTCCTTCTATGATGTTTTAAGAAGAAGGTAGTATCGCAGCGGGCTTCCTATCATTGTTCCTCTTCTATTTTCTGTTGTTAGTACATAACTACTTTAATTTATTCTACTCAGCACTCGGTGATTAGATATTTTATCTCATATTACGAATATCTAATATATAAAATTCTCGTGTCACAATGTTCGTTCCCATACTCCTCCGAAACGGCTCGACCGATTCTTATGAAATGTTGTGTGCATATTGGGTAGGTTTGAGAATCGGCCAACATTTATTTTCCATACCCCTAAGTGACATGAAAGAAAAAAAATTGCAGCGAGCGAAGCCAATGGCGGGTCGCTAGTATACATATATCGAGGAAAATATGAAATCGTTTGCTTTTGTTAGGCTTCAGGAATACAATGTCCCCCATGTCCATATGCGAACTTAAATCACATCAATCCGTCAAACTTAAGACGAAATTGATAGACTCTTTCGCAATAAAAGTTATTAAAACTAGTCACTCAAGACTATACCATTTTCGTACGAAGATTCCACCCAAAGCTCTAGTCTAAGGAATTCTAATTACGCTCATGGTGGGAAAGCAAACGTTAATAAATTATAAGCAAAGACTCTTCTCAAAATATAACAAAAGGTAAGAGGTTAAATAAGGGCAAAAATTACGGCATATTCTATGCTTGGATGATGAATAAATGCCTTTGTCGGGGAGACTGCACCGCGGAACGAAGCCGTCGATTAAATTTTCTAGAAATATCGTTGTTCTAAGTAAGCATATAAAGAAAACCTGGTAACAAATTTCCTTCAACCATTCCAGAAATAGAAAATGCAACAAAAGACCACTCAACTCAGTCTGTTAGTAAACAACTTATTAAGACAACTTATTGAGTTAAAATAAGTGCTAAGCATGACTTTATTTACTTGGAATAAAATCTACGAGAAAAAAGGTGACTATCTGGTCCCAACTTGAAAATACTACAATCGTGAACAATTTTTAACACAAGAGATTTAATTGATGTATAGTCTAAATCTAAATATTATAAAAACAAAAGATCAAATCTTTTGTTTTTATAGTATTTAGATTTATTTGTAATGGATAAACTCAAAAACGAATGCACCAATTTTAAAAAATCTTTCACTAGTAGAATGCTATGTGTCGGGCTAGTTAATTAAATTCAATAAAAATAAGTCTACTCAATTATAAAAGTCTCACATGAGGATCACGCTGACATACATTTTACCTTTTGAATTATTAATATTATATTTTCAACAAACACCGATGCAAAAGCAACTTGTCTATCCTTACCAGTTTTAATATTCCACTTGTAAATCGAATCCGGGAAACAACCGTTTGTGAGGTTACGAGTTTTCGAGGTACTTATATAGGAAATAAATAAAAATAAAAATATCTAGTGCACTATAGTCAAGAGAAAAATAATAATTTCTTCACAAAGGAAGTGCCATAATCTCCAATACCCTGTTTAAAGGTAATTTGCGTATAAAAATCACCAGCCGCGTTTACTTTGAGGTCATTGACATTTATCGTAGAATCTTTATTTATATTTAAAACAACCTTGCTCAATTTTTTTCAATCCTCTAGAGCACTTTTTAAATATTTGGTTTACAAATAATACGGTTTTCAAAATACAACCTCATACAAAATGATGGTGTCGCCTAAAAAACAATAAGACCTCTACACAGCAAGGAAATAAAGTTCAATTAGCTATTCAATTTCGAAATTAATAAAATTAACTTTATACTAATTAAAATATAGCTTAAACTTAACAGCCTTGATCATGTACCTCCTATAAGCACAACAAGTCTCACAAGGTTATAATACGCCATTGCTTGAATGCAATATAATTTTCGATGCAAGTTTAGTTTTATTTGTAATACTAAGTATGTATTTTTTTTCTTCGTGTTTACCATCTTTTTGTGCTAATAATAAAGTTATTTTGGTTATAAATGTTAAACTATTACAATCACATACACTTTTTATGCTGGTATTTCATTGAGAGAAACCGCTTAGGTTTCTCTCAATAAAATACCAGTATAACGGATTATTTCAAAGGTTAAATACAATTTAGTAAAACATTGTCTTAAGAATAGTATTCTCAATTGAACGCTGCTTCCTTTGAAGTATCGAAGCATTGTATTTTTTCTACAACGAGATCTATAGAGAAATTAATTAGTTGAAGACCGAGTCGTTTATTTCATCCCGACCCATTCTTCAACATTATTTTCTTTGGAAAATATATCGCGTATTGTACCTAAAGGGTCTGGATTCTCAAGAACATTTAGTGCCCTAGGCCTTATTAAAGGCAAGGGTAGGTTATTTTTCTTAGTCAGTCTCAAATAATGACAAAGATGGAATTGATATGATTACTAGTCCGCGTATAAAAATAAAACATTGCATATGTTACTCTGTGATAATAATTATTGATATCGGCCCAGTAGTCTTTGTTTATTCGTTACATACATACAAATCTTTCCTCTTTATAATATTACTAGCGACCCGCCAGCGGCTTCACCCGCTGCAATTTTGTAAAAACATTTTTTTTTTAATAAAAAGTATCCTGTGTTACTTCTAGTACCTCCCAGAATATGTGTACAAAGTTTCATGATGATTCGTCAAGTAGTTTTTGTGTGAAAGCGTAACAAACATCCACGCTTTCACATTTATAATATTAAATAAATAAATAAATCCATGTCATCGTAAATTGAATCCAAGTTTATTAGTAGCTTAATTTAATTAGTTTGTATAAGTAGGTATAACATTAAAATAGTTTAACTCATGAGCGCACTATTCGCCAACAAACTGACCCTAGTTTGGCGAAATCTTTTGTATACCTACCACCTAAGTTGTTTTTGAAATAAATAAATAATATAATAATAGTAAAGATGATCCTTCCTCGATAAATGGGTCGTTTTCAAAAAAATTGTACATAGTTAAGGGCTTAATGAAAACAAAATCACGATCGCGTCCTTTGTATAACGAAAGTTAGTCATACAAGCTGTATGGGTAACTTTCGTCACACAAAGGAATCAATTAAGTTTTGTTTTAATTAAAGCCCTTAACTATGTACAATTTTTTTGAAAATGACCCAAATAGGCTATCAAACACTGAAATAATTTTACAAATCGGACCAGTAGTTCCTGAGATTGTGCAAAGTCCTACCACTACAAAATGTCAAAAGCAATATGGTTTTACCTAATAAAATAGACCCCCACCTTAATGGAATGGCAAAGTTCAAAGGCGTGTTCGTAACACATCTTACCCAAGTTTTTTTGTAAATAAGTAGATGTAACGGATCCGGAGACAAACCGGGCTACAAGTAGCGCGGGGCGGCGCCGGCGCGGCCTTTGTGCTTGCTCACGGCGCGTGCGCCTCGCGACCACCTACCTTAACTCATTTACCACCAACTAAGGTTATATGTAATATGTTTACTTCTTTATTAAAGGCTTGCCAACAGATATAACACTATACACTTGAGAAAAATATCATGGCTATAAGAAAAAACAGAGTACTACCCAATAACAGACAGACGCAGCATGTGTACGAAATTACGAAAAATTACAACAAAGCTGGAAAAAGTAAAAAACTTTTAAAGTTCTTCAACATCAAAAACTGTCAAATAAGGGAACAAAATTTGACTAAAAACCAGTACGAAATAACTTATAAATTAAAGAACACGCTAGGTGTGTTTCTGGTAGTTAACGGGTTGATCCCTAGGGTGCCAGAAAACCCATAAATTGTGTGATTTTAGTGGCAAGAACCTGTTGCCACCGACGCTCGACGGGTTGAGCAAAAGCAAAATAATTCCTTCCAAGAATCACAGGCTTAATACGCCGGAAAGCGTGGGTGGTTCTGAGGCGCTGTATTATCACTTTAAATAATACCTGTTATTTACTGCCATTGGCTTAATTAATTAATTTAGCTTTTGACGATTACATTTCTAAGTTTAATTAATTAATATAGCTTTCGACGATTACATTTCTAAACGACTCGGTAATTAACGATTAAAAGACGTAGATATATAAATATCCGAGTGGTGTTTTGTATTTATCCAAATAAAGAGAAATATTTAGGTTGTTATTTAAGGTTCGGTTCCCAAATTTTATTACGTAATTATTAATTTTATGCGCTGAATGCTTTAAGCCGAGTACAAGAAAAACCTAAAACAAAATTTTGACATGGTATTACAAGTGAATACATTTAATTAAATAATTAATTTGGCTTTTCCAATATTGCCATATTAACGGTGTTTGTTTTTTATCGTGTCTTAACGAAGCAAGAGCAGAACCAAACAAAGCGGAATAATAGTCAAAAGCTAGAAATGAAGTTTAACTCTATTATGACTGACTGTTTGGGCATGTAGGACTATTTGGATTTAAGTTATGCATTTCATTGGTAATAAAATAAACAAACAAACAAAAAAGAATGCTATTGAAAACAAAAATTGCCTAAATCAATTGTAAGTTCACGCTTATAGCATACCTATTTAATAATAAATATAAATATTTTAATAATAAAGCAACTATTTAATAAATTTTCGTTTAATCCTATACCAGTTTGTGTATTCGTACTTCTGGAAAAACGTTCTAAGCCACACAAATTACAAACACAACATAAAAACATTATGATAAACGACGTTATCTGACTTTTTAACTCGAAATTAATACGATAAATCGTCCACGTTCTGTTTAAAATGGATGTATTGCTCGAAATTCAATAACACATTTTCCGATACCTAATAACACGCGAGAAGTTAAAAAATTCTTCATATATTTCATATTTCCTGCAACTATGCCTGAGAAGAATTGGTATTTTCAGTCTCGAAAAAATCCTTACAAAAATACTCCTGTCCAAAATTCTCATAAGTAATGTTTCAGTTTTTACGATGGAACCATCCGAAGAAAGTTTTACATGTATAATGTGGAATTAGAAATCATAGTAGGAATAGTCAATGCCATAAGTAAGTTATCTCTGGACTTGAGAGAAGAGCGCGTAATCCTAATCCCATGTTTAACCGAACAGTTGTCCTCGCGTGTGACATGTATCGACTTATTTCTGTAATAAGTCCATGGGTTGTCTATAAATATCTCGACATTGGCAAAATACACCTTAACAGGAGATATTTCTTTAATTAGAAGATATCTCTTTCGCCTTGTTGCACGTCAGTTTACATACTGTCATAAAAAATAACTTCAGTATGAAGAGTATTATGAAAATATTTGAGCCCTCAGCCTGTGTTACAGGACCCAGTTATATTACTGTATAAAAACTCTTAAATTGTAACAAAAATCCTTCACTTTGTATACTAATAGTGGAAATAACACAACAAAGTTTCAGATCTAATCAACCACTTTGTATTCATGATGATAATGATGATCCTGAGCGATTTCAACGGCAACAACAGTGACCACAGTGAATTTTGCTCCGAACTGAATTATTACTGGACTGCCGCCAATCTAACCTTCCTATTTTAAAGATTAGGGTAAGTAAGACCGTAATTGTAATGAAATATTAGTAGCCTATCAATTGCAAGGCGACAAAACACCTATTGCAGAAAAGTCAACGGTCATTGGCCCCAAGCAGCAATAGCAAGTTCAGCGCAGGCGCATTACGACACCTATAGCTGCATTCCGTAGTCGAGCCATGCGCCTGACGGTTACTACTCGACAGGTCTCTCGCAGAACCTACTTGTCATCATTTGGGATAGGATCCATAGCAATATGCAAATTGCACATAATCCCAGAATTATAAAAATCTTCTTAAGATGCTGAAATCATTGTCGGAAACATTCGAGGGAACCGAGAATGTACTCGCTTAATACAAGAATATTCTTAGAAGTGGCTGATAATGCATACTCATATTTGAAATGAGAGTGTTTGTTTGTTTGTCGTTCTTTTACGACTAATCCGTTGAACCGATTTCGATGAAATTTAATATGGAGATAACTAAGGTCCCGAAAAGGGACATAAGATACTTTTTATCCCGGGAAATTGAACAGTTCCTGAGGGGATAGTGATAAACGATTTCTTCGCGGACGCGGAAACATTCACAATTATAAGAGGTTTTCTCGACTGTACAATACTAGGGACCGTCGTTGTCGTTCTTTTACGGCTAATCCGTTGAACCGATTTCGATGAAATTTAATATGGAGATAACTAAGGTCCCGAAAAGGGACATAAGATACTTTTTATCCCGGAAAATTGAACAGTTCCCGAGGGGATAGTGATAAACGATTTCTTCGCGGACGCGGAAACATTCACAATTATAAGAGGTTTTCTCGACTGTACAATACTAGGGACCGTTATAACCAAAATTGATAAAACTCTATAATACCTTAACGTTTTATTGGATGTTTGATGTACTCTTGCTTTGTCATCAAGAATGAAAGAGATACCAAATTGTAAGCTTAATTTTCTATCTTACTTATGTTAGCGCAGTGAAAACCCAAAGTGGATATTAGGTCCCGATACCAAATTACACCTGGCCCGGCCCTTTAGGAGTTTCAGTTACCTATCGCGGCACGGGCGATAGGGTTGCGCTTGCGTCGACGTGTATCAATCGATACTTAATATGCACACAACAAAACGCGGATAAACCTTTCGTTTGAAGATGAACTACTGATTCTACTGTGCTCCCGACCTTGCGTTCGTTCTCGCCAATCCTTAATACTGAATTGTAAGCTCAAAGAGAAAGTTAACCTGTTGCATAATGTCAGATGTTCATGCAGATGCCATTTTATTCATACGTATTTGCATTTAGTAGTTCATAAACGTCAATAAAACATCTATCACCTGACAAATCCACGAGTGCGAGAGTGACGAACGCTTTATACACATCCGCGATAAAGACTACCAAAACACAGTCCTGCAGGCCTATTATAGCCGTGTTTATCGATGTGGATAAACTTGGATAAAACATCTGTCACTTTCTAACCATTCTGTAAGTGCGAGAGGGACGGATGCTTTATCTACCACGATACAGGCCACCATAATACGGACCCTGGGCTAAGATTCTACATGGTAAAGCCTTGCTTGTGATATGTTTCCATATTATCAACGTTTTGGTAATTCTTAATTACTTGACAGGCAGTTAAACATCATAAACAGTAACACGTCAAAGGAAATATTGTTCAGACACGTAGAATAGAGGCCATGGGGGGTTATCATGACCTAACTATAATAATAATAATAATAAAAACTTTATTTCAGACATACATCCATATTATGTTAGTAAAATGTTAAAAAAACTATATTAGTAATACAATTTAAATTATAAATTAAAATCACAAAATTAAATTAATCATAAGTTCTGTTTACGCTCAGAGAAAAGGACAGAGCTATTATAGCTTTTATAGCTGTCCTTTTCTCTGATCACAATTCTACATCAATCGCCTATTTTGTGTGTAGATTCATCGATTGTATTCGTTTTCTTTTGTCAGTTCAAAGACAATGTTAAGAGGATATACAAGTAATGATTTACTAACATTAGCCGTACCTTTAGTCCACTTTTAGATTTATTAGGGAACTTTAATTAGATATTTAACAGGATATTGAACGGTCGGGAATAGCGTAGCCAAGAAAAGGTAAATATTTCATACTAGAAGTTTCCCGCTTCTTTATCCGCCTTAATAGAATGCCGTAATGGTTAGTTCCTTTGTAAATGTCGAACCTTCTTTTCATACACTTGGGAGCAAATAAATCGAGCCACTTAGTACTGAATTTCCATAGAAAGTGGCTTGATTTCTTTGCTCTCAAGTATACTTTGACGACACGCTAGCCTAGTTGGTAGTGACCCTGCCTTCGAAGCTAGGGGGGGTCCTGGGTTCAAATCCCGGTAAGAGCAGATATTTGTGTGATGAGCATGACTATTTGTTCCTATGTCTTGGATGTTTTCTATGTATGTATATATTTATTTATGTAAGTATGTTTATCGTTGACTAGTACCCATAGAACAAGCCTAGAGCTTAGTTTGGCACTAGGTCAATTTGTGTGACAATGTCTTGTGATTTGATTATTATTATTATTATTTACATAATTAAATATATCAATAAACTGCTGGGTAGTTTTAATGCCCTGTTTATACATTCAAGTAGTGGTTCAATTGAGGAAAAGGGATTGCTTCTGGATTTGGCAACGATCTTGACAAACAATTCGATTTATCGCCTTATATTTTTCTAAGAGCCATTCTTCGTTCCTTTTAGTATCCATTTCTAGTTCAAGCCTTAGAAATATTAAGCTATCAAAGTGCTACCTAAGCCTTAAACGCTTTAGCAATAGCATTGTGTCCCTATTTTTAAATCCTATTCATCGTATGAAAGGTGAATACGCAATGCTTCTATCGATAATCCTTTCAATCCACTGCCAGAGACTATTTGGGGAACAAAAGGCCGTATTTCTATCCAGCTGTCCGGGACACGAATCAATGTAAAGCCTACCAAAGTATTGAGACTAGGTGCCCTTTGTCAGAAGTTTATGTTGTGAACTGATTTCTTACAATAAAAAAACGAATTGGTTGATTTTACCTATAATTAGGGTTGATACAGGTCCTACCCGTGAGTTAAGTCGAGTTAGCAAAAACTTTTGTAAAAATAATACGTTGAAAAAGTTGCATCAATCTTTTCATGTGTTATTTTTACAAAACTCACAGGTAGGACCTGTATCAACCCTATTATAGGTAAAATCAACCTATTGATTTTTTCAGTGTAAATTTGAAGAACGGGTAACTAGTACGTCTCACTAAGAAACTATGATAAGGGAACAAAGTAGTCTTCATGTTTGAAGATGAAGGGTGATTGGCATCTAACGCCTACTACTCAGTCGATGCATTTTTCGAGAATTAGCATTTATAGTAATTAGTACTAATTAGTTTTTATCATCCAAATGTGTCTGGTTCGCTGGCTCAGCCTTGCCTCACAAACATGCATACATGTTAGAATCTGTAACTACGCATAGCATTTAAGTGATAGCTATAAGTGAAATTGAAACATAATTTGACATGTGAAATTGTACATTTTATTAATAAATTATTGAATTGAATTATACAATTACGGGGTAAATAATTAGATTCTATTATGAACGCTTAACATAAATACCTAATATTACTTAGGGTACCTACGTTATTAACTGGGATTAATTATTATTTTTATATTTAGCGCACATTAATAGTGAAAAATCATTACCTACTCATAAATAATGATAAAATAATAGGCATTTAGATTTTCGGTATAACACGACGCGCGCGCGCCGAGTGACGCCGGAGCGGCGCTGCGCTGTGACAACCGAATCGAACCGTTGACGTCATGAACTAAAGTTGTTATGCTTGCATAGAACCTATTTGCCTAAGGTAATGGTTAATTAAAATGTAATTATTGTGGTGCGGGTTACAGGATAGGGTTATCTAAAGTTACAAGCTGTAATACCTAATTTAAATATCCAATTGTTAAACCTAATTGCTGTAAATATGTTATTGTATTGTAAACATTATGATAGCTCTCATTTTCTTGACAGTAATGGCGGCCTAGTTAAAAAGAATACGATAACAATACGTTTAGAAACAGTAGAATACCCACTACTGCATAAAAAAAGGATTTGCAAGTCAAAAGTCAAAAAGATAAATGTTTCTAACTGAGATCAACACACAATATCTTTTACCCGGAAGATGTACCGCCGAACTCATAAGTAGCTGTACGCTTAAGTACTTTGTCGCAATAACGTATTAAACTGATAGTAGTGCGAATTTAATTCAACAACTGCGACATGGTACTAAAATGTTCAGCTATTTATGAGTTCGACCTTACTAGCAACGCAGATAAAACGTATGACCCCGTGTTTATGTTGAGCTGAAGAATAAATTCCCCGACGTCGTTCGTTCATTTCCTGCAAAGCAGGAACAAAGTAAACTTTCCCGGCGTGAGCTCATTCGTTTCACAGAATATTATCATTCATTCAACTAGACGTTTCACTCAAGAAGGCTGACGTACATGCTCGGCCAAGGTCTCCGGTAAACTCGTTAGTTCCCCCTACCCCCTCATTATGTAAGACTTCGTTGCAAACGCCCTACCGCAACACCGCACAAACAACCAAAGTGCACGACCTTTCAACAACCCTTTTTTGAACCCAATAAACCCATTTTGCGAGGAGTAGCACAGCTCAAGTTTACCTGGTATTTGAACAAACGTGCCGTTCCGTCGTGGCAATTGCATGCTTTACTCTGGTGGTATAAGTAGGTGTAAAATCTAAGTGTAGGAGGAAGCGACAAGCGTAAATATTGAACGCGTTGAGTATAAATAGGTGAGACGTGACGAGACGCATCGAGTGCAAGCGTATGACGAACGATGGGAAACGTGATTTGTTGACGTAAATGCTGACACGGTATCTCTATTCGACGTATCAGAACGAATACATAGACAGGCGGCTAAGTTGCTTCTTGCACATAGTAACGATTGCATACATAATTATCTACACTACCTTAGGTGTAATCATGAAAAAGTGTGCTCAAAATATTAAAAAAACACAATTTAAAGATACTAAGTTTAGAATGCGTTTCCTTATTTTTGTCAAAGTGGGACTGGGCCGGCCACGTTGCTCGAATGCAGCCTAATTGTTGGGCCAGGAGAGACGCGTGGTTTGATTATTTGAAAGCATTATTTTTACAACGCTCCTCTTTTAAGAGGATTGTGAACCGACGTTTAAGTCAAATATCTGTCAAAAAATCGATACAAATTTAGCTCCGGTCGATAACGTCTCTCACCCTCAATCAAGTCTGATTTCCACGATTTTTGAATACGTTGTAGTTGTTACGACTATAAAAGACTAGCGTTGTACGTTGTAATTTTGTTTCCTTTCTAAATAATATTTTATTGCAAAGGAAAACGTATAGTCTATTTTTCATAATATCTGCAACAGATTCAAAAAATCTTACGAAAATGAATAGCTTCACAATCCTCTTAAGATAGAGGAAAATAATGACAGTACAATGTAAGAATGATCCTATAATGAAATCGCAGAATACAGCGGGCCATTAGACGCCAAAGAAATAGTCTCTTCCCCCGAGGATAGCCTATAAGGTCGAAGGGTAACCCGAGGCAAATTGAACCTTAATCCCTACTTAGTAATAATTAAACAAGCATAATGCTATGTTACCCCTAGTTGGTTGAGACTAGTACGGTATCGAGTTTCCAACTGAGTCGAACTAAGTTATGTTAAAGTCCTGCCGTTTGAGAGCAAACTTCAGTAATACGATAATACTAAATGTTAATGGTGATTAATAACAAAGAAAATGGCAGACAATAATTTACCAGTTGGTGTATTATACGGAACCGAATAGTTTTATTTACATTAGTATTTTATTAACGTCTTACAAAAGATATTCTAGCTAGTGGATAGATTCCTGTTTCTTCGTATTCCTGATTAGACATGTTCTTGTCTCGGCACATTCCTGTTTGGACGTATTCCGTTTTCGGCACATTCTTGTCTCGGTACATTCCATTTTAGGCATAAATTAAAAAAATAAATCAATCCTAGGTATCTTTATGTTTTAGTCGGTTATTGATAGTTAGTAGCCCGGTTATTTTAAGTAATCAGAGTAGGTACTGTTTGACTTTTGTCTTTTATTTTCATTGATATAAATAAAATGTTTTATTTAATAAATATTATTTTATTTTTTACGCAAGCAACTCACGAATATTTCATATTATATATAATTTATTTACTAAAATGTGTCAAAAACAAGAATATTCCGATAACGGAATACGTCCAAACAGGAATGTGCCGAGGCAAGAATAGGTATGTCCAATCAGGAATAAATGAATCAATCTTATATATATATATATACAGAATATAGCTACAGAAATACCAACAACTCTAAAAAAGACTTGTTGATAATTTCTGTAAGCACATTTTGCACAAGAGGCTAAGATGTTTACCAGTGTATTAGTGACAGGTTGCAAGCCCATCGCCTAACAGTACTACAAGCTTATCATCGAAGACTACAAGCCTTTATTCTCTTAGTCGCCTCTTACGACATCCACGGGAAGACAAGGAGTGGCACTATTCTAACCCGGCAACCTTATTTCTATTCAATCTGTAGCTTGATGCGTTTTGCATTTGGTTATCTACTACAGTTGGCAGGTGTGTTCCCTTCTAAAGTGAGATTTCCCTTTTGGTCTTTTTAAATCCGGTGAAAACTGTAAATCTAAAAGGGTCAATAAAACCTCAATGATTTACCCAAGATTTCAGTTATAGAAACATCTTCGTAATACCTTCGTAACTTGCCAGATTATTCTAACTGCCATAATAACCCGTTTTATTATCCGTAGTGACAGCAATAGGTAATTAGGACGACGTCATTAGCTCTCCCAAATAATTAATAATCTTTTTTTAGGGGCAGTTCTAATTTTTTAACACCACAACCTATTTTTTATAAAATGAGGCCCGGCGCACAAACTACTAAGCGCAGCAAAGAGATTTTTCGTCACCCACAGCATGATCGTCTTTGGATGTGTTGAAATTAGATTGAAATTAATTATAATAACGATGTTTGTTACACAACAATTCATTTCTGCTTTCAATTTGAATGGAGCACCTACATTGAATCGTGTTAACGTGAAACCCATTCAATGTCATTTCATTACCTCGTTGAATGAATTAAACAACTCAATTTTCCCTTTTGTTATTTATTCAACACGACTTAACGAGATGTGAATAGGTAAAAGTTAATATTTTAAAACAATGTTTAAAACACAATAAAACCGCCTTCATAAACGCAAAATATGAATAAATATCAAAGGACAATGTCACACAAATTGACCTAGTCCCAAACTAAGCTCTGGACTTGTACAACGATAAACTTACTTATATTATAGAGAAATATATAGATAAAATACATAGCAAACATCCAAGACTCAGGAACAAATACTCGAGGCAATAGCCTACCATTTTAAAAAAAGTTATTTCTCGCATTTTGGTAGGTTTTTTTTTTAACATTTATTTTATTTCATACTTTTTAGTGACCTGTTATGTAGTCCCACATCTTAATTATTAAGAAACAAGCAACGCTGCCTGAAAGTCATAGTAACCATTTAAATATACTTCGCTTATGCTTTTATCTTGATCGGGATATCTTATCGCTACCCTTGAAAAGGGTATCGTTCAGGATTTCCAGTGGCCATCAGTGGTCTTCAGCATCAGTTCCACTTTACCAAATGATAAGTTTTGAATGCTGGACTATTTTTATAAAAAATACTAAAATCTACATCAATATACATTCCTATAATACTTGTGGAATTTATCGATTTATCCTAGATCCCATCATCAGATCCTGACTTGGTGACAATGGGCCGACAGCAGGAGTATACTTTATTTAAAAATAATCGATCCACAATTGACAGAGAAGTCGGCGAACATAGGACCTACTCCTTGAATTTTGAAGTCGGGAATTGGCTGATTCTTTGTTTTGTAAACATTTCAATTTAGTGGTAACAACTAAGGAAATCCCTTGCGTACTAACCCCAGATTCAAAGACATCTTTCAAGCAATGTGAGCTGAATACTTTACTTGAATTTTATGTCGATATTGCATTCCTTCGGTTAACATAGTCGATTTGAGATATCGGCGTTAGCAACTTCACAGATGTTGTCACAGCTTCGAATCGTAACTAATGGTTAAATCTCAAGGAAGTTTTCATTATTAGTTTAGTTAACTACTGATCAAACAAATCGGCCCTAGCCCATATCAAGGTTTTAACACCTTTCCCCCTTACTTATGAACGTGGAATAAGCTTGGAATAGTTTATGCCATGCTTTGTCCTTATCTGTAATTGTGACATTTGCATCTGA
Source organism: Acleris holmiana (assembly GCA_949316455.1). Lineage (NCBI taxonomy): Eukaryota > Metazoa > Arthropoda > Insecta > Lepidoptera > Tortricidae > Acleris > Acleris holmiana. The sequence goes on from OX438769.1 coordinate 14,787,563, forward strand.
CAGAAAGTGACAAAGCATGGCATAAACAATTCCAAGCTTATTTTACGTTCATAAGTAAGAAGGTAAGAGTGTAAAACGTACAAAACACAAATGCCTCAAGCGAATGCTTCAAAATCTTGAACTATATATATTATGATGAATATCATAATATAGTTCAATATTTTATGCGGGAAAAACTGCCCTTGGATTCGAAAACCGTCAGAGAGGGAAGATGGCTGATCGAAAAATGACCGGCTTTACTTTTGATTTATATTATTTACTGATTATACTCTCATTCACTTTGCATTGGCGTGATCACTAAAAAGCGCCATAAATAAAAAAGAAGAATAACTTTGCCCTTTAATTTTTAGTAAGCAACTTGTTGTAGAAGTAGTTCCAGGTTGGTACTGGTCAACGAATAATTCCGCGACCCGCTAGACGCCAGTTCATAAGGTAACCCTCTTGTATAAACTCGCAATAATAATACGGTCGGTGAAACTGCAATACCGCGTAACTAACCAATTCAATAAGTTGCAAAGTGTATCTTACTGACTTACCTGTTAAGGTGTATTTTGCAACTTATTCAATTTGTTAGTTACGCGGTATTGCAGTTTCACCGACGATATGGTGTGCTTAAAATATCCGTCTCTAATATTGTGAAATTTTAATTTTACAAAAGGTGATATAGTATACTTTGGTTAAAATAGGTTTATTGTAAGTTTATGAGTAAGAGGTTTATCTTTTACTCGTACACCTCGACCTCGTAGGACTTTTAAGTTGCCTTAAATTAATTTATATACATGATTTAACAATTTTTAGGGTTTCTTTAATAATTGGTTACAAAGGGACCCTTATTTATTCGTTTCAAAGTCTGAGTCTAAACAAAACCGCCAATCAGAATGAGGCATTGTCTTCACACATCCTTTAAACATTAACTAAATGTTAACTATATTTACAATTTCTAGATAGTTGACATTGTATAACGATTCTATTTGCATAATACATAGGGTTGTTTATAAAACCCGTCAAAATATTATCACTAAATGCCACCTGTCTTTCAAATGCAGGGTCCATCCGGATCGCTACCACCATCTTATCCATTAACCACCCACCAAGCAGCAGTGTTCGCATTGTTTTGTTCCAGTGTGGGGATAAGACAACCGGTGAAATTATTAGCATAGAGGCATTCCATCTTAGTCCTCAGGGTTGGCAACGCATTTGAGGTCTTAGGATTATAGTCCTGAGAATTTAAATGTCTATGGGTCTCAGATTCCACTTACCATCAGGTGGCCTGAGTGCTCGTGTACCTTATCACAAAAAAAAAATAAGCACTAAACTAAATGTTCATTATAACCTAATGAGTTTTTTTTTACAAACCCTAATGAATGGGTGTTATAGTTTAAAATCGTTACTTTTATTGTTCACTCCACATTTGTTGTCTCTATTGTACATTCCACTTACCATCAGGTGGCCTGAGTGCTCGTGTGCCTTCTCCTTAACATATTTTTTTTTTATATATATATATAAGACTTCAAATGCTTTGCCAACCCGGAGGACTAAGATGGAATGCCTCTATGCTACTTTGTGTGATACTTAAAACCTTTGTCCAACCAGAATATAAAAAGTAAATACAACATTAGGAGATACGTCGCAAAATATCCCAATTATTTTTTTATCCACGGAATCATCAAATGTCAGAATTGAGTAAAAATCAATAAATATAATTATCTGTGAGCGGATTACGACGTGTTGAACTGTGGTCGCAGAAATTCAATTCGAACGACTTCTTTGGAGCAAGTAAAGACTAATTTTCATTTACTTTGAACTCACTTTTTACAAAGATATTATACAAATTCGGAAACCTTAACCCCGCGCAAAGGAATTTCACGGTGTCCCCTTGTTTTACAGAAACTTATTTCACAGAATGTCTCACTTCGCAGAATTTTCATTTCATAAAAAGCTAATTTCTGCTGAAACCTTAATGTTTTCAGATTATCTTAAGCATGAGTTACGTAGGTTAGGTTAGGTTATACCTGTGACCACCAAAAAATAATCGGAAAACAGTACGGTTACAGCAGAAATCAGCTTTCTGTGAAATGTAAATCTGCGAAGTGATACATTCTTTGAAATGAGTTTCTGTAAAACAGTGTACCACCGACTTTCACAGCTGTCTTACTTCAGACAGGACTTACGAATACCTCTACTCGATGCTTATTTTTTAATATTTTTTTCAATCGCCCAAAGGTTAGCTGTAACTAATATAAATTTTGTTGAGTGTGACAGCAAAAGATAGCCGAGTACTATTAAAACTCGGGTTTTTCTGTACTTGCCTACTTATTTAACGTAAATCAGATTTCAAGGCAAAAATAGAAGGTATTTATACACTACTATGACACACATTGAGACACTAACTACGACACGTCCTTTTACTTAACGACATCATAATAAGGAAAGATATAAGGAAGGAGAGGCAGGGAAAGACTAAGGAGAAATTACTTCGAGCGAATAAGGGGAGTCAGCAGTTCACGGGAGATTGGAGCAGTTGACGATTACTTCACCGACAAGTTTGGCTTTTAATCGAAGAGAAATAGTCTTTCGAATTTTTTGCCAGCTTTAATTTAAAACAGAGACATAGGACATAAAGGGTGAGAATACTCGACATTATGAAGAGCCTACCTATTTAATAAAATGTAATGGTTGTGTGGTTTGGAAGGGTTAGCTACAACAAGAGATGACTGTTGAAATGATGGGAAAGGCCTTTACCCAGCAGTGGAACACTAAATAGGCTATTTAGATAGAATGGATCTTGGTTTGAACTTTATTACAATTACAATAAGGGACTCCGTAATAAAACTAAAGCTTTTAATTGCACCCTTATGTCCAATAAGCAAAGTAGCTCATAACGGAGACAACAAAAGCGAGCAAACAAATAAACGAACGATAAACGAGCTCGAAGGCTCCCGGTCCTTCACGTTTAATACAATAGCCAACAAAAATACTTTTACATTCGAATAAAAACCTCTTCAACCTTATTTTTACGTAATAAAACCTTTTTACTCAACTTTACGCTTTGTACTTATGTATATATAGTAAATTTTAAAGAGTAGAAGTTATCAGCTGAGAGTTTTGGTCGATAAGATTATTATGGTCAAGATTTGCATTTGACAGGCAAGGTTTGAGCTGTCACGTTCTTATAGCACGACGGGCCGGCTTATGAGCGGTTTAAAGGTATAAAACGTGTCAATTTCCAGTCAGTTAAAAGGATAGAGCTATAGGAATCATAATATCTCTGTCCTTTTCACTTGGCAGGTTTTGACAACTCATAATGTAGCCTCTCCTGCATTTATGAACTTACGAAGTTGAACTACCGAACTTCTTTGTTTTTCTTTATAATGACTTTTTCAAACACTTTGTAAATTGTCAAGCATGCAGTACAATTTTTGTCTAACTTTGTTCTAATATCCGTTATTTTTTTACTAGTTATCAGTTATCACACGTCTGTTTGCCTATAATATTGCCCAACGGACATAGATGGCAAGCTACAAAAGTAGATCTAAGGACATATTTCTATAAATCAAGTTCAGATACATATTTACAACGTTCTTCATTTAAATACTTTTACACAGTATGTAAGATACAAATATAGTATTAACACACATTTACATTCTGTACTAGTTTATTTGACATTTGAGTGTTCTTATCTTTTTATCTATACTTCTATAGTCAATATTTCAGAACGTAATTATTTCTTATTCCAACATTTAAATCCAACGTCCATCGACTCTCATCTTGAGTTATTTCCCAAAATGGCCGCCCTTCGTCTCAGTCAGCTGAGCTTTCTGTTTGGGACACAATGCCACTAATTACTCTCGTTAAAGGAAATTTCAGGAAGTAAATTACTTAATTCATTCGTTCCAGATAGAAACCTTCAGAGAACCAACCTTTTTACAGTGGCTGTTTTGATATTGAATTGAAATGCGGAGATTTGAACTATTTATTGACTTAAATAGTTGGTAAAAAACCGGGCAAGAGCATTTGGGGCGTCTTAGCTGATTTTAGTAGGTACGGATATAAAAACTTTAATCACCTGTATCTCAAGAACCAATGAAGTCTACTTAGTCGTGAAGCTTTTCCTTTTAAAATCGTGCGCTTTCATTTAAGATTTGTTTCACATTTTTCGTATAAATAGTTTCGGCTTGACTCTAACAAAAATTAGCGCTTTGAAGCTTAATATTTCATGACGAGAAAAAAAAAAACCCCGCGTTACGTGTAGGGGAGGTACACTAAACTTTATTTTACCACTTTGTGGGCGTGATTCATGCCATATTACAGCTTTCTAGTACTAAGAGTTTCTGAGCTAGGCTGCGGACGGACAGACATGGCGAAACTATAAAGGTTCCTAGTTCGTCTACGGAACCGTAAATAGACATGCTTTATTGATACTGAATTATTTTGTATCACTAATAATAATAAGATATTTCAAGTTCCAAGTCGAGAGACCTACTATTAGCTATTAAGGAGTTCCTCTAACCACCCTCCGGCTCTATCGTCGTTTCAGCTCGACGCACGATACAAGTCACAATGCTTTGACATAATATCAATTTGAATGACAGTTGCAATAGCGTACGTATATTTTAGACATGGTGTAATCATAATTGGGTCATTCTCAGTTAAGAGGTAATAGCTTACTGATAAAACTTGGCATGACAAAAAAAAATGAAATTTGATTTATTTTTTTTACAGATTTATCAAAACAACTTGTTTTTTAATATGTGCTAGGTGACCAGTCAATTTTTCATTTTTTTATCATTTTACAGAAAGCCAGGGGAGAGACTTTTATGAAAAAATTTCATAAAATATAAATAAATGCATATATTAAATGATTTTTATAAATCTATTAGATGATATATATGCATTTTCTAATGTTTTTTTTTTATTATTCTTTTTTACCTCAGAAAATAGTGTTTGTTGAGCACAGTCTAGTCCCTCCCCTGGCCTTTTGAAAAACAAGAAAAAAATAAAAAATTGACGGATTATTTTGCAGATCTGAATAATGGAAAGTGTAATTAAGTGTAATAGTTAATTTAAATCAATATTTATACGTTTGCTGAACATTTTTGCAAATGTTGTGCCAGGGGAGAGAAAGCCAGGGGAGAGACTTTTCAGTAAGAAAATCGATAATATCTCAAAAGTATTTAATATTAGTTAATAAAATGAAGTATGTTTGTATCTATAAGTAAATTAAAGTCAATATAAATATATAATTAAGTATTTAGAAAAATTTATCCAGAAATAAAGCTGACCAGGGGAGAGACTATTTCACCAGATACCATCAAAATTGATGAACAAAGGGATCAATACGAGTGACAAAATGTGGAAAAAAGATCATTATTACAACGTTGGCTTATATTTGTGGATCAAATGAATTATGATTAGCATTAATATTACAATAATTAAGATCGCAAATACAATATTTTTTAGATTATAAGAATGCCAGGGGAAGAGACGCAAATTCCGGCGACAAAATGTATCGTGAATATATTCTATTAAAATAAAAAAAATTAGTTACTTCGGTTACATCATTACAATCATTCTTTATATTATTTTCTAATACAGACTAACTTAAAATGTTTCCATGGCTTTAAGATCACGTAAACTTACTGATTTACTGTAAATACTAGCTTGGGACAGGCCAGGGGAGAGAAGTTTTGCATGTTTGAGGTGAAATTGTGACAAAACTAAGTTAATTAATTATTTGAAATTGATTGTCCATAAAGTTGAGCAGTTGAGATTGTGATATAATATTCTTTTAATTTTCAATAGAAGTATGATTATTTATCCGGGACATCGGTTTTACCTCTTAACTGAGAATGACCCAATTATAGGATCTTATTTTATTAAACATATGTTTTCTTTGTATGTACTTTTGTATATGGTGTTTAATAAATAATATTTGTATTGTATTGTCAATCATTTACAAGTAGGTACAGATACAATTGGGTTATCCCAAAAAAAATACCACTAGTTTTTAATTTTTTTTTTTGATAAATAAGACTAATTGAAGACACTAATTTCACGGTTTTTGCATTTAAATCAATATATTAATTTATTTTAATTTTTAAAGAATATGTTTTTATGACGTCACTACAAGCTGCTTTGTTTGAGAAATGCTTTAAAACTATTGAATTCGTTTGAGAGTACGCGTTTCTGACAGAAACGCGTGACGCGTGATCACGTAAAATGTCAATGTCAAGTCATGTCAATATAGTTGTAAACAAAAGTATTAATGGTATTGTGAACGTTATATTCTTATACCTAAATCAAACTTACATTAGAGCTTTAGCTCACGTATTTCAGCTACGTTGTGATTGGAGCTGTCTCTCAAGTATGTCAATATCCTGACTATATCCACTTTGGGTAGATTAGTGGAATCAGCCCTTACAAAGTTTAATAAATGTACAGCGTTGGTCGTCATTATAGGCAAGAATATCGGTATCCAAGATCTGGCGATGGTCAATATGTGTAGCAGGATCGTCAGATTTCGTAGAATTTGAAGCAATGTTGTTAAAATGCAGAAAATCAGAAAACGAGTAGTTATATATTATGTTGCACACCAAACAAACCGAAATTTTATTTTTAGTTTGTTGAGTTTGACAATTTCACCCACAGACTAGCCTACGGGCGGAGGTTCCAAAACGGACTTGTATTTTAATCATTCCATTTTTTTCAAGATCTGACCTTGTCATGTTTATGTACAGTTAAAAATTGTCTTAATTTTAATAAGCGTTAAAATAAACAGAAATAAATAAGACAAAATTCGATATACATTATTTATTTATTACTGCATTCCGGACTCATATTATATGCAGGACTATGGTTGATCACAGATTAGACACAACTTACCAATCAAGATCGTGACGTCACTAAATTACAGGTCAAATAATGTCAAATGATAAATTAGATATAACTATTTAATACTAATATTGTAAAATAATCTGATAACAGGGAATGGTTCTACAACCCTTTTTCTCGAAATGGTTTTTGAATC